>CANTUT010000553.1:717500-724392 GCA_947687605.1 Reutealis trisperma | reverse complement strand
ACTTGGCATTCTTTAAAATGTGCAACTAATGTGGGTAAATTTGTTATACTTGCTGATTTTATTGTATTGGACATGGAAAAAGATCTTGAAATTCCTATCTTATTTGAGAGACCATTTTTGGTGATAATTGGTGCAATCATTGATATGAAAAAGGGTAAGATTACATTTGAGGTGAATAATGAGTATATGGAATTTGATGTATTCAAAATGATGAAGTCTACACCAATGGAAGTGGCAAGTGGGATAGACTCAATTGATGTTATTAATGAATGTACTAATGAAGTGAAATACAAATTTCTAAGTCAAGATCCTATTGCACCATACATGGTGAAAGAAACTGATGTGAACCATTTAGAGGTACTTCACACCATCCTCCTCCTAGGACTTTAAGGTTTGAACCTTTAAGGAGAGAAGACGATCTAAAGTCTACTTTTTCAAATGAAGAAGGAAATATATAGCTTAAGCCTCTACCATCAAATCTAAGATATGCATTTGTCGACTCTAATTTTAAATTTCTTTTTATTGTGAATTCATCTTTATCTACTAATGATGTTTTTGTTTTATGTGATATGTTACTTCATCACAGGAATGCTATTGGATATTCTTTAAATGATTTGAAGGGTATTAGCCCAAATGTGTGTATGCATAGAATCATTTTAGAGGACAATGCTAAGCCTTCCATTGAGGTCAAAGAAGACTAAACCCTACCCTTAAAGATGTTGTATGGAAAGTGGTAATTAAGTTGCTTGATAATGGGATTATATATTCCATTAGTGATAGTAAATGGGTTAATCTTGTCCAAGTTGTCCCAAAAAAGGGCAGCTTAATAGTTGTTAAAAATGAGTCCAATGATTTAATACCCACTAAAACTATCACGGGATGGTGTATGTGTATTAATTATAGAAAGCTAAACAAGGCAACTAGGAAAAACAATTTTCCATTACCTTTTTATTGATCAAGTTCTTGAGAAGTTAGCCAATTTTTCTTATTTTTGTTGTTTAAATGGTCTTAGCAGTTTTTATCAAATTCCCATTCATCCTGAAGACTAAGCTAAAACCACATTTACATGCCCTTCTGGTACTTTTGCCTTTAAGCGTATGCCTTTCAATTTATATGATGCTCCGGCAACTTTCCAAAGATGCATGTTTTCCATATTTAGTGATTTGATTGATGATTGTGTAGAAGGTTTTATGGATGATTTCAGTGTTTGTGGATCTATGTTTGAAAATTGTTTAGAAAATCTTTTTAAAGTTCTTGATAGGTGCAAGGAGCATAGACTAGTACTAAATTGGGAGAAGTGCCGCTTTATGGCATAAGAAGGAATTGTTCTTGGGCATTTGGTATCAAGAAGAGGCATTGAAGTTGATAGGGCAAAGATAAAAGTAATTGCAAATTTACCACCCCCAAAGTGTGTTAAAGATACAAGGAGCTTTCTTGGTCATGCAGGTTTTTATAGAAGGTTTATTAAAGATTTTTCCAAGATAGTGAAGCCATTATGTAAATTACTTACAAAGGAGGCTATTTTTTAGTTTGATGAAACATGTGTGAAAGCCTTTGAAACCTTGAAGAAGGCTCTTATATCAACACCTATTTTGCAACCACCTAATTGGGAGCAACCATTTGAAATTATGTGTGATGCAAGTCACTTTATGGTGGGGGCAGTTTTAGGGCAAAGAAAAGAAAGTAAGCCTTATGTAATCTACTATGCTAGCAAGTTACTTGATGATGCTCAAATCAATTATACAACTATGGAGAAAGAGTTACTTGCTATTGTTTATGCATTTGACAAATTTAGAGCATATCTAGTGGGGTAAAAAGTGATTGTTTATTCAGACCATGCTACTCTCAAATATCTTCTAAGTAAAAAGGATGCAAAACCTAGGCTTCTAAGGTGGATTTTAATGCTTCAAGAGTTTGATTGGGAAGTGAGGGATAGGAAAGGAAGTGAGAACCTCATTGTGGATCATCTATTAAGACTTTATCGAGAGGGATTAAAAAGGAATGATGATGGTATGCTAATCAATGAAACATTCCATGGTGAACATTTATTTAGTTTAACATTAAAGGAACTTCCATGGTTTGCAGATATTGCAAATTTTCTAGTGAGTAGTATTCTGCCTTATGGATTGGACTATAGGCAAAGGAAGAAATTTTTGCATGATAGCAAGTTCTACTATTGGAAGGAACCTTTGCTTTATAAGAGATGTGTAGATGGTTTGATAAGAAGGTGTGTTCCTTAGGATGAAGTTTAAGATGTTTTGAGACATTGTCACTCCTTGGATGTGGGTGGACATTTTGGTATGTCAAAAATAGCATCTAAGGTACTTCAAGTTAGGTTTTGGTGGCTTAAATTATTTAAAGATGTTAGAGATTTTGTACTCACATGTGATAAGTGCCAAAGAATGGGTAATATATAGGAGACATGAAATGCCTTTGAATGGAATTCTTCAAGTTAAACTTGTTGATGTTTGGGGCATGGATTTTATGGGTCCGTTTCTTAGTTCTATAAGCTACAAATATATTTTGGCTATGGTTGACTATTGTCACATCCCAACCTTAGAGATATGATGGTCTTAGAACATAAGAAGATATAAGGTCACCCACGCCCATAGAACCCACTTACACATATACAAATCATGCCTAGGATTGTACCAAACTTCTTACACTAACTCATTTAAAACATTTAAATGAATACCTTTAATTGCGAAAGACTATAATTAAACATTTCATATGAAGTCCATAAGGAAAATAATATTCATATTCCATTTGGAAACTTAGGAAAAATAATTTATCTCAAAATAAGCATCAACCAATATTCTCAGAGCATCTAATGACAAGATTTCATAAAATAGTATTATTAATAACTTGGACAAGGAATCCCTCAAGCAAAGTAGAATGCTTGAGCCATCACCTTGCCTCCTCACATTTGCTCACCTGGAACCACACAAGGAAAAGGGGTGAGATAAATGATCTCAATGAGTAAATGATAAAGCACATACATTATCACATATTCCTTTGAAAAGGAAACACATAGCTTATACACATAGTTCATGATTTACAATTCATGAATCAAGTTTCAATTTAGCAAGGGTTCAATTGGCAAGGTTGCAGAAATCACACTTATAACACATAGTGAGTGAAGTCTATTGCTCTATCACTCGAACACATTAAGGAGAGGTGGCCTTATACCAAATACTAACTCCTATCACTTATAAGGCATGAAGCTGATTAGGCTCCACAGCTAGAACCGCCCCTTTCTAGCTGAGGTGGATACACTACCCCTATCAAGTTAAGACCGTGTGCATAGGTTCTGATGATTACTCGCATTGGCATAAGGATTCTGCATAAAGGTTTAAAGGTACCATAGCTAGAGCTAATGGTAATCATAAATAACAATAACACATAAGGCAATAATAACAAGTATCCTAATAATGATAGTGGTTTAGCTTTCAAACAAAAGGTACAATAATAATGTAGTTCCAGAAAGAATATAAGTTAGGGTAATAATTACAAGAAATTCTCATTGGTTAAACAAAATAGTTTTGGACCAATTGTCCTTTAGCAACCCAAGCTTTACAAAAAAAAATCACTTAATTAAATTTTAGGATAAAAGGAACTTGGGTTTCAAAGATCTCAAAGGCTTACATAACAATATATCACATTCTTATAACACAACATAATGTTGTTCACACTTATAACATGAACACAACATTTACTCACACTTGTAATATGAACATAGTGTTTACTCACCTTAGGGTTCCTTTGCTCCTAGGATACGTAGTCCCTTTGCACTTTTAAAGCTCCTCAAACTCTAATGTAATATTTAATTTAATACTTAGTATTTATTTACTCATGATGCTCCTATCCCATAACTACCTCACGTACATATAGCATACACATACACTTAGAGTTACACATATAAGTGTACTCATCACTTGCACATAATACGTTGACTTTAAAAGTCTTGCATACTTAGGCCTTATAGGCTCACATGAAAACACATTACAATCATGTCAGTGCCTTTCTAAGGTCATCTCAATATTATTACGTCAATATCAATTCAATTTAATAATCATCTTAATACACTTTGCACTCTTATATGTGTCAACTTAACAATTAACCTTTTAAGTGTCATGTTTAACTCTTATGATTCTTTTTATTCAATTGTCACTTCATCAACTCATAACCATGTGTTCATCATCAAGTCATCATAACATCTAGTTCCAAATTTCCCAATCACATTTACATTCTAATCACAATATAAGGTTAAGATACCTTAAATATAACTTAAGTATACCAAAATGCCTTTAAGCTTATCTAGGGTCATACCTTCAACTAGCATGCAATTTTATCATTTATTATACATATATACATATCAATAATTATCGATGTGCATCACACAAAAATTATAAACATTGGGACAAAAATATTAATGCAGGCTGACTGCATCACCAAAAGGAAAAACTAAATTCTCTTTCTTTTCACACTTTCCCGTCTATTTTAGTAATAAGTAAAAACATGGTTTGAACCAAGATTTTTCATGTAAACACAAAACAAATCATTTTAGAATTTTAATTTACATGAATTGGCACACACAGTATTTCTCATACATGAAAATTCAACTTTTGGGTTATAGGGTACAAAACCATGAATTTTCTTATTTTCAGTATTTTTTGGTCATTTTAGAAATATGTAAATAGGTTGTTTAAACCATTATTTTTTATTCAATCATGGAAAATATCAATTTAGAACATGTCCATGCATGATTTGACAACCATAGATAATATTTATATAAAAAAAATTCCAAGTTTTAAGGCTTAGGTGAAAATCATGAGTTTTTGCGCTTTTCGCATTTTTCGTTCATTACAGCAATTTATAGACACATGATTCAAATCATTATTTTTCATCTAAACAAAACAAATATCAAATTAGAATTATTTCTTACACAAATCAGCAGCCACATATTAATTTAATAATAGAATTTTTCAACTTCTAAGTTCTAGCACAAAAACCTTGAACTCCTTTGTTTTCTGAAACTTTTTGTTCATCACAGAAATATGCAGAAATATAATTTAATCAAATTTTTTTCATCAAAACAAGTCAAAAATCAGTTTATAAACTGTTGATTCACAAATCACCCCCCTCTAGTAATGTTTATGCATAAAAATTGTGATTTTAAGTTATAGAATTCATCTTTGGAGAAATCTCGCGGAAAGATTTGTGTTTTCGGTAGAAAATAGATTTTCTCTCCCAAAAACTCTCCCAAACAGAATTAAATCTGTAAAAATCAGTAATCAACCAGTTCAAAATAATTTTACCATAATTTATTTCATAGAAATCAGTTTAGAAATTAAAAAAGAAGGAAAACTTACGATTACGGTCAAGAAATCGCGAAACTGAAAGGTGTTTTCTTAATTTCTGCAGAGAGAAATATTTTGAGAGAATTTTTCTGCCAAGATATAGAAAAATAAAGTGATGACTACTGGAACCCTAGGCTGGCCGAATTTTACAATATATATTAGGGTTTGGATGCAATTTCCACTAATACCCTTAATGAACGAGATTAGGAGAATTTTAGTGTAGTAGACTTTTAGGTATTTGGGCCTTTTATTTAAATTTTGGGCTGATAATAATTAAAAATAAAAAGAATATTTTTCTTATTATTCCTGTAATATTTCCCCCAAAATATTTATTTTAAAAATTATTTTAAAATACTCATAAAATCATTTTATACTTAAAAATTATCTTTATGCATGAAAATTCATTTTATTTAAAATAAATTCTTTTATGCAAATGCACTTCATGTAAATCATTTATTTCACAATAACAACTCATATTATGCATATTAAAATTAATTTAATATGCCACATGCTCATCAATCACATAGATTATTTTCATGAAAGCATACACTTAACCTTAATAATTCTAACTTAAGCAAATTATCACAAAAATTTCTAAGGTAGGTGTGGGTTGTTACAACTATGTCTCAAAATGGGTGGAAGCAATATCAACCATTATCAATGATGCAAAAATAGTTAAGAAAATGCTTAAGAAAATAATTTTTCCAAGATTTGGCACTCTTAGGGCATTGATAAGTGATGGAGGCTCACATCTTTGTAATCAAATTATTGAAAGTTTTTTGAAGAAGTATGGGGTAACACACAAGGTTGCTACTCCATGTCACCAACAAACAAGTGGGCAAGTTGAGGTGAGTGATAGAGAGATTAAGTGGATTCTTGAAAAAATGATTTCTTCTTCAAGGAAAGATTGGCCATTAAAAGTAAATAATGCCTTATGGGCATATAGGACAGCCTTTAAAACCCCAATTGGCATTACCTCTTATCAATTGGTCTATGGTAAGTCTTGTCACTTGCTCATAGAACTTGAACATAAGGCTAATTGGGCAATAAGGGCTTTGAATTTTGACTTGAATAAAGGAGGGAGAAAAAGGTTACGTCAACTTAATGAATTAGAGGAATTAAGAATGAATGCCTATGAAAATGCAAAGTTGTATAAGGATCATACTAAGTTATGGCATGACAAGCATTTGATTAACAAGAAATTTCATAAGGGAGAACTTGTTTTACTTTACAATTCAAGATTAAGATTGTTTTTAGGGAAATTGAAGTCAAGATGGTCAAGTCCTTTCAAGGTTATAAAAATTCACCCGTATGGAACCATTGAATTAGCTAATGACAAAGGAGAAACGTTTAAGGTTAATGGACAGCATCTCAAACCGAGCTTAATTGGTGAAGTAATTGATCAAACAAGGTCAATATATCTCTCCACTCCATAGTTTGACAAAGGTATAGTCAAGCTATAGACCTTTAAATATAGCATGGTAAGTTTTCTTTTATTATAATTTTTAATTCTACATTTCTACTTAATAATA
>CANTUT010000553.1:680000-712500 GCA_947687605.1 Reutealis trisperma | reverse complement strand
TATGAAAGGTTGGTTTAAGATTTGAGATTTTTGAAGGCATAAGCTTAGCTAAAACAAGGACCTTGTGTTCTAATGCTCATTTTTAGTGTTTAATTGATTATATAGGATTATTGTCATGCCAATTTCATATATCTATGATTAATTTGAGGATTTGATAATGAATTATAGGTTTTCCCCAAATTGCCCTAAGTAGAACAAATTAGGGTTTTATGAATCAAAGTGATTCAATTTCAATTAATTTATGGAAATTGATTGTTTAAGTATTAATTTGTTGAATCTAAGATCAATTTGTAACTTGGATGGGAAATTGGTAGTTTTCCCCAAATTCTAGGGTTTATGGACCAATTTAAGGATTTAAGAACTTGAATTCATGAAATTGAAGGGGGCAATTAAACTTAAGAATGATGTAACATGATTTGTATGATGTTAATTTCAAAATTCAATTAAAAAAAATAATTTTCTCCAAATTTAATGAATTAAGTTCATCTATGGGATTGGAAAGTGAAAGTAGAATTAATTCCATTGATTATTGAAAATTTTTAAAATGATTCTAATTGAGTGATATGAAGTTGAAATGTGAAATTGGGAGGAAATGAATTATTTTTCCTTAAGTGAATATATTCGACCATTTGGAAAGCAACTAAGGGAAAATGTTAAAATTAGGAATATGAATATGTATAGTGTGTCTTAACCTTAATAAGTTAGTACTACAATGAACAAAATAAAAGTTTTAACAAAGTTAAACTAAATTTAAACTAATGACATAACAAGGTGGTGATTAATGTGTAATTGAAATGCAAAATGTGTAAAATCTAAAGACAAGGACATTGTCTAAGAGTGCGAGGAGTACTATCGGCATTAAGGCTAAACATAAATAGGAGCAAAGGAGTTCAAGATGAGTACTTAATAATATAATATGATATGTGCCACATTCTATAAACCATTGTTAATCAAATCATTTTCATTAAAATATCCCAATCTATGTTGAGCATGAATTGCCTATTGAATATTGAGTCATTGGATATGATAATTGTTTATGGCATTTGGCCATTGTGAACCTTTCATGTTGATTTCATAATATGATTATTGAATTCCTTATTGTGAACCTTATACAAAACTTTCTATTGATGCCTATTGATAAGTAGAAATACCCTTCTGATGTGGGGTAATACATTAGACCTTATGCACTTGGTATAAGCCTGTGGTTAGCGTAAGAATACCCAATCTCTATTAGGGAGCAATGCCTAATCCTAAGACTTGATCAGTCTACATAATGTGATATATGTCAGTGGGTAAGGCTTAGGCTACCACTCTTTTATTTATATGTGGGAAGCACATTGCTTCTAAGAATTTATTATTTTTGCTAAAGATATTGTTCCCGTCTCAAATGATAAATCAATTCATAATGAAAATTTTGATTAACATAGCTCCATTGTTACAATGAGCCTATCCTAATAATGACTTATATACTCATCTTACATTGTATTATTATGTATGCATTGATGTGAGCATATAGAATTAATGTGAGTAGGTGATTTTCCATAGAAAGTGCATGTGTTTAGGGTGTGTTTTAGTTTAATTTTATTCATATTTTGTGCATTGCATTTGAAAAATGTTTTTAAGATTTTTGTATGCTTAAAAGAGCCAAAAGGAAACAAAGTAAGATGGGGGAATGAAAGGAGGCTTGTGCAAAATCGAAACGATTGAGAAAGGCTTCCAAATTAGAAGTTGAAGCGATGTCGTGGGCGCACCACACGTCTCGAGCGCAATGACTGCAAAGTATAGCCCAGTATTGCGGGCGCGACGTGTGTCACGGGCATAACGAAGTTTAATTCCAACTCCATTTTTAATTTGTCCAAAAGCTAATCTTTTAAACCTAATTGGATAAGGAGGCGGATTACATTATAAATAGAGTAAAAAGAGAAGAAAAAAGAGGAAAGAAAAAGAAGAAAACAAGAAAAGAAGTCATAAAGAGAGATTGAATCCAAGAAAATCAAGATTGAAGGATCAGGATTGAAGATTGAGAAATCCAATTTCCTAGGCTTAGGATTGAAGATTGAGAAATCCAATTTCCTTACTTCCTCCAAACTTGGGTTTATGAATTTCTTTTCTTTTTAGTATTTGGTTTTCATTGCAATCATTTTTAACTAATTCTTTAATTAGGGATTAATGTTTTGAAACACAATTTCTTTCAATTATCTATATATCTAATTCCTTATGGTATGTGGTATTTGCTATGATTAATGCTTAACTTTGTTTAGCCAATAAAGTTGTGATTTGCATTGTATTATACATTGAGAGATGGTAATACAATAGACTTATAAATACTTATTTGATTACTAATTGATAAGAGATTATAGTTAGTAATTAAATATCCTTAGGGTTTACTTGAATGCTGAATCTAGGAAATTAACAAATAGTTTAATGCAATGAGAATTGGTTCAACTGTTTAGAGATAATATGAATTTTAGTATAATTGATTAAATATAAAGAGAATTTAATCAATGCTACTGGATAACCCAGATCATACACTATTTAGATATTAAAGTAATTGATTAATTGAGTGTGGATAAATATTAATTCCCAACCATTAAATCATTGTTTCTCTTTAAATTATTTCATTAAATTTAGCTATTTTATTTAATTTAAGAATCTAGATTAATTCATTAAGCCTTAAACAAATAAAAGGAATAGTAGGTAGGTGGATAAACATAGTTCTCGTGTGAACGAGACTCTACTCACTGTTTATTATTTGTGGACTCCGTATACTTGTGGAAAATACCCAATAAGTTTTTAGCGCCGTTGCCAGAGACTATTGATTTAACATCATAATTTATTTGATTTTGTTTGATTTAAGGCAAAATTTTACTTTTCTTTATTAACTTTTGTTTTGAGTTTCTTTTATTTTTTAGGTACTGATTTTTGTGTATGCACAATACTCAAAGATAGAAATCGACACTCATCCCTTACATACCTGAGCTAACTAAATACCATAGAGAGATCAAGAAAGCAAGACAAAAAGAAAAGTTGAGATGGCAGATGAAATAGGACTTAGAGGGGTGAATCAAGAGCAGCCAGAGAACCAACGTGGAAATCAGAGAAGGAATCAAAGAACTTTGTTAGAGTTCTCTATGTCGAGTTTGAATAGAGCATAACAAGGAATTGCTAAACTGAGGGTCAATACAAACAATTTTGAGATCAAGCCTGCTCTCCTCCAAATGCTTCAATCAAGTGTACAATTCCATGGATTGACTAATGAGGACACCAGTGCTTATATAGCCAATTTCTTAGAAATCTATCATACCTTTAAGTATAATAGAGTTTCAGATGATGTGATAAGACTTAAACTATTTCTTTTCACTCATAAGGATAGGGCAAAATCATAGCTAAATTCACTATCATCTGGATTTATCACTACTTGGGAGTAACTCGCCCAAGCATTCCTTGCAAAGTACTTTCCTCTAGCAAAGACCACAAGGAGATCACAAACTTCTAACAACTTGAAGGGGAGTCTTTAAATGAAGCATTGGAGCAGTATAAAGAACTTCAAAAGAGCCTCCCATAGCATCATCTTCCCGATGAACTTTTGATCCAAACCTTATATAATGGGTGCAATTCTCACACAAGGGGCACCATTGATGCAACAAATAGAGGATCATTGATGAGGAAGACAATAAAACAAGCAATTCAACTTTTAGAGGAGATGGCAACAAATAACTCTTCATGGCCTACTGAGCATATCAAACAACTATAAGGAAGAGATCAAAGAGGAGTTTTGGCGGTGCATCAATTGACATCTTTACAAGCACAAGTTGCTATCCTATTAAAGCAACTTGGTGCTTTGAATGTGCCTCTAAATATTGTTGCAGCAATTCGAAGTGGTTATGATTTTTTTGGTGAGATGGAGCACACAAGCAATGACTATTATATGGCTAACCTTGCAGCTGGGAATCAAGTTGAACAAGTCCACTATGTGGGAAATCAGTTCCAAGGAAGGTCAAGCAACAACCCCTACTTAAATACATACAATCCAGGATGGAGGAATCATCAAATTTCAACAAGTGATAAGGACCACCTAGATTTCAACAACCACTACAAGATATGCTCATAAACTTTGAATCAAAGATGGACAAGTTCATAAAAGCTCTCAACAATAAGATGGATAGTTAAGATGAAAACCAGTAAAGGATGGAGGCAAAATTCGATCAAATTGCAAAGAATCATTCTTCCTCGATCTATAACTTAGAGGTACAAGTAGGGCAGCTTGGGAATGCACTTGTAATCAGAAATTAAGGAAATCTTCCAAGCAATGTGGAGACTAATCTAAAGCAGCAGTTGAAAGCCACCGCTTTTAGAAGTGGTAAGGAGTTGATACCACCTTTGCCAAAGCAAGAAGGTAAAGAAGATGAAAAGGAGGTGAATAAAAGCATGGGGGACAGTGTATAAGAGGAATCAGATCAACAACCCATCAATCCCACTTTGCCTCTATATAAACCAAAGGTGCCATTCCCATAAAGGTTAAGGAAGCAACAAGCAGATCAACAGTTCTTCAAGTTTCTAGAGATTTTCAAAAAATTGCAAATCAACTTTCCTTTTGCTGAGGTTTTAGCTCAAATGCCTTAATATACAAAGTTTTTGAAAGACATCATAACCAACAAGTGAAAGTGGGATGAAGAGCAAACTATGCCTCTAATAGAAAATTATAATTCAATCATCACATGCAAGATGTCGGTTAAATTGAAAGATCTAGGGAGCTTCACAATCCCATATGTTGTAGGGAATTTAAAATTTCCTAATTGTTTATATGATCTTGGGGTTGGAATTAACTTAATGCCAATGTTTCTCTTTATGAAACTTGGTTTGGGGGATGCAAAGCCTACGTCTACACTCTTGCAATTAGTAGACCACTCAATCAAAAGACCATATGGAATTATTGAAGATGTGCTTATCAAGGTACATAAATTCATTATTTTGGTGGATTTTATGGTGCTTGACTTTAAGGAAGACAAAGACAGCTCTTTGATCCTTAGGCAACCATTCCTTTACACAAGTGGAGCCTTGGTAGTTGTGTAGGAAAGGAAGCACACCTTAGGGATTGGGGATGAAAAGGTGGAGTTCAATATGTTTAAAGCTATGAAACACCCTGTGGAGGAGGATGCTTGCATGAGGATTGATGTGATTGATGAATGCATCTTAGAAATAAAAAAAAAGGAATGGGAAAAAGTTGAATTTTTGGAGTAGACCATTGTCACGGGCGCGAAACTTATCACAGGCGCAGCGATTGAAAAAAACCAGTGTAGCAGGCACAACACTAGCTGAAATTGGATCCGAACCTAAAATTATAGAGTAGTGGGTGCAGCACCCATATTCTCAGGAAGTCTAAACTTTTGGTGAGAAATGATAACCTTACCCTACCAACTATTGAAAGGCCTCCCCATATAGAGCTTAAACCACTTCCAAGTCACCTGCGATACACCTTTTTGAGAAGGGGACAGACACTAATAATCATTTTCTCATATAAACTCTCAAAGAAGTAAGAAAGAAGGGCAGTGGACTTGGTACAACAAAGAATAAAAGCTATTAGGCAGCAAATCTTTAATATCAAATGTATTAGTCCTTCCATTGTCATACATAAAATTCACATGGAAGATGGGTTTTGAGCTACAGCAGAAAGGCAAAGGAGACTAAATCTTAACATGAAGGAGGTGGTCAAAAAGGAGATTATAAAGCGCTTAGATGTAGGAATCATTTATCCTATCTTTGATAGTTCTTGGGTGAGTTCGGTCTAATGTGTACCTAAACAAGAGGGTATGATGGTGGTGGAAAGCAAAGATGGGAAGCTAATTTCAAAAAGAACAATCAATGGTTAGAGGGTTTACATTGATTATAGGAAGCTCAATTTAGCAACAAGGAATGATCACTTCCCTCTCCCATTCATTAATTAGATGTTAGAGCAAATTGCAGGCTATACTCACTATTGCTTCCTTGATGGGTATTCGGGATATAACCATATTTTCATCTCTCCGGAAGACCAAGACAATACCACTTTCACATGTCCTTATGGTACAATCACTATGAGGCCTCGCCAGAATACCATTTGATCCGCTAAAGAGAATCGAAATGCTCATTTGGGAAAGAACTCACGAGGAAGCCCTCAAGTTTATTTTGAAAATTATTTTAGAGTCACCACCTTAATTTATTTTTATTTAGGAAAACATAAGGAAAAAACCCATTTGACTCTCATCATTACCTAAATGAAAAAAGATCACTAGCCTCAAAACCAACGAGGATTCGAGGACTAGGTTTTTAGTTTAACAAAACATGTTTGTCCAAGTAATATAAAAGTAACTTAAAATATATTTCATGAACAATTTAAGATGCATGGACAATTTATAATATGTATGATCATTAATTCCAATAATAAATACAAGCAATAATCCAAAATAAAATTAACATTACAAATAAAATTCCAAACGTAGCGTATACCTCCTCTAACCCTTATGGGTTCTAGGGAAGTCACACATTCCCCAAACAAATCCTAATAATAAAGCAAAGCAATAAACACAAAAGTAAGTGAAGAAGGTGATAGAGGGATAGTTGATTAATTTTAATTGGATTTGATGCCTGAACTAAGCATGCCTATGTATCCCTTTGGATAGGAATCAAAACCCACGCAGTTCTCCCTTTTTACGAAGAGGTTAGTTTAGCCTAGCCACTTTATTATGTTTTGATTGATTGATTAAAAGAGGGTTGAGTTAATTAATTAATTTAATTGATTACCGAGTTGATTAGCTGGCAACCTAAATCAATTAATTGAATCAATTAACTAAAATAGACAATAACCAAATAGAAAAGAAAATAAGATTACCTTATGCTTTCGTAGTTTGGGGACGTAGGGCAGATGAAGTGGATGACCAGATCGCAATTCCACCTTCTCCACGTAAGAGACACGAGTCTCGGACCACCAGAATGCAACTTTACCTTCTCTACATGACGGATACGAGCCTTGGGCAAAAAGTTTGTCTTGAACAAACTAGTGGAAAGTCTTAAACTAGTTGAGCAGGAATCAAGGAGAACTCAACGTACTTTGCAAAGCAAGGAGCAGAAGCAAAGCAATTTGCTTGAAGTTAGTGCTTTTTAAGCCTACAAGTCTGTGTGTCTTGAGAATAGAGAGGCCACCTCTATATATAGGGGGAAGAATGAAGCATAGAGAATCAATTTTCTAATATAAGAGCAAAAACACGCCATCGTTGCTGCACAAACCTCTACGGCAGTGCCACAGAGAGCTTTGTAGCACCACAAGAGGCTATGCGGTAATGTTGCAGAGCTATGTGGCAACGGGCTATGATTCGCCCATTCTGCCCGTTTTCGCTTGTTCTCGCTCATTTCTCATTTGTTTTACATGATTCCAGTTATGTTATACTCATTACTCAGTCCAGGATGATTCGATGATGATTTACAAGCCTTGATTAATTCCTTTCATGACTGAATAGTTTATGATTCTGAGAGGTGCAGAATTAAGGGTTCATAGGTGCCCCTTATCAGGATTGCTCTGTCTAGTAGGCAGTTCTAATGTGCATGAACGTTAGAATGAAGAAGATGCCCTTGATATATTTGGAAGCAAAGAGAATGCCCCCGGTATATTTGGAAGCGAAGTGGATGCCTCCGGTATATTTGAAAGCGAAGTGGGAATTATGATAAGTGTGAAATAAAGAGGATGCTCTGAGTATATTTGGAAGTGAAGAAGATGCCTCCAATATATTTGGAAGTGAAGTGGATGCCCCCGGTATATTTGGAAGTGAAATGGATGCTCCCAGTATCTTTAGAAGCGAAGTGGATGCTCTCGGTATATTTAGAAGTGAAGAGGAGAAAACAGCAATTCTTGTCTGGTAGGAATGATAATGATGATCCTGTCTTGAAAGATTTGAGAGTAATATTCCTATCTGGTAGGAATGGCAAATCACTGGTCCTATTTAGTAGGAGTGATAATGACGATCTTGTTTGGTAGGATTTGAAAGTAATATTCTTGTCTGGTAGGAATAGCAAAGTATTGGTCCTTTCTGATAGGCACGATCATCCTTTTTGGTAGGATTAGCAAAGTATCAACCTTGTATGGTAGGAGTTGAATATCTATCTGTAATTATAGAAATCTTCTGTATGTTGAATCTTAAGTAACAATGGTCAGATGCTTAGAGGAGACTATTGCGATCATATAGAAACTTGTTGTTCTAAATTCTAACTTGAAACGGGTTCACTACTACATTCCCACGTGAAAAAAGTTATTATGCAGAAGGTACTATATAAATGTGTGCCACCTCTCACTTTTTGCAACTTTTCTCATTTGTCAAATTTTGCTTCTCTCTCTAGAAACCATTCTCTCTGACTTCTCTCTAAAATGGCTTCTCCTTCTAGCAGTTGTCATACCAGAAGCTACCAAATACCAAAGCATGATCGTAACCTAGTGGACTTGCTGCAGGAACTAGAGCACCATGTCTCTAGTACCGGTGTCATGGAGGTATTTACCATTTTGCCCTTCTTTACTATTACAATGTTAGTTCATAGAAAATATATACATGTAAAATAAAAGGTTTTTTTTTTCAAAGACTACCACCATTAGATTGAGAGGTAGTAGATCAAATTTATCTACCGTCTCTACTTACCTAGAAACTCATCCCCAAGTCCGAGGGTTGATTGAGCCATCTATACTACTAGGATTTCTGTCTTTGGATTATACCCAAAAGGGTGATATTCCTTTGTTGCGAGCATTGGTAGAGAGGCAATGGGATACCACAGACACTTTTCATTTTCCATGTGTGGAGATGACCATGACTCCTTTGGATTTGATGATGTTAGTTGGTCTGCCATTTCAACCTTGAGCCTTAGAGCTTTATCCTACTTGGACCTTTACCTCATCAGAGGCTATGGTTGACTTATTGGGCATTGACCCTCTCTGAGGCGATCCACATGTCCCCCGTTCTTGGCTTTGAGGGCAAATTAACATTTATACTTATGATGTGGGAGTCATTTGAAATGAGCAGGCTGCTCGCTTACTGATTTTGATGATATTAGGCTATTCATTCTACCACACACGGAGGAATATCATTGATCTGAATATTCTGTGCTCACTGGAGGACTTATCCATTATTTGAGAATTTGACTGGGGAGGTGCAGCTTTGTGTGTGATGTATCGAGAGATGTCTGACCTATCTCGAGGCGTGTTTGCTACTTTATGAGGGACTCATATCATCTAGGAGGTATGCCTCTATCTTTCTACTTCTATCTTGTACCCACTATCCTTATGTATTATGATTATTTTTCTTTGTGCAGTATTGGGCCTATGAGCACTTTCCTTTTCTTGCTCCTGCTTTGAGGGATCATATAGCAAATCATATTCTGAGCAACTATCTTTGGGAGACACAGAATCACCGTCATCAGAAGAGATACGATTTTTGCCATATTCGAGATTTCTTCTCTCGTTTAGTATCATTACAGGTATGCACACATGCTTGGCACATCATCTTCATCACTCATTCTGATATTCTATTTTTCTCCACTGTTCTTTTTTCATAAGTCCGGTGGTTACCTTTCACTGACAGGCTTCACCTCATCACTCCATATCATGAGCCTGGTATGGCTTTGTCTTCCCGCTGCCTCTTTTGCACTTCCACACTGATTCCATGTTTTACCTTGGTGAGAGAATTCGCGGTAAGATTACAGAAGAGAGGATTATCCCAGCTGATCCCCCTACTGAGATGCGATATGGATCGCGCATCCCTAATTAGGATTCATTAATAGCAGACTTTATAGTTGAGCCTTTCTTAGATCTTGACAGTGACTATAGGAGCTTTTGCATGCATCGCCTACTACCTTGCATTCCATTTCTTCTAGGATGGGCCCATTATAGTTATAGATCTTCTACCACAGGATCAGTTCATACTTCTACTACTAGGGGGAGTGGTGGTCCGAGGTCTACTATAGATACCCCTTCTGATAGGGCTGGACCGAGTGAGCAGGTGAGTTTTCCTGCCTACTTATAGGTAAGAGAGGACTTGAATTATGTTTTTATTGATGATGGCTTAGCTTAATATAAGATCCCTCATGACCTCTCCATTGATTTTATCCCATTTCCAGATCATGTAGGCGAGGTATGTGCTTCTGCCCCTTTTCTGAGCTTGCTCTTTTTCACTTAATACAGTTTCTTACTCATCTTTTCCTTATGCAGATCCTTGAGGATTAGGCTCGCCATAACTATGATATGGTTCGTCGCTTAAGGACAGCTTTGTCTATGACTCTCACTCTGAGTGGTCATGATGAGGGAGATGATGCAGATTGGAGGAAGAGACATAGGCGAGGCCAGTGTTAGCTTTCCTCTTGTCATGCAAATGTTATGCTGAGTCTATGTATGATTGTATACATGTATGCATGTTAAAAACTTGACTCATGTTCTATTTTATTAGTATGATGTATGGATGTTATGACTTGATTATGCAAATGTTTGACTTATGTATGTTATGAATGCATCTATTCTATGAATGAATGCATGATAGGGCTCCACCATCTTTCCCTTTTGCTCTTTCCTTCATTTTTCATCAAATTCCCCTCGAATACTATATGATATGTGAAAAGGAAGGGTTGCGGTAATGTGCAGTGATGTGTGGCAAAGGTGCGACAACTGGCTATCTTGTGCTGTGCCATACAGCCTTATGCGGCTGTTTGAAAGCAGCTTGCGACACCGCATAGGTGTTTGCGGCAGTGCCACAAAAGTACTTAAGGAAACCCATGCTCTTCTGCAGCAACCCCAGCGAAAATCTTCAATTTTCCCCTATGTATACCCCTCTCATGGTTTAGAAATCCTCACAACTGTAGTTCAACTTTTATAGCACTTTTTCTGCTCTCTTCTCTTTACTTTTCTCTCATCTTTTCCTCTAGTTGCTCTTTTTTTTTCACTCATGGAGCCCTATTTTAGCCATTTAATGCATTTATGGACCAAAAATCTTTAGCAATTGGAGCACATTAACTTAGGGACTTTTGGGATTAATGCCATGCCAACTTTGAGAGGGGTTAGGGTACATTAGGACTTTTTGAGGGCTTGTCTAAAATCCTGGGATCCTAAGGTGCATGTTTTAAGATTTGGGGCTGGCATGGATGAAACGTGCCCTACTTTTGATGAATTTAGTGTGTTACTAGGATCCAATCCTGAGGCTGACTTGGCTGCCCCTGTATTGAGAGTGGGTTACTTCAATTCATTTCTAAGGCTCTTGGGATTGGACACTACAATTGCTAGCCCTATGGTCATGAATGATTGGGTGGACCTGACTACTATAATTACAGAGTTCTATGATCCCCAAGGTTTTGAGGATAAGGAATGGTAGGATCATTGAATGAATGCTTTGGCTTTTTATCTAAATGCCGGATATCTCTTTATAGGTTCAACTAGTTGGGAGGATATTAAGATAACCGAACTGATTTTTCAGATGGCCGAAGGTCACTCTATAGCTGGGATCATCTTAGCAGAGATAATCCTTAGTTTGGATCGAGCTTACAAAAGTGATGGGCCTTGGTTTATGAGTCCAATCATTCTATAGGTATGCTTTCCTCCTCTTTTTCCTTTTCTTTCCCCTTTCCTTTCTTACTTAGCTATGTTCCTGCACAAATTTGGCTAAGGGATCATCTGAAGGTGGTTGCTCCTCTAACTAAAAAGGATTACTCGGCTTCATGGTATCCGTCTCGCACCATAGTGAGGAAGTTTAAATATGAAAAGGAATGGATTGAATGGCTATTTGAACTCGACCCCCAGGAATTGCTGTGGCTTTGTCCTTGGTATAAGATCAAGAAGTTTACGATTATGAGCTATAGCTATAGGATGGTTTATTTGCTGGGTTTGCATATGGCGACATTCTACCAAGGAACAAGGGTGATACGCCAGATGGGTCATATGCAAGGAGTGGCCCTGGATGGAGCTATCTTTGAATCTACTTTCATCACTCCCACTGTGGCTAGGGCTGTTACCAATGGATGGGCTCGCAATTTCCATGTTGTTCTTCCATCTCATTATTTTGATAAGACAGAGGATTACACTTTATGGTGGATTGCTACATCTTGGCCATCAGAGAAGATAAGGAGGGTGACTTTACTCAAAGAGATAGAAGATGACACTTCTATAGAGGGGACTACTAACGATTAGGAGATCTATTATTTAGGGCTTTAGGCAAAATTTTTTTATTTCTTTTTTTAGTGAATAAGACTCTTAGTTTCATCTTAAATCCAATTTTGAATAAAACATCATTATTTTCTATTTTTTTCATTCTTCTTTTTTATCATCATTTTTTTATTGTTATTATTATTATTTTTTGCATTGAAACAATACAATTTGGCACAAAAGAAAATTTATTAATGATTTGGGCCGCACCCAATGAGGGCTACGTACGTATCTCCTTACATAATTTATTTTTATTACATACTTTTCTCAATTGTTTTGGAGAATCAGGTCCACATAGTTCTAGTTACAATGCATCATTATATGAAGTATCACTTTAATTGATCCAAGTTGCAAGGGTTGGAGAATTCAATTCTGTCCAAATCCATGAGAATGGCACCTTCACCTGATAGGATGTATTTAAACACGTAAGGTCCAATCTAGTTTGGTCTGAATTTGCTTCTACGGTCATGCACTGGGGCTTGAATTTCCTTTAAGAACAAGTTTCCTTCTTGTAGTCCCCTATCCCTTACTTTCTTGTTGAAATGCCGAGATAACTTTTGTTGATAACCCTGTAGTCGATACAATGCATCCATTCTCTTTTCTGCAATAGCATTCAATTGATCATGATAACTTTTAATCCATTTTATCTCATCAATCTGACTTTCTCTCATGATTCTGGCTGATATGATTTCCACCTCGATCAGCAGCACAACTTCCATTCCATATACTACTGAGTAAGGAGTTGCCCCAATTGGTGTACGGATGGAAGTCCTATATCCCCATAGAGCAAATGGTAATTATTGATGCCAGTACTTGTGATTATCAATCATCTTTTGCAAGAGGAATTTGATGGATTTGTTTGCCGCTTTAACTGCCCCATTAGTTTGTGGTCGGTAAAGAGATGAACTATGATGCTGGATCTTTTCCTTTTTCAAGAGATGAACTACTTCTTTCTGGAAATAAGACTCATTATCTATAATAACCTCAAAAGGTACCTCAAACCTACAAAGGATGTTAGTTTGGATGAAATGTGCAACTTTTTTTGAATCTAATACACAGTAAGGTGTCGCTTCTACCCACTTTGTAAAGTAATCAACCGCTATAAGGATGTACTCATGACCAGCAAATGATTTGGGACTTATTCTTCCTATGACATCAATGCTCCAAGTTGCAAAAGGCCAATGTGTAGTTATAGGTTGCAATGGCATAGGAGGCTGCTTTTGTAGTTTGGTATAAATCTTGCACTTATGACATCTTCGTACAAAATTCACACAATCTTTATTCATAGTGAGCCAAAAATATCCCAGATTTGTAATTTTTCAAACCAATGCGATCCCATTCATGTGTGGCCCTTCTTCCCCTCTATGGACCCATTCCATGATCTGCTGAGCTTCCTCTTCAGTCACACATCTCAAGTGTATGTTATCCTATGTCCTTTTATACAAAACTGCTCCATTTAGCAGGAAATTGCTGGCTAACTGTTTTAGAGTTCATCATTTTGATTTAAAAGCCCCTTCCAGACACTTCCCATTCTTGAGATAATTGAAGATGTCCTAAAACCAAGGTTTCTGATCAGCTAGTTGAATATTCATGCACAAAGTATAGTACCCTGGTTCTCGCTTTACTTCAATCAACATAGGCCTGATTATTTCCCCATCTCTTATGTCTAGCATTGATGCAAGTGTTGCTAAAGCATCTGCAAATTGATTTTTGGCATGAGGCAAATAATGGAAAGATAATTCATGAAAATTTTCTACAAGATCATCCAAGCACTTATGGTAAGGAACCAAATGCTCTTATTTCATTTTCCATTTCCCAAGTGCTTAGGACACAATTAGGTTGGAATCTCCATAGACCCCCAGGTAATCAATCCTCAGATTGACAACAACCTCTAAGCCAGCTATACAAGCTTCATATTCTGCCTCATTATTCATTACTTTAAACGCTAGCTTGACAACCATAAGCAAATTTTTTCTCTCAGGGGTAACTATAACAATTCTAGCACCATAGCCTTTGCTACTAGCTGTACCATCAAAGAATAATTTCTAGACTTCAGGCTTAATTTGCATGATCTTTTCATCGGGGAATTTTGGTTCTGACCAATTACTATCTATTGGGGCTGTGGCTAATTGATTTGCTATCACACTTCCTTTTATGGCTTTCCTTTAGACATACTTCAAATCGAAAGCTGCGAGGACCGTCATCCATCTTGCCATCTTACTATCGAGAACTAGTCTTTCCATGAGAAAGTTTAAGGGACTCTTGTCAACTAGGACAAGGGTAGTATATGAACTCAAATAATACTGAAGCTTATGACATACCCATACCAAAGCAAGGCATAACTTCTCAATCTGATTGTACTTGAGCTCATGAGCGAGCATGCGCTTACATAAGTAATAAATGACATTTTCTTTATTTGATTCAGTAGCATTTTGGGTGAGTATTACCCCTATGGCTTCTTCTAAGGTACAGTAGTAGAGGCTTTCCAGGTGTTGGTGGTTGAAATCTAAGAAGTCTTGGATCATTTTACTCAAGCCATCCCTATCATGACATGATGATGCAATGAATGTGGTTTTTGGTTTTTCATTCACGCCAAAACTTATTGATTCTTTGCCATTTTTTATTTCATTTAATATTTCATTCAAATTGGATTCAAGTCAAGGAAAAGGAAAAGAAATAGGAAGCACAAGATCATAAGAAGAAAAGTTGAGCTTTTTATTATGAATAAAAGAGTCATTGTCCATTATTACATCAAAATTAAAAGAAAGACCAGAAGGTTCAACTATTAACTCAAATGAAGAATCAGAACTACAAGACTCTGACTCGGGTTATGACTCATACTCGAATCATTCAAATTTGGTTAAGTCGGCCACTTCTTCATCTCTTATCATGCAAATTTGCTCAAAGAGAGCAGCTCCATATTATCCTCCCAATCTTGTTCCAACATGAAAACTGGTTCATAGTCTTCTAAGGAAAGTCTGACATCAAAGAAGAGTTCAAAACCAGGGATTAGACTCTTAGTGATGGGACAGACCTAAGGTTATAGAAAACCACAGTATGGGAAATTCTCACCCTCCTTCACAAAGTATCCATTAAGTGTTTTGAAATAAGAGTGCATGGGCTAATCATATGACTCACCTTTCTTGAGGGCTGCCATTTTCTCTTTAGCCCTTTTCTCTGCCTCAACCAAGTCTTCCTTTATAGGTTTGTAATCCAAACCAAATGGTGGCTTAGCCACAGGGTACTCTTTGAATTGACTCACTCCTTGCTGCCTCTTGCCTAGTCCTAATCTAGGAAAATAATTCATTTTTCTCAATATATTAGCCACAGCAATATTTCCATAAGGGTCAAAATCAAAAGGTACAAGCTCAAGCTCTTTACCTCCTTCTTTTTCTATGAATTGTACTATCTCAAAAGCAAAACCTGATAATGGTAGAGTGGGCAACTCAGGTTGTATCTCCAGAATTGGCACAGAGCTTAACCTTACTTTTCCTATGCATATCCCGCTTTACAATGACAGTAAAAGATCCATAAGGGAATTTTAGCTTTTGATTGAGGGAAGAGGGGATAGCCTTAACTTGATGTATCCAAGGTCGTGCAAGGATGAGATTAAAGCATGCTAGTACATCAATAACTTGAAATGGGATAGGATAAGTGACAGGTCCAATGATGATATCTAAAGTAGCCACACCCAAGACCTCCCTCTTTGTGTTGTCATACGCCCTTACAATCTGGTAAGAAGATGTGAAGTCCGAAGCCTCTAATCCTAAGCAACTTGCCACTTTTAATGGGTAGACATTCAAAGCAGACCCATTGTCTATCAATACCATAGGAACTATTTTCCCTTGAGTAAGGACTATTATGTATAAGGCATGGTTGTGATTTAGCTCCCCCTTAGGTAGGTCATGGTCATTGAAAGAGATAGAGGTAGCTTTTGTAGTGTTGGTGAGAGAAGCCACTAAAGTCTCAGGGGTGATGTCTATGGGAGCTTGGCATTGATTCAATGCCTTGCAAAGAGCTTGGCAATAAGGGTAAGATGATTGAATAAGGCTCCAGATAGATATGTTGGCTTGGGTCTTTTTTAGTTGCTTAAGGATAGGATCCTCATCAGGCTCAATGCTTCCTTTTATCTTTTCAGTAGGGGATGGGATAGGTTGGATGGGTGGCTGGTCATCTTGTTAGGTAGGTGTTTGCTAGATCTTGCCACTCCTTATTATAGCATCAATTTCTTCCATAAGATTACTCAAATCCAATGCACAACAACATTCAGAAGCTAATCGAATCAAAGAGATAGGATCAACTTCAAAATCAGTGGTGGTGATGAGGTTAATTTGGTGGTTAGGGAGAGGATTGGTGGAAATGTTGGGTCTTGGTTTGGGGGGTATGATGTCCCAACTGTCTATAAGATCTTGTATTTTATGCTTCAAATTTTGACACATTTCTATTTTGTGGCCAGCCCTTTAGTGATACTCACAGTATTCATTAGGATTGTGATTTCCAGGAAGTGGGTCAGGAGGAGCTCTTAGTTCTAGGGGCTTGATCAACTTGGCTTCTAAGGCTTTCTTATATGCCACAACCAAAGGAACCCCCAATTCCGTAAAGGAATTTCTCTCCAATCTTAATGGCTGATGACGAGAAATGGCAGATATCTCCCCTTCCCGCTTATTATTTGAGGTAGTGACATTAGCTTGGTAAGGAGTACTCTTCTTGTATCTATTATGGGTGGTCTCATCTTTGATATGGCCACTTTGGATCAAATTTCTATTTTGGAGGCAGTGGCAATGAGGGCTTTGAAGCTTAGGAGGTATTGTGTAAGGAGATGATTTTAGTATACTGGCAAAAGGTTATTCACAATTATATCAACTTGCTCTTGTTGAATTGGTCGATTCACCATTTGGGCTACTTTTTCTCTCCACCTCATAAGGAACAAGGAGAAAGATTCCTTCGGGTTCTGCTTGGTAGTCTCCAAATCTCTCCTTGTGATATCCACTTCAATGTTGTACTCATACTGCTTCATAAATGTATTGCAGATATCATCCCAAGTCCTCTTTTTACTTGTATCCAAGTCTAAAAACCATTTTATAGCAGTTCCAGTGAGAGATTATTGAAACAATTGAGGAAGTAGCTCATTATCAACCCCCAAAGGAGCTATTGCCCCCACATACATCTTCAAGTGTGTCTTAGGTCATGTTGTCCCATTGAATCTATCCAACATTGACATTTTGAACTTTGGTGGAATTCTAGCATTAGGAAAGAGGGCTAAGGAACTGGCATCAATCACGTCATCATTTTTCTTAATGTTTTTGAGGGTCTTTTCCATGACTTCAAATTTTTCCATCAAAGTTTTAGCATTTATATGGGAAGAAAATTCCTCTCATTAAGAAAGATTCAAAGGAGAAGGAGTGGTAGAATAAGTGGCATTTGGTATTTGGGAAGTGATAAGTGATGGGGTAACATCTGGAATTGGGATAGAAGGTGAAATGATATTTGGAATGCAAGGTGCATCAACTGATGACTATGTTGCAACGCTAGCAGGAAACACTTGAGTTTGAGGTGTAGAACTGAGCATGGCTTCACCAAACCATACTATATTATTGGGGAACTCAAGGGTATGTGCCTCCTAGGCCTACACTGCAGTAACAGCAGAGATAGCCTCCGATTCAAGTCGAGTCAGATGATGGCGAGGGAAGTGACAGCTCCGATGACGCCATGGACGATTGATCCTTCCATTTTTTTTCTTTTTCTTTTATTCTTTTATATATTTTACGCTTTGGATTACTGTACTTTTACTATTTAGGCTTATTTTTATTTTTCTTTTTATGTTTTGTTTTTATTTTGATTTTCTTTTTCTTTCTTAGCATAATTTAGGTTTGTAGAATAGATAATGACATGGCATTGACTATGGAACAGACTGACAGGGGAATTCGATAACAGGGTAGTTTCTATATATCTCTCTTCTCCCCCTTATATGTTTTTCTTTATACTTATTTTCAAACACATTGGGGACAATGAGTTATTTAAGTATGGGGGAGGGATATTTATTTGTTTATTTATTTATTCTTTCTACCCTATTTTATCCTAAGCAAGCTAAATTGTAATAATGGTATGAATTGGAGTGATTCCCTTTTTAACTCATAATTGATGATTATTTTTCTCTATATATGATAATCTCTCATTGATGTTTGGCTTGGTTGACTTGATCATTTGCTAAGGATTAAGTATGGTAGTTGTAATTAGGGAATTAAATTGATGAAATCTGCATTATTGGAGTTTGAAACCTTAGTTACATTTTTGAGTATATGTTGATTCTTTTGCGACTTGAGTTAAGATTAGTAAGATACACTTAATATCTTAGGTTCCTTGACTATTTTTCTTAATTTAAAAAAAAAACAATGATATAATAAAAAAAATTGCATATGGAGCTTTGAAAACTTTTCCCTATTCCGCTAATTTTGACTCTTCTAACCTAAGGAGTTGGAATTATGAATAGTGCTAGTAGCCATTTGGATTTGTGATTCTAGTTGAGTAACCGGGGGTTGGCATCATAAATGTTTACCTTCGTGTCAAAAGGCTAGTATGACTATTCAAACAAGTCGGACTCCTTAATTAAAAAAAAAAAAAAGAGTGCAATAAAGTTGCAATTGAATGTTAAAGTCAACAGAAAAATCGAGAGAGTAGTCAGGTGCCTAAGAGAAAATATTTCATTTCTTACTTTTGTTTGGCTTTTGTTTCTTTGGGATTGTATGCTCAATCTTTTAAATCTGGAATTTAGACTTCAGGATTGTGAGTTTTATCTTTGAGTTTGGGGTTCTTTGATTTGTAAATCCTTTAATTTGACTACTACATTTGAGAATTAGTTTTTGATTATGAAATTTGAGCCTTATTGATTTGAGTATTGTCAATCATTGTGTTTTCTTTTGGCTTTAAAGGGGTTGTCCATTTTCTAAACTATTATTGTAATTTAGTTTGCTTCAGGACAAGTAAAAACTCAAGTGTGGGGGAATTTGATAAGTGCTGAAAACACTATATTTTGGCCCTTATTCTTAATGTATTTTATGCCTCCAATTGAGTTTAACTTGTTTTTTTAGTGTTTTCACAGTTCTATTAGTTAATCCAGTGTAAAATGATGCCATGATCTGAATGTGACCCAAAATGGTGAAGATCTAAGCCAAAAATGCTAACTTTTGGATGAACATGGGCTGCCACGGGTTGAGCCATAGCTGAGATTCCAGCCGTGTGATAAGAACAAATTAGCAAATTATCTAGTAGCCTACCACTGGTGGAGGCACAGCTGAGGTTTCACCCATGGAAAGTTACATTTTTTGTGGTCTCCATTGCCACGGCTGGGGTTCAATGGTGTGAGTTAAAATTTTTAGAAATATAAAACTAGATCTAATAGCATTTTGTAAGGGGTTGCCTAGGGATTAAAGAGACGATAGTAAGAGAAAGAAGACATTGAAGATTGACGATTAAAGAACAAGATTCCTCTACACTTTATTTATGAATTGTTTGGGATTTCTTACTTCTTTATTTCTTTCTTTGGTTTCAATGTGTGATATGAACTAATTCTTCCCAATTTGGGTATTGATGAACTCTAGAACCTTTTTGTAGGGATTAAATTACTTTTTATTCAATTAAATCATTCTTTGAGTTGTTTTATCTTTGTGATTATTATTACTTAATTACCAATTGATAATTGCATGCTTGTTAATTGGGGTTTGTTTTCATATAATTGACTAGAGATAACTTTATGTGAATTGATCACTTATAGAGATTGAGGGTTGATTGGGGCACTAGAGATAGGCTTACAAGACTTCTTTAGTAGATAGTTTTCCAAATCTAATGCATGACTTAATTGAGTTTGCTTGAGAAGAGATTCCTTACATTCCTCTTGGGAAATAGGGATTTAATTAATTGGGAGAGATTTTATCTAATTCAGTGAAATGCCAATTCAACTTATGGAATGAATTTGATTGATGTGTAATTCATGATATACATTTAAGGGCTCGGGGGATTCAATACCTGAATGGGCTTTTATCCCTGATTTCATCTCCTTTTTCCTTCTTGTTATTTTACTTAAATTAGATTTTAGTTTAGTTTTAATATAACTATAATCATTCTTATCAAACACCAATTTGATTAGTTAGACATTAGCAGATATTTGAGCTAGTACTTACCTAAAGTCTCTAATGGAATGATATTCTACTTACTATTATATTACTTGTGTGATCTGTACACTTGTAGAATACGCATTAAGGGTATTTTTAGCTTTCTCCCTCCAAATTCCCGTTACAAAGAGTATGGGAACGACATCTTCATAACAACCATAAAATCTTGCATTAAGTGCTCTTTCATAATAGTGTCGTAGTTTCTAAGTCTTTTTTGTGGTTGCAACACTATTTTCATGCTCGAGATGGGATTTTCGCGGTCACAATCTTCAAAGATCTTAATGGCTAGTTAACACATGGTATCTTCTTGTTGGTGGTTCAACTATTCATTAGAGTTGTGGGCTTCTGTATGAAAGTCACGACCGCGACTACCTAATCATGGTTGCAAATCATGGATAGCATCCTTGGTCATGGTCGCGATTGGGGTCATGATATCCACTATCACTCAAGGTAAAAAATTGAAGATTTGGCCTTTGATATTCTTGGTTGTGATGGAGTGGTCGCGGTCGCAATTTATGGGTCACGGTCATGATTCTTGTATCTTGTTTGTGACTCAAAGGCCAAGTTCATAACTTGAAAGAATTTTTGAATCTCTGAATTCCAACTCATCTAATATTTTTTATCTACAAAATAAAAACTTAACACACATATTAAATAGTTTTAATTTGATTGACATGATTAAAATAGAGATTGACTAAGTTTTGGAACAACTTAGGTCAACAAAACCTATTTGTGACTCTAATTCATTAATTTTTCAATTAATTTAGCCAGGGATAAAATCAATAGTCATTGAACCAAGTTGTGCTCAAAGACTAAGTTTTTAGTTTTAAATAATTTTAACTTGACTTCTAAGTTTAATTTAACTTTGATAAGCGTGAATCCTTAATTTTGCACCCTCATCATATGGTCACAATTTAACACTTGCTAAGTTGAGTAGGTTATGCAAAGCTAGTACAGCGGTCTTGCTAGCTGGTTAGCAGGTAGAGATTTGGGGGCGAAGAAAAATTTTAGCATTTAAATACATTGCTACCCTCATTCACATTTGCTTATAAATAGGCCCTCCATTTCCCATTTCAAGACACCTTGAATTGGAGTTGATAACTATCCTTTAATTCATCTCTTTTTCTCCCTCTAATCAATCTCCTTAAATTAATTAATTAATTAATTGCTCCACCCTAATCTAAGTTAATTAATCATTTTAGTTAACTAAATTATTTTTATAAAAATATCATTGAATTAATTAATTAATTAATCCTTTTAATTAATTAATTAATAATCACTATTTAAAATCAATCCATTCTAATTAATTAGTTAATTCTTTTAATTAATTAATTCATCCACCCATTTAATCACATTAATTAAATAATTAATCATCTAATTAATTAATTAATCCATTAATCAATCTAAACTTTTGGTATTGATAAAAGAGAACTTTGGTCAGGTATAATTCTTTGCCCAACCCACTCAAAGGTATAATACTTTTCCTCATCCATCCAACCTGCAAATTGAATCAAATCAAACCAATCAATCAGTAAATCCCTCCACTTAATAGTAGAACAAACTACGTGGATTTTGATCCCATTCAATGGGATATATAAACACGTTTGTAATCTAAATCCAAACCACAAATCCAAATCCAAACTATTTCCTTTTCCCTTTTCATTTTTTAAAATGTAATTGTTTATATATTTTTGCAAGGGAATTGTAACTTTCCTAGAACCTATAAAGGCTGGAGAAGTGTAAACCCTCAATTTGCACACTCAGATGTTTGGCAATTAATGATAGACCCGTAGAATCAAATTTGGCTTAAATTGAATTAGAAATAGGCTAAAACAGGTTAAATTAGGTTGAACCAGCAGAAAAATTAGACCAGGTAAGAAACCATACCAATGCATGTCGCCAGTTGGACAATATCCATTGCATGCTGCTAGCCAGGTAGCATCCATGGCATCCTACCGGTACCACCAGTGCCACTACTCCCTCCAATTTTTCCCCCTTTTCCCCTCTAACTTTCCTCTGTAAATACCTGTCGACCCCAGTCATTGGAGACACAGTTTTTTAGACCTAAAAATCTCCAATTTCTCTCAATTTTCAAGCCAAAACTCTGTTTTTCTCAAAAATCATGATTCTTTTTTTATTTTCTTCCCCTTTTCTTTGCTAAAATTTTTTCAAAATATTTTTAAAATATTTTCAAATTTATTTTAATTTTTAAATTATTATTTTCTTCTCTTAACCTTTTTGTGCAAGGTTCAATCTTGGGAGACTCTAATCCTCAGATCTAGTGAAGCTAATCCCATTCGTGAAAAGAAAAAGAAAATCAAAGGTATAATCTCTTCTTCTCTTTTCTATTTGAGATCCTAAAATCTGATATAGTAATCTCTTTCTTTTACCTTTCTTTAGGATCTAAACCTAACAAGATCTACTATTCTGTTAATTAAAATTTGAATTAATTAACAAATCTCCAATCTTAAAATCAACTAGAACATGATAAATAAGGCTAAAACATAAAATCTCTCCTTCACAAGAAGGAAAAACTATGTGGGGTTTGATTTTCATTCAAAGGGATACATAGGCTTGTCGCTCTAAGGCATCAACTTTGCTAAAACTAACCACTCTATTCTTCTTGTTACCTTCTTCACATAGAATAGGTAAAATCATTTTTCTTTGACAAAATTGGTTATTTTTATTTTTGTTTTCTTTTATTATTTATTCCTTTTATTTTGTTATGCTTCTTCTCTGTTTATATATCTCATTTCTCTTTTGTAATTTAATTAGTTGGGGAATGTGTGCTTTCCCTAGAACCCATAAGGGTTAGAGGAAAGTATCCCCTCAATTTTAATCTTTCTTTGCTTGTAATAATTTAAGTAGATTTATTTTCCTTTTCTTTTATTGCATTATTGTTTATTTGCCATATCATGCATTGCACAACTTATATTTGTCTCATCACCATATTATAATGGATCATGCATACATAAAAAATCCCTTTTTATCTTAAAAGCTATTTTACAATTATAAGCCAAACTAAAAAAAAGTTTTCTGAAGTTGTTTGTTATCAAAATATAGTCCTCGAGCCCTCTTGATCACTTAAGGATTAATGTTTTTCCTTTGGGCGAATTGATATAATCTAAGAGTCTAATTTGGGTTTTTTTTTTTAATTTTCACCAAATAAAATAAAATTAAAGTGGCGACTCACTTTTTACAATTTACAACTTTCAAATGCCATTTTTGAAACTCATATCGAGTTCTAATCGAGATGCTTTTCCTAAAAGCATTTCGTACTTGGCGAGGCCTTATTATTGGCAACTCCACTACGGACTCAAAAATTTTTTCAAGTAAAAGATAAAAGTGGATTACTTTTGGTAAAAAAAAAATTGCCTTTTCAATGCAAAATATATTTTTCATGCATCACTATATTGGGTTCCTTGTCTAAACAAGCCCTAATTTCTTAGGAAACCAAAGGACAAAAAGTAACATTGAAGGGAAAATCTTCCTTAGGTCTGCTCACTGATAGTGAAATCGTCCAGCCCACGATGCATCCTCTAATCCTTTTAGAGGTATAACGAGTATACAAGTACCGCTAGACCCACATGAGTCTCCTTGACTCACATGTGGTTAGGTATATTGTATCTCTAATGTGATGGGTTCCCTTCAAGCCACCCTTATCCTTTCATATAATAACTCATGGAACCTTCCCTTAGGATTGTGGGCACTATAATAATGAATTTGGTATGTCATTATCATGAAACCTTTTCTATTCATGCTTGCATACATGCATGTTAGCTTAAACCTTGTGAAGAGTCAAAACCTATCCAAACATCTTTACACCCAAACCCATGGTCCACTTTAACCTATAGACAAAAATCCAAACCTATGTCAAACTCATTGTAAAAATAAACCTATGTTGATCCATGGTACCTCTATTTGCATCTAAAATCTAACATAACTTTACCCCCTACCATCTTTATCCAAGCTAAACACTGACTTAGCGTCATCCTGATCCTCAATCCCTTCCTAAGCTAAACACTGACCTAGCTTCATCCTCACTCATAACCCTTTCCCAATTTAAACACTGACCTAGCTTTCATCCTTCATAATTCTTACCTAAGCTAAATACTAATCTAGCTTTATCCTTAACAATCCTTATCAAAGTTAAACAATCCTTACCAAAGCTAAACACTAACCTAGATTCATCCTTATCCAAGCTAAACGTTGACTTGGCTTCATCTTTTATAGTACTATCCAAATCTATGGCCCATCTAAGCTTATGGTCTAGTAATCAAACCCATTATCCAAATGTCACCAAACCCATGGTTCACCTAACATCCAAATCCATGATACATCCATAGCCCAATTGCAAAACTTATGTCCCACTATCCTTAAGCCTAGGTAAACCACTGATAAATTGCAATCCCAATTACCTGAGGCTAAACTTTGACCTAGCCTTCCAAACTGAACTTTAGTTCATGAAAACTAAACTTTAGTTCATGAAAACTAAATTCTAACCTAGCCACTCAAAGCTAAAGTCTAACCTAGCTACTTGATGCGTGTTTTGCAATACCAGGAGTTTTATATTTATAATAGCTCAATGACCAATTCTACCCTAGCTCTAGGCAAGTGCACTTATTTTTTAGGTAATATAGCAATAACGAGGTCGATCCATAGAGACATCAATATAAGTACTAGCTCAAACTTAAACTATTATTTAGTTGAACCAAATTCAAGATTAATTAAACTAAACTATTTAAAACTAATTTATGAAAGTAATAAAGGATAGATGATAGAAAATCAATAGTGAAGTTCATCTAGATATTGAATTCTCCTAGCCTCTTATGCATGTCAAGAACAATGGTATGAATCATTCAAACAATGAATTGAATTGGGCTCTCACCAAATTAGATAAAAACCTTTCTTAAGTGATTAAATCCCTAACTTCCTAAGTATTATAGAGAATCTCTTCTCAACCTATAATCAAATAGGAGCACCATTAAATTCAATAGATTAACATCCAAAGAAGTCTTGTAGGTCTATCTCTAGCACCCCAATCAACTCTCTATTCCCTGATCTATCTATATCAGGGTATCTCTACTCATCTAATATAGAAACAATATCGAATTAACAAACCATAATTGCCAATTAGAATAAATATCATAAATCATAAAAATAAAATAATCCAAAGATAAATTGATTCAAAATAAATTACTTTGTTCATACAATTAAGAACTAAGGTTCATCTTTATCTAGATAAATAAAAAATTAGTTCATATCAGAGAATTGAAATAAAGAATACAAGAGAAGGTAAAGGAAACTCAAATAATCCATGGACGATGAGAAATCCCTGCTTCGATCTTCATTCTTCTTAAAAATCTGTAGCTTATAGGAGCTTCACCATGAAAATTCTGCACAAAACTCCCTCTCACCCTTTTGTGAGGGCAGTTATTAAAAACCTAGGAAAGAGCTCCCTTTTTCTAATGTAAATTATGTCCTTTTATAGTGCTTTGAGGCTCAATTTCAGAGACATGACGGTCTTAGGACATGGGGAGCCATAAGGTCACCCATTCCCATAGAACCCACTTATACATATGCAAAAATTGCCTAGGATCATAACAAATCTCATACGTTAACTTAATTTAACCTTTTATAAAGGAAAAACGTTAAGTTGTGGAAGCTAAAAATATACTTTAATACAATCCATAAGAAAATAATAATAAGACTCCAAATAAAGTCACCAACATGATATTCTAAAATAAAGTTCCCATAATAACTCCCGAAGCATCTAAGGACTCATCATAGCATGGCATTATTATAACTTTGACAAGGGAATTTCATAAGTGGGGTAGGTAGCTTGAGCAATCACCTTGCCTCTTCATAATGCTCACCTAGGACCACACAAGGAAAAGGAGTGAGATAAATGATCTCAATGAGTAAATAATACAACTTATACAATAACATATATCCTTTATAAGGTTTCATAGCTCATAGTTCATAATTTATGATTCATAGTTCATGGCTTGCGATTTAACAAGGTTTATAGAAATCAACTTATAACTCATAACATATAAAGTGAAGGCTACCGCATTGTCTACTCATAACATAACATAGAGTGAAGGTTGCTGCCTTGTCTGCTCTTAACATAATATAGAGTAAAGGCTACTGCCTTGTCCACTCATAACATAATATAGAGTGAAGTCTGCTGCCTTGTCCACACCTAACTCATAACATGTAAAGGGAAGGTTGTTGCCAATGTTTACACATAACTCATAACATAATTCATAACATATAAAGGTAACAGTAGCATTGAAGGATTCAATCACTTGTAACATAATAGCAATAGAAGTGTAGCTTATTTAACAAAAGATGAACAACAATCTAGTTCCAGAAAAATATAAGTTAGGGCAATAATCGCTAAGGTATTATCATTGGATAATAAAAAATGGTTTTAAACTAATTATCCTTTGGCAACCTAAGCATACAAAGAAATCATTAAAATAGAAAAGAACTTGGCTTTCAAGATATCAAAGGTTTACAAAACATAATAGCTTGCACTTGTAACTTGAAACATAATGTTTACTTAGCTAGTGGTTTCTTTGCTCCTAATACTCATTGCCCTTGAACCTTTAAAACTCCTCAAGCTCTATCATAATATTTAATTGAATACTTAGTATTTATTTAATAATCATGCTATCCTATCCCATAACTACCCCATGCATATATAACATTCACATACACTTAGAGTTGCACATAGAAGTGCACTCATCACTTGCACATAACATGTTAACTTTAAAAGTCTTTTACACTTAGCCTTTATAGGCCAATATGAAAACACATTATGATTCATGTCAATACCTTTCTAAGGTCAACACAATATCATTATCTTAGTATCAATTCACTTTAACAATCACCTTAGTGCACTTAACACTTCCATATATGTCAACTTAACGAATAACCTTTCAAGTGTCATGCTTATCTCTTATAACCAATTCATTCAATCAATCTCTTTATAAATTCAAGGTCATTAATTCATTATCAAGTCATCATACAACCTACTTCCATATTATCCAATCATATTCACATATTAATCACAATATAAGGTTAAGATACCTTAAGTATACCAAATTGCCTCTAGCCTTGTCTAGAGTCATTCCTTCAACCAGCATACAATTTAACCATTTATCATTCATAATACATGTCAATAATCAACAAAATAAATCACATAAAAATTATGGACATTGGGATAAAAATCCCAATGTAGGCCGAACACATCATCAAGGAGAAAACTTGAATTTTCTTACTTTCCACACTTTCCGTCTATTATAGTAACATGCAGAAATATGGTTTGAACCAAGATTTTCTATGTAAACATAACAAAAATCATTTTAGAACATTAATCCATAGGGATTGGCAGTAATAGGTACAACATATGCATGAAAATTCTAATTTTTGGTTTTATGATGCAAAACCATACGTTTTCTTATTTCTTGTACTTTCCGGTCATAACAGTAATATGTAAACAGGTGTTTTAAATCATTATTTTTCATTCAATTATAATAAAAATCAATCTAGAATTTCACCATACACAATTCAGTAGCCATATCAATATAAAACCATGAAATTTTCTAACTTTCAAGTTCTAGGATGAAAACCTTAAATTTTCTTGTTTTTCAAAACTTTTCAGTTATTACAGTAATATGCAGGAATATATTTTAATTTGATATTTTTCATCTAAACACATCAAAAATCCATTTAGAAAATAATTATGTAGGAATTGCCCCTTACTAGTATTTATGCATGAAAATTAAAATTTTGAGTTGTAGGATTCGCCTTTGGAGAAATAGTATACAGAGGTTGGTGTTTTCGGTAGAAAAATTGATTTCTCTCTCAAGGATTCACTAGGCTGAATTTTATCAATAAAAAATTAGTAAATATTTAGTTCAAAATAATTTTCCAATGATTAGTTTCATAAGAATCCAATAATAAATTGAAAGGAAAGGAAAAACTTATGAAACGGTCACGAAATCACAAAGTTTGAAAGCATTTTGTGAATTTCGGTAGAGAGAATAATTTTGAGAGAATTTTTCTGCCAAAATAATGAAATAACAAAATAGTGGCTTCTAGAGTGAAGGGCTGGCCAAATTTTCATTAATATTTAGGGTTTTGGACAATTTTAAAGTTTACCCTTAATGAGGTAGGTTACGAGTATTTTGGTATAGCGGGCTTTTGGCTATTTGGGCTTTTTATTTAATTTTGGGGCTGATTATTGGTAATTAAAAATAAAATATTTTTTTTATTATTTTCATTAAAATCCCCTCAAAATATTTATTTAAAAATTATTTTAAAAATAATCATAAAATTATTTTATGCTTAAAAATCGCCTTTCTGCATGAAAATTCATTTTATGTAAAATAGTTTATTTTATGCTAATACACTTCATATAAATTATTTATTCACAATAATAACACATATTATGCATATTAAAATTAATTTAAGATGCCACATACTCATCAATCACATAGCACATAAATTTTTATAAAAGCACATACTTAGTCTTAATAGGTCTAAATACAAGTAATTGGTCATGAAAATTCCTAGGATAGGTGTGGGTTGTTACATTAGGGTTTGGATAGGTGTTAAGCATGGATTGGCCAATTTTTGCCATGTCAGCATAGCTAGACTAGGTGCTAAGATACAATATCTAGATTACATGCCAATTTTGGGTCAGAAAACAAAGGAATTAGAATTTCTGGTCTTCTTAACATTTGTAGTTCTTTCTCTTATATTTCCAATAGTACTTGAATCACTTCAATCAGATCTCTGTAGCTCAAGTAATGCCCAAAATAATGTACGGTGTTCAAAATTGTCAAAACTCCATAGCGTCACATGGCCAGGGACACGCCCATGGCCCTTGGGCTTGTAAGGCTATTGGAATTAAGGCTCTTATGCCACGCCCAAGGCCGTGGGCGTGGCCATAGCCAAAATTACCCAAAAATTGCATCGTTTCTCGATTTTTAACTTCAATTCGAGCTTAAATAATCACGACATTCCAAAATATGAATAATTCTTAGAAATTACTCTAAAAGCACTTGAACAAATAAATTAAACTCAATTTAAAGAATAAAACATGCTAAATTAAGGGGCAAAACATAGGAATTCATGCAATCATCATACTCCTCCACACGTGAGTATTTGTTTGTCCTCAAGCAAATTAAATTGAAACAACAGTAAGAAAAATAAAATTTACCCTCTAAAGTTTAAAAACTACAGTTGACAACAACTCATTATTAGTAAGGCTTAAAATCCTCAATCAAAAATTAATTTTCAATTGTAGTAGCAAAAATTAAGAAAGTTTCATGACAAAACTTGCAAACCAAAAACTTGAAATCTAAAGTTACAAATGTAAGCAACTAATTCGAAAGCAATAATGGCCTAGGTATAATAGGCGCATAAATGTTTTTCTCCTAGGTGCATGACCATCCTCCTTGAATTTCAATTTTCTCACATTCAATTGCATTTTTCATATTTAATTTTTTTTAATGCATAATTTATGAAGCTTAACTTGTTTGAACTATCAAGTTAGTCTTTTTATGCGAGTGTAAACATTTGTGATGTTGATCCCTAGTTACTCAGCTAGAACAAGTTCAAATGGCTACTAGCACTATTCATAATCTTGACCCTCTATTGTTTTAAAAGAGTCAGAACAGCGGAATAGTTTTTATTTTCAAAGCTCTTTTTGTAATTGCTTCTTTTCTTTTATATTCAAGGAAAACAATCACACAACCTAGGATATTAAGTATTTCTACACAACCAAAATCAGCATAACTATGGAAAATTTTTTTTTGAATACTTTTGTGCTTAGAATGCAACTAAAGTTTCAAAGATTAGAGATTGCAAAATTTGTCAATTCCATTTCCTAGAAAAACTACCGCATTCAATCATTAATAGATGACCAATTCAATTAAGCCAAACATCAATAAGTCATTATCATTCACAATTTAACAAATTTCATTTCTAAAGAGGGCAAATTTGTAATCATACCATTATTGTAATTCAATTCACTTGGATTCAAGATAAAATAAGGCAAAAGATAAACAATAAAAGCCTTCCCCCCACACTTGAGGTAACACATTGTCCCCAATGTGTTATAGACAAATAAAAGAAAGAGGGATAAAGAGAAACTACGCTGAATATTTTTCCAATCGATGTTTAGATCTCCTTTTCTAAGAATTTTCGCCATGATCAAATCATTATGTAGATTAAGGAGATATAATTCTAAAAAAAAGTGAAGATTAGATCCATAAAACAAAAAATAATAATAAAAATAAAACAAAAAGAAAAGTAAAGCAATAAAAATTTAAATCATTAATGGGTTGGCCCCCATTCAGCGCTTCTTTAAAGTCATATTAGCTAGATGTTATCATTATTCATTATCATCAATGGATTTGGAGGTTACCTATAGATTAAAATAAAAAGATTATGCAAAGGGTGTGGCCTTTGTATAGCCCTTTTACAGCAATAAAAATTATTTTTGGTTCTCCATGACATGTAAACCTAAACTTGCGAATTATAAAATCATCATTGAAGAGCTTTACCTATTTGATACGAATGCCAAAAGTGAAGATTAGATCCACAAAACAAAAAATAATAATAAAAATAAAACAAAAAGAAAAGTAAAGCAATAAAAATTTAAATCATTAATGGGTTGGCCCCCATTCAGCGCTTCTTTAAAGTCATATTAGCTAGATGTTATCATTATTCATTATCATCAATGGATTTGGAGGTTACCTATAGATTAAAATAAAAAGATTATGCAAAGGGTGTGGCCTTTGTATAGCCCTTTTACAGCAATAAAAAATATTTTTAGTTCTCCATGACGTGTAAACCTAAACTTGCGAATTATAAAATCATCATTGAAGAGCTTTACCTATTTGATACGAATGCCAAATGGCCTGTTTTGAGACCCAATACCTTCATGCTTAGAAGCGACTCCCACAAAAAGTCAAATCAAGTTTACAAGGAAAACTTCAACCCAATGACAAACCTATGTTAAAGAACCTTGTTATGTTGTGAACAAAACAAAGTAATAAACTTTGGAAGTTTGGAATATTGATTCAAGCAATAACCAAAAAGTTGAGAAATTTCTCACAAAACTTACTTTCGAATTATTCAAGTCTATTTTTTCTTATCTTAGCTAAGTATTTATATCATCATAGCTAGGTTACAAACCCTAACATTCTTACTACAAAATTCAAACTTGGGCTTAATTTAAACAACTAAAAGCCCAAATAACTAATTAAAATACTTAAAGTAAGAAAAGAATAGATATGGGCTTAATTAACAAAATCAGCCCAATGACAATATGAGAATAAAGTAAAATAATTAAATTTGAAAATAGAAAGCATAGGCAGCCCAGCCTATTATGTGTAGCTCACCTAATGCCTTAGCCCAGCTCGCCTAACGCCTCATCATCTTAAAGAGATTTCTTGAATTCCTTTTTGAGCATATCTTTGTATACTTCTTACAAGGTTATTGGATTCCCATCATTCCCTCCCTCCTCAAAAGGATTCGACCTTGAATCTATACTTCCATTGAGGAGACAAGGATTTGAAACAAAAATTGAAGAAGTAACATAACATCTATCTTAGAATTGCAGCTTATAGATTATTCCTCCAAAACAAAAAGCTCTTTCTCTATAGACAAGAATTTGTAGCACATGGCTATAATTCCTCTCAATCATAATTCTGATCTTCTCTCCATCATTCTTGGTTGCAAGGATTGCATTGAATGTAGAATCACCATCATGTTTTCTCTATGACAATCCTTCTTTGAAACCCTGAAAAAGAAAAACAAGAAAACTAGAGGAAAGTAAAAGAAACTTGTTAGTGACTAACACCCTCTTTTCTTTTTCAATCACACACACTCCTTTTCATTTTTCTTGACTTAAGTCTTCACTCACTTTCTCATCTCTTACCATTCTATCTCTTGATTCACTCAAATTTTCTATTGTAGATTCAGGTACTCTTTGTCTTTCCCACTCTTCAAGTTGTCTCATTCTTTTGAGGTCATCTTCGTACACTTCCCTTGAAGACAATGGATTAAAGGTAGTACGCTTGCCATCTTTCTCAATCATGTATTGGTTGGT
>CANTUT010000553.1:395000-675000 GCA_947687605.1 Reutealis trisperma | reverse complement strand
GTATGGGGAATTTTGGTTGGGGTGCTGAGAGATGGAGCATGCTCTGTTCAACATCCACCTCATGTAAATCTTTAATTCTTCACCCAAATCCACTAACTGTCTATTCTAACACCTCCACAAAATGAAACTCCCTCTTCAAAGAAAATTTAGAGACTATAAATACTAGCCAAATACTTGAGTCTCCCATAAAGTAACACTGTGAGAAAGGTGTCAATGGGTTTAGATTGTATATGGTGAGTTGTGGTGTTGCTAGAATTTGGGTTATGTTAAGGGTGGGTGTTTGAACTATGAATGGATTGTTATCAGTCTCCTTAAAAGGTGGGAGATTTGGAATGATAAGGGAGGTGTGATTTTCAGCATGCATAGCTTCCCCTCCATGCTCTCCCATAGCTTAGTATCATTGAAAGAGAGTTCCTCAACACTTAACTCCACTCCATTCATGTCCCATTGCTAGATTTTGGGTTGCTCATTTAAGCAATCATCAAATTCTGTGTGCAGCAGCCCTTAATTGTCCTTCCCATTCTCTTCTTCATCACTATCATCATTCCACATTGGCAAATTATCTTTTGGTTAAGCACTCAAAACTAAAAAATCAGCCCAACTTGAATTTCTATGTTGTGAAGAGATGCCTTTCTCCAAAGTTGTTTCAGTGCTCTAAAATCTTTTATCCGTTGTTGATACTAAAGTCACAAACATCTCTTCCAACCTCTACTCCTCTTGTGCATGCTTGTCATCCTCCAATGTGATGTCTACTTTAAATTGAGTTGGAAGCTAGCTTATGATGTATTGTTTCTGCTACTCTTTATTTCCTTAACCCAATTCTCCATAGACCATGTGAATCTTTCCAACGCAAGCTTGAGGGATGACTTCTTTTGTGGTGCTCTCCATCCATATTCTGCTTGGAAATCAGTTTGATAGGGATACTAATCTCCCTGTTATCCCCATTTTTGATTTAGGCAAGAACCCCACTGGTGATAATTCCATTTAGCCAAAGAGAGAATTTTTTTTTTATCTAAAACATAAAAACTCACAAGAAACAAAAACATAAAATAGAACAAACAAATAAAAAAAATTAAAATAAACAAACATGAAAATAAAAATTAGATCAATAGTCTCCATCATATTGCTAAAATTGTATATAAGTGTCCTCGGCAATAGTGCCAAAAACTTTGTGCGCATTTTGTGACACTAGGAATTTTACATTTATAATAGCTTGATGACAAATTCTACCCTGGCTCTAGGCAAATGCACCTATCCTTTAGGTAATATAGCAGTAACGAGGTCAATCCATAGAGACACTAACACAAGTACTAGCTCAAACTTAAACTATTGTCTAATTGAACCAAATTCAAGATTAATTAAACTAAACTATTTAAAACTAATTTATGAAAGCAATAAAGGATATATGATAAAAAGTCAATAGCAAAGTTCATATAGATATTGAATTCCCCTAGTCTCTCATGCATGTCAAGAATAATGGTATGAATCATTTAAACACTAAATTGAATTGAACTCTCACTAAATTAGATAAAAACCTTTCTCAAGTGATTAAATCCCTAACTTCCTAAGTATTATAGGGGAATCTCTTCTCAACCTATAATCAAATAGGAGCACCATTAAATTCAAGAGATTAACATCCAAAGAAGTCTTGTACGCCTATCTCTAGCACCCCAATCAACTCTCTATTCCCATGAGTGATCTATCTATATTAGGTTATCTCTACTCATCCAATATAGAAACAATATCTAATCAATAAATTGTTAATTTCCAATAAGAATAAATATCATAAATCATGAAAATAAAACAATCCAAAGATAAATTGACTCAAAAATAAATTATTCAGTTCATACAATTAAGACTAGGGTTCATCTTTATCTAGATAAATAACAAATCAATTCATATCAGAGAATTGAAATAAAGAATACAAGAGAAGGTAAAGGAAACTCAAACAATCCATGGACGATGAGAAATCCCTGCTTTGATCTTCATTCCTCTTCAAAATCTGCAGCTTATTGGATCTTCACCATGAAAATTCTGCACAAAACTCCCTCTCACCCTTTTGTGAGGGTGGTTATTAAAAACCTAGGAAAGAGGTCCCTTTTTCTCATGTAAATTATGTCCTTTTATAGTGTTTTGAGGCTTATTAGGGTTTGGATAGGTGTTAAGCATGGATTGGCCAATTTTTTCCATGTTAGCATAGCTAGACTAGGTGCCAAGATACAATATCTGGATTGCATGCCAATTATGTGTTACAAAATGAAGGAATTAGAATTTTTAGTCTTCTTAACATTTGTATCTCTTTCTCTTGCTTTCCAATGATACTTGAATTACTTCAATCAGACCTCTGTGGCTCAAGTTATGCTTAAAATACTGCAAGGTATTCAAAGCAGTCAGAACTCTGTAACGTCACACGGTTAGGGACACGCCTATGGCCCTTGGGCATATAAGGCTACTTACATTTAGGCTCTTATGCCATGCCCAAGGCCATGGGCATGCCATAGCCAAAATTATGTAAAAATTGGACTGTTTCTCGATTTTTAACCGCAATTTGAGCTTAAATGATCATGACATTCTAAAATATGAATAATTCCTAGAAATTACTCTGAAAAACACTTAAACAAACAAATTAAACTCAATTTAAAGAATAAAACATGCTAAATCAAAGGGCAAAACATATGAATTCATGCAATTATCACTACTCAAAACTAAAATTTGAACTAGCCACTTAAAGCTAAATCCCAACCTAGTTTCCAAAGCTAAAATCTTACCTAGTTCCCTTAGCTAAATACCCACCTAGCTAATATTATTCACCTCTACCCTCATCTTTACCTATACCTCATCAACCTAACCACAGGACACTATTATCCATTATAATTAAAATGAAGGTCTTTGGTTGGTCATACCCCACCATAACCATTTTCCAAAACTTGATATTGTCCTCGCTTTTTTTCCCTTTCAAAAGTTACTAAGATGTTTACTGGATTCGACAAAGATGTTATGGATAAGCTTCTAGCTAAAACTAGAGCAACAAGAATAGATGTCTAAAAGACAAGCAGCCTAAATTCAAGCCCAATTGCAATCCTAAAGGAAGGCCATGCTAAATGATGCCAAAGACATGCTAAGCCAGACTGGCTTAAATCAAACCCCAAATCCCACTCTAACAAATCCACTCAATTTGACCAAAATTTGACATCGGTTCAAGGACATGCTTCTGTTTCCTCTAAGCCAACCTCTGAAACCATACCTCAGCCATCACTTCCCTAATAAGATATCCTAAAAATTGACACATTCTCCCATCCAACACCCATTAAACCATCACAAGTCACCTCATCCCTTATAGATCCTTTCTAAAGGAAGGAGATGATACCTAACCTTAAGCTTGAGATTTTCTTTCCCAAATTAGAAGGCATGAAGAAAATAGTAAAAGTCTAAAGAATAAGGAAGGCATGATTGATACAAGCTCATTAAGCCTCTTCCCTAATGCTCATTTGCCACTAAAGTTCAAGATGCCGAATTTGGACAAATTTGATGGTACCACTCTCCCTAAGATCTATTTGAAAATGTACGTAGGGGCAATGCATCCATTTTGTCTTAATAATGAGGTCTTTGCTCAACTCCACCTTGCAAGGAACATGGAAGGCCTATTTACTATTAAAGTAGCTTTGGCTCATTATGGACAAATTCAATGGCACCACTTGCCCAAAGACCCACCTCAAGATATATATGGGTGAAATGAGACTATTTAGTGTGGATGATGAGCTCTTTGCTCAATTATTCTAATAATCCTTGACTGGAACCACATTTAAATGGTTGTTAGATCTTGACCAAAATAATAAGAAAACTTAGGATGACATATGCAATGCATTTGTCAAACGATACCACTATAATATTTAAGTAGATGTCACCTAAAAGGATCTAAAAACAACCAAACATGGCAAAGAGATTTCTTCACCGCGTTCCTTATAAGTTGGAGGGCAAAAGCAACCTAAATGGTGAATCACCCTTCTGAAGTTGAGCAAATTGACATCATTGCTCCCCCAGTACCAAACTTATATACAAATATAATACCTCCCTAACTTTAAAACTCTCATTATCACTGCGAGCAAGATAGAGGATTTAACCCAATAAGGACAAATCAAGGATGAAACCTCTGGCTCAAGTTATCATAAGAACAATAACACCACTAACTCCACCACCTAAAGAGGAGGGAAACTAAATGTTATTTCCTAGCACCAGCCAATGAGGTTGGAAAGAAAAGCTTTCTTTTAATTAGGAATGCCCTTAAGCACTATCTGTAAGAAGGCCTCAAAAGTCCATGATGAGAATCCATATGCCTTGCAAAAAGCTATCAAATACATACATGATAAAGACTTCAAGAAGATTCTTCAACATTGTCATTTCTATCAAGATAGCTTACAAAGGCATACAATACAATCATTGTTCATGATTGATGGATCATTCAAGAAGAAAATAAGGTTGTATGAAATTTCCTATAAACTAATCAAGGATATTTGGATCATGAGCTTTTGTCACATCCCAACTTTAGAGATATGACGGTTCTAGAATATGGGGAAACATAAGGTCACCCACACCCGTAGAACCCACTTACACATATACAAATCATGCATAGGATTGTACTTAACCTCATGCAAATAACTCATTTAAATCATAAAATAAATACCTTCAATTGCGGAAGACTGTAATTAGAAATTTCATATAAAATCCATAGGGAAAATAATATTCATATCCCATTTGGAAACTAAAGAAAATAATACATCTCAAAATAAGCATCAATAAATATTCCCGAAGCATTTTATGACAATACTTCATAACATGGTATTATTAATGACTTTGACAAGGAATCCCCAAGTGGAGTAGAATGCTTGAGCCATCACCTTGCCTCCTTATATTTGCTCACCTGGAACCACACAAGGAAAAGGGGTGGGATAGATGATCTCAATGAGTAAACAATATAACACATACATTAACACATCTTCCTTTGAAAAGGAAACACATAGCTTATACATATAGCTCATGATTTATAATTCATGAATCAAGTTGCAATTTAGCAAGGGTTCAATTTAGCAAGGTTGTAGAAATCACAGATATAACACATAGTGAGTGAAGGCTATTGCTCTATCAATCAAACACATAAAGGAAAGGTGGCCTTATACCAAATTCCAATTCCTATCATATAAAAGGCATGAAGCTTATCAGGCCCCACTGTTAGAACTGCCCTTTTCTAGTTGAGGTGGATACACTACCCCTACCCATTGGGTTAAGATCGTGTGCATAGGTTCTGATGATTATCTGCATTAGCATGAGGATTCTGCATAAAGGGTTAATGGTGCCATAGCTAGAGCAATTGGTATTCACATATAATAATAACATTTAAATTCAACAATAACATATTTTGCAATAACAATAGTAGTTTAACTTATTGATCAAAAGATACAAGAATAGTATAGTTCTAGAAAGAATATGAGTTAGGGTAATAATCACAAGAATTTATCATTGGATAAACAAAAGTGGTTTTTGGACCAATTGTCCTTTGGCAACCCAAGTTTTACAAAGAAAAAACTTAATCAAATTTTAGGATAGAAGGAACTTGGGTTTCAAAGATCACAAAGGCTCACATAGCAAGATATCATATATTTGTAACATAACATAATGTTACTCACACTTGTAGAATGAATACAATGTTTACTCACACTTATAGCATGAACATAGCGTTTACTCACCTTGTGGTTCCTTTGCTCCTAGTATATGTAGCCCTTTTGAACTTTTAAAGCTCCTCAAGCTCTAACATAATATTTAATATAATACGTAGTATTTATTTAATCATGATGCTCCTATCCTATAACTACCCCATGCAAATATAGCATTCACATACACTTAGAGTTGCACATATAAGTGTATTCATTACTTACATATAATATGTTGACTTTAAAAGTCTTACACACTTAGCCCTAATAGGCTCACATGAAAAAACATTTCAATTATGTCAATACCTTTCTAAGGTCATCATTATATCATTATCTTAATATTAATTCACTTTTATAATCAACTTATTACACTTAACACTTCCATTCATGTCAACTAATCACTTAACCTTTCAAGTGTCATGCTTAACTTTTATGATCCATTCATTCAATCAATCACCTTATCGACTCAAGACCATTTATTCGTTATCAAGTCATCATGATATCTATTTCCATATTTCCCAATGACATTCATATTCTAAGTATAATATAAGATTAAGATACCTTAAGTATACCAAAGTGCCTTTAAGCTTGTCTAGGGTCATTCCTTCAACTAACATGCAATTTTATCATTTATTATACATACATACATGTCAATAATCATCAAAATACATTGCATAAAAATTATAAACATTGGGATAAAAATCCCATAGTAGGCCGAATGCATCATCAAAGGGAAAACTGAATTTTTCTTACTTTTTGCACTTTCCGTCTATTACAGTAATATGTAAAAACATAGTTTAAATCAAGATTTTTCATGTAAACACAAAAAAAATTAGAATATTAATTCACATGAATCGGCCATATATGGTATTTCTCATACATGAAAATTCAATTTTTGGTTATAGGGTATAAAACCATGAGTTTTCTTATTTTTAGTATTTTCCAGTCATTACAGTAATATGTAAACAGGTGGTTTAAACCATTATTTTTCATTTAATCATAGAAAATATCAGTTTAGAACATGTTCATGCATGATTTGGCAGCCATAGGTAAGATTTTTACAAAAAAATTCTAAGTTTTAAGACATAGGTGAAAATCATTAGTTTTCGTTTCTGTTCAGTACAACAATATGCAAACACATGATTTAAATCATTAATTTTCATCTAAACAAAAAAAATATCATATTAGAATTCATTCTCACACAAATCAGTAGCCACATGTTAAATCAATAATAGAATTCTCCAACTTCTAAGTTCTAGCACATAAACCCTGGATTCCTTTGTTTTCTGAAACTTTTTGGTCATTACAAAAATATACAGAAATATAACTTAATCTAATATTTTTTATTAAAACAAATAAAAAATTAGTTTAGAAACTAATAATGCACAAATCACCCCCCCCTTTAGGGATGTTTATGCATAAAAATTGTGATTTTAAGTTGTAGGATTCACCTTTGGAGAAATCTCATGGAAAGATTTGTGTTTTCGATAGAAAATAAATTTTCTCTTCCAAAAACTCAACCAAACAGAATTAAATCTATAAAAATTAATAAACAACCAGCTCAAAATAATTTTTCCATACTTTATTTCACAGAAATCAGTTTAGGAATTGAAAGAGAAGAAAAACTTATGATTACGGTTAAGAAATCGCAAAACTGAAAGGTGTTTTCTTAATTTTGGTAGATAGAAATATTTTGAGAGGATTTTTCTATCAAGATACAAAAAATTAGAGTGATGGCTATTGGTCATTAGGGCTGGCCAAATTTTTCATATTAATATGTAGGGTTTTGGCAAATTTCCTCTAATACCCTTAATGAGCTAGGTTAGGAGGGTATTAGTATAGTAGGGTTTTGGGTATTTGGATTTTTTATTTAAATTTTGGGTTGATTATAATTAATAAAAATAAAAATATTTTTCTTATTATTTTCATTAAAATTTTCCCCAAAACATTTATTTAAAAATTATTTTAAAATACTCATAAAATTGTTTTATGCTTAAAAATTGTCTTTATGCATGAAAATTCATTTTAATTAAAATAAATTATTTTATGCAAATGCACTTCATGTAAATCATTTATTTTATAATAACAACTCATATTATGCATATTAAAATTAATTTAATATGCCATATGCTCATCAACACATAGAATACTAATTCTCACAAAAGTACACACTTAACCTTAATAGTTCTAAATCAAGCAAGTTATCACAAAAATTTCTAGGGTAGGTTTGAGTTGTTACAACTTTGCATAGGGATCCAATTGTATTCAAAGAAGCTTCAAGGGCTTAATCAATTTATTTAAGCCCAATTTCAAGATGAAGAGGCCAAATTACATTCCTATTTGCTTGGGCCTAATCTATTCAAGTGTTTACAAGGCTTCCGTTCTTCATTCAAATTGGACCCTCCATATTTGGGCTTTTTAAATTCAATTTATCATGTTTTATTTAGTGTTTGGATTGCTTATGTTATGTATATAGCCCAAGAGTTATTTAAATTATATTTTCATGTTTTAATTCATTTTGAGCCTATTTTATGTTAGGTCAAGGGCCCAGTCAAATTTCATAGTTTAATTAATTAGATTTTAGTTTTTAGTTAGGAAATAGTTTCTCTTATATAGGAAGGATTCCTAACTTGTTTTAAAATTTAGTTCTAACCTATTTATTATCTAGGAATTAGTTTCTAATTAGGAATCCTCAATCATTATTTAGGAAGATTTCCTAGTCCATAGTTGATTCTAATTTAAAGGTTGAGCCTCTACATAAACTTAACCATTCATGTAAAATTAAATTAAGTTATGATAAATAAAATTCAGTTTTCTTAAGAGTGATATCTCTTATTTTTTATTCGTACTTGAATCAAGTTCATACAATCAAAGCTAATTACTTTTTGCATATTTATTCTAAGGTTCTCTTTCATAAGTTGCTATTGTGTTGTAATCATGGGTTGGATTTGGATTGCGGACTTAGGAAAAATCTAATTTAGCTTTCCAAAGAGTTTCTTCCAAGCATAAAGATATTAAGTCTCAAGTTTAATATACTTGGAGTTTGTGTCAACCTACCTTGTCAAGCCTCTACAGCCAAGAGCACCTCTTAGTCCATTGCCCAAGAACTGTAATACTAATGAGCCCTACAATTATCATTGCAGACCGAGGGATAAAACTGATGCGTGCAATGCTTTAAAGCATAAAATCTAAGCTCTCATTGATAGTTAAAACATTCTTGCTCCTAAACCCAAAGCCTAACATCACCACTAATCCTCTTTGGAACCATTGAGCTCATCTGACCATCTCAAGCTTCACCTAATAAAGAGTGTCAGCCCTGTTGTGCCCTGTCTGAGTCATTTGAGTTTATGTCTGAGTCATCTGAGTCAATGATTTAGTCATTTTAGTCAAATTCTGAGTCATTGAAGTCTGAATATAAGTTTTTTGAGTCCGTTTCTATTAAGTCTTTCTCTAAGTTTGAGTCTATCAAGTTTTCTTTTCTAAATCTATATTTTGCCTTTTGGGCTTATCCTTTAAATGTAACTCATGATCATAGGACTTTCTGTCAGTAATGAAAATTTTGAACTTTCTACTTCATTTTAATTCTTCTGATTCATCTTTGAATGGGACATCTAAAAAAAGAAAAAACACCAAAAAATAAAAAAATGAAAAAGGCAAAAGAATCAATTAATTATGGCACAGAGGAGAAAATAAAAAATCACGTACATTGCATTATATATCGAAAAGGCTCATGAGCTCTTAGACTATTCTGCTTGAGAATCCAAGGACATGGTAAGGATAGATCCAAACATCATAGTTCACAATATCCTAACCTACACATAAAGCATGTCAAGCAGAAACTGCAGAGAATAAAGGCAGAATATATCAAAGGGTATCATGACCGATCGAATGCCTTTGATAAAAAGACAATAGATGCTTTGTACAAAATTCAAGGTTATCAACAGAGGTTAGCTGGGCGCTTCAACAAGAAGGCGAAAGATAAAGGTTTACAAGAAAGAAATCTTGGAGAAATCCAAGCTCTTGTTCATAATCCAAGAGGAAGTTGAAACTGCATTAGGCCTGATCGTATGTGCTCAAGAAGATCCTATTCAACAAAAACGCCATCCTTATGGATGTGGATAGAAATGAATTCTCTCATCCTCGCAACTTGGATCAGCTCAAGCGATACTTCGTTTGAAGATGACATCTGCATTTTATTTTTGATTTCATACATATATAATCAGAACCACCTAGACCTTATTCTCCCTAAAAGAAATGAAATGAAAGGAAAATGATTGTAAGGGATATCTAAGCAGCCTGACTTGGGTGCAATATAGACTATAATATAAAATATTTTATTTTCATCGCATTCTCATTTTCTTTGTGCCTAATATAGCCTTCACTTAATTCCTTTTGCCAAAACAAAAAAATACAAAAAAAAAAAGAAAAGGAAAAAAGAAATACTTGCTAAGCTAAAAGCCAGAAGCTAGAGTAGGCTTATCGAGTTAAAAATCCAAAAGGGTGGCTTCAGTAGAAATTAGAGCTAAAAGATAAAAAAGAAAAAAAGAGGAAAGAAAAAGCTTGCTAATTTGAAAACCTAAAAGGATGACTTAAGCAAAAATTAGAGCAAAAATAAAATGATGTCTCATATAATAGCGATCATATTTTATAAAATACAACCCATCATCATGACAAAAAGGGTAGCCTTTTCAATGTCATCTATAGCTCTTATCAAGCTACAGGTGTATATAAAATCAAAAAGTCCAAAATAAAAAGCAAAAGGTTTTAGCTTATCCAGTCTTCCTTTTCCTCTTAGGATGCACATATCTCATGCTCTTATTAGAATTAGAGTCTGCCACAATCTCCTTAAATGGTCACCCCCTCTTCATGGTCTTTATAGCTCTCTCCACTGTAGTAGTCAAAGTACTAACATAGTCAAAATTGCTTACCCTAGCAGTATTAGAAACCCTCTTTTGAGTACCAATAGTTCTAAAACTGCTCCCATAAATCCTTCTCTGCATAGGAGTAGCTCAACAATTGCTTCTTGTTGTAGTAGCGAAAATCCTCCTATATAGTCTAAAAATTATAACACCCTTTTTTTCCCTAAACTACAATAGTCCTTCTTTGAACTACCATTATAATGTCACCCATCCTTCTCACTGCAGTCAAAATCAAAGTTACTAATGCAACTTATAGTGTCTAACTCTTAGTAGCTTTCCTAGTCTGCTCGATAGGCCTAGCAACCCATCTGTCTCTACTATCACTCCTGCTATCTTTCCCTTCTCAAGTTGTGTCACTCTTTGTCTCTCTCATTTAGGTAGCTGATGTGCCAAAACACACACTAACAAACTACAAGTGTACAAGTCATTATCAAGTAATAAAGTAGTGAGTATGAGTATCGTCTCCACGAGGATAGTTTATAAGTACTAGTGCAAACTTCAACTATTGTCTAGTGAATAATCAATCAAGGGTAATTAAAATTAAAACTAAAGCTAAACTAAAACATGAGAAGATTGATAGATATAAATAAGGATAAAGCTACCAAGATATGCATCCCCTTAGCCTCTCATATATGTTATGAATAAAAGAATTAATTAATCAAACAATGCATCAAATTGGCGTTCCATTAACTTAGATTAAAACCTCTCTCGAGTGATTTAATCCCTAATTCCTAGGTAAAGTACAAGGAATCTCTTCTCCAACACAATCAAATAGTTCATGCATTAAGAACAAGGAACAAAATACCAATGGGTTTTATAGGCCTATCTGTAGTACCCCAATCAACTCTCAATTTCTATGAGTGATCAATCCATATTAAGGTATCTCTACTCATTTAATATGGAAACAATATCTAATCAACAAGCTAGCAATTGCCAATTAGAATAACAAGATTAATCATAGAAATAAGATAAAGATGAATTAATTAATATTGAAATTATTCAATCCATGCAATCAAGAACTAAGGTTCATCAATATCTCGATAGAAAGCAATTAGTTCATAATAGAATTAAAAGATAACAAATAAAAGAAAGGAAGAATAAGAAATCTCAAATCATCCATGGATGGTGTTGAAGAAATCCCCTTTTCAATCCTTGATTTCCATGCCAAATCTATACAAAGATGGATCTTTATCTTGATTTATACCTTCAATCTCTCAAAAATGAAAGTCCTACACTATCTACAAACTAAGGGAAACCTAAGAATTCCCAGCCTTATGGCTAAGGTTTTCCCTAAGCCTCTCCCCTTCAAAAGCTCTCTCCCGCAATGCTATCCAATCTGATTTATATTGCTGGAATTTAACCTCACACGGCTAAGGTTCTAGCCATGCCAACGACTATAGGAGCCAAGAACATAACTTCCCATGGGTGAAACCTCAGACATGCCTCCACCCGTGGGAGGCTACTGGATGTATTTGTAATTTGCTCTTATCATATGGTTGGAATCCCTGTCATGTGATCATTAGTGGCTGCCCATCTTCTTCTAAAAGTCAGCATTTTGGCTTCGATCTTTCACCATTTTGGGTCACATTTGGTTTATGGCATCATTTGGCACTAGGTTAACTAATATAACTCTAGAAAAGCAGTAAACAAATAAATCAAACACAATTTAAGGATAAAATATATTAAGAACAAGGGGTAAAATGTAGTCAGTTGAGCACTTATCAAATTTCCCCACACTTAAGTATTTGCTTGTCCTCAAGCAAATTAAATCATAATAACAGTAAAAAATAAAACTTATCCTCTCTAATCTAAGAAATTCAAAAAGATTTACAACTTGTAATAAGCAAGGCTCGACATCCTTAATCAAGCGCCAATTCTCAAACATGGTAGCCAAATCAAGAAATCTCTAAAACAAATCTCAAAAACCTAAAACCTAAATTCTAAAGTTACAAGTTTGAGCAAACAATTCCACATAGACAAAAATTCAAGAAAAATATATTTATAAAGATGTTTTTCTTAGGTGCCTGACTATTCCCTTGACTTTTGATTCACTTTAATAATTTGATCATGCATTTCATTTTCATGTTTTCTTTTTAATTACTTAAGGAGCCCAACTTGTTTGAACCATCATACTAGCCTTTTTACGTGAATGCAAACACTTATGATGCTGGCCTCCAGTTACTCAGCTAGAATCATACATTGAAATGGCTACTAATACTATTCATAATCTCAACCCTTTTTGTTTAAAAGAGTCAAGAACAACGGAATATATAAGCATTTTCAAAGCTCATTTGCATAATCTTTTCTTCTTTTTTTTTATATACTTCTATTTTTTTCTTTTTTTTCTAAGAAAGACAGTTAAGCTACCTAATGTATTAAGCATTTCTACTAAACTAGAACAAAAGCAACAGTGGAATAAAATAGGCTAAAAAAGTGTAACTAAAGTTTCAAGTTTCGGGCATGTAAAAATTTGCAAAAAAAAAAAAAAAGATTCCCTAATCATGACCACCACATTCAATTTTTTAACACATGATCAATTCAATCAAGCTACACTTCAACAAGTCATTGTCATAGCACAATTAGACCAATTTATCATTATAGAAAGTTAATTCAAATCAAACTATCACCACAACTTAATTCACTTAAATGCAAGATTCAATAAAAGATAGGGCAAAATAAAATACCTCTCCCCCACACTCAAGTAACACATTGTCCCTAATGTGTTTGAAAAATGAAAAATCATATGGAAGAAAGGAAAGATATAGAAAATTGCCTTGTTATCGCATTGTATTGCATTGCCATTCTAGTCTATTCCATATTCCATGCCACAGTATTATCTATTCTATAGACCCAAGATAGAAATTAAAATCATCCTAAATATAAAGAGTATAGTCAACCAAAATGTAAAATAAATACTAAATAATAAAAAAAAATGAAGAGGAATAATGGGAGGTCAATCGTCCATGGCGTTATCAAAGTCATCATTCTCCTCTCCATCATCAGGTTCGACATGAATCAGCTGCTGTCTTTACTGCTGCTATGGTGCTGGCCTAGGAGGTATATACCTTTGAGTTCTCTAGTAATCTAGCATGGACTACTAAAGCCATGCTCTGTTTTGCACCTCGAACTCAAGTGTCACCTGCTGGTGCTGCAACATGCTAATAATCTGATGCTAGTTGGTGAGGAGTTTGTTCTATTGAACCTATAGACCTATCATGGTCTTTTCCAACCTATATATTTAGAGCTCAAAGTCTATGGGCTTTCTATCCTCCTCCTCATCAGTGCCTATATAGGGCATCCAATCTTTGAATGGAGTCACACTAAAGGAAGGAGGGATGGCTGATAAGGAAGATGGCCTGGCAATAGTAGAAGTATCGGTAGTAGAAGAAGGCTGAGTAGTGGGATTAGTGGCTAGTGTTGGAGTTGGCTCAGGGGCTACTGGCTCTAATGGAGGGGCAACAGTTGGCATGAAGTTCTTCCTTTTATCCATCCTTAGTAATGTGGCATAATTGATCAGCTTAGGCATGCCATCTAATGTCATCGAGGCTAAGTTATCAAAAACACCCAAGCTCTTAGCTAGTTTGGTGATGTATATACCCCCAAACAGAGCTCCATTTTGCCTTTCCTAGACTGATCATTAAAGAATCTCATCAAGGCATGAGTTACATTGCACCTTTTGTCTTCATCCATGCACATCAAGAAAAATAACTCCTATCAAGTCACAGCCCCTCTACTGTCTCGTTTGCCTGAGATAGTCTTCATCAGTAGAAAGTGTAGTACTCATAGATTGAATGAAGTGAACTGTGATGCCTTAGAGACTGAGGCATTGAATCTCCTACCCTCTAGAGCAAACCTGTCCCACACCTAATTAGGGACATCATCATTGGGAAATTTGATAGGTGTCTCATAATAAACATATATCTGTAGCTCCTCCTTTGTATATAAGCCCATAGCCATGGCCAAATCATTTACACTCATCTCAAATTGCTTCATTCCCAATCTGAATCTCATCATTTTTGTCTTGACTGACACTACCTTCAAATCAATTCAAAGTGAACAGTAGAACTCGAGTGTCAGCTCTCTATATGCGGGCTCTAAGATCTTAAACAATCCCCTCCGGCCCTCTTGGCCAGTAATTTGGTTATTGTCTTCGATGATTTCTTAGGACCCATTCCTATAAAAACACAAATTCCAAAATAAACTAACAAAAACAAAAACAATAGCAAAAGTTGTTGTTAGTCAAGTTAGAATTTTGGCATTATAATCCCATAGAAATTAGAGTCCCAAAATTTCAATCACAAATTTATGCTAAATAAAGAAAATCAACACAAACCAAATTTAAACAATTTAAGTAATAAAAACTCTCCTCTACTACCTTTAATTTTCATCAAGCATTCAACATGATCGCACCTAATCATTCATGCACTCAATCAATAGTAAAACTCTAAGGGTTCATGAAATTGTGAAATTAGAAGATAGAATTAAAAAAAATGCATAACAATGGAAAAATAGCATTAGCAATTTACACAAAATCAAAAACAAAATAAAGGATTAACCCCCTAAACTACCAATTAAACAAAAAGTTATGCATTTACAAAGAATCAAACTCTCAATTTCATGATTAATAGTCAAAGACAAACCTAAACGATCATAGCCCCTTAGTTCATACTGTTTCTCTCACTAGAACATAATTTCATGTATTTTGCTTAACCCAAACAATTAAAATCAAAATATTCTATCCTAAATCATGTATATCTATAAAGAGCACAAGATTAAGTTGATTTAAAACAAGAAATATGAGCAAAAATTAAAGAATAAGTAGAAACCCAAACCTGTGAACAGCAAAAGGAGAATTCAAAAAGAGAGACAGTGTGTGAGTGTGCGAAATCACTTGAAAATTTCCTCCTTGAGTGCAAAAATTGCTTAGGAGTGAATGTGTGTGTGATTTTGAGCATGGGAGAGATGAGGGAAGAAGAAGAAGAGAGAAAACTAAAAATTTTGAAGAAGAAGAAGAAGAGAGAAAACTAAAAATTTTGAGTATATGTGAACTACTACATTTTTTTTAATTTATTACCATTTGCACATGTGGTACCACAACTGGGATTTCACCTGTGGCTAAAATTTTTCATGCCTAGGTCCCTTGTTCAGCTAGGGTTTCAACTAGAGGCTCACTCGTGTAATGCTACTATCTAAAAATTTTTATTTTCCCTTATCACATGAGTGGAGGCACGACTGAGATTCTAGACATGGCACCCTAAAAACTTTGCTTTTAAGCTTTTTTTGCTTTCTTTCACCTGCATACCAATCAAATACAACTAAAGTGCATTATCCTCTTAAACAGAAAGAAAATAAAATAGAAATAAAATATAAATAATAATAAAAATAGAAACCATCAATGGGTTGTCTACCATTTAGCGCTTCTTTAATGTCGTATTAGCAAGACGTTAGCCTTATTCATCCTCTACCAATAGCGTGGAAGTTTCCTTGTGCTGTCTACCTCCATAACCCAAGATAAAGAAAAGTATGCAAAGGTTTTGGCCTTTGCATAACCTTGTTTCAAGAACAAATATTTTTTACTCTCCATTTTGTGCAAACCTAAGCTGCAACAGTTTTAAAACCATCATTGAACAATCTCACCCATGGATTAGATGTAGGAATTTCAGCTTTAGCACCAAAGAGAGCATGTACGTTACCAATGTCAGCCTCTTCTTATAATTTCAAGATGTTCCACCCAAACTCACTAATCTTTAGCTTCAGCACCTCTATAAAATAAATTTCCCTTCCTAAATAAAATTTAGAGACTACAAGTACTGGCCACATACTTGATTTTCTAACAAATACACATTTAGAGAAAGGTGATAAGGGTGTAAGATCATTTGTGGCTAGTTGTTCATTTGATGGAATTTGGGGTATAGGAAGGGTGGACATTGGGGTTGTGAGTGGGTTATTTCTATTCTCTTCATAAGATGGGAGAGATGGAATGATAGGGGGATATGGTTTTCATTACTCTCTATATCCATAATTTTCTTGTCCATATTCTTACACCACTTACTGTCATCAAAAGAGAATTCTTCAACACTTAAATGCACTCCAACCATGTCATAACATGGATCAATTTAGGGTTGCTCACTTAACCAATCATCCTCGTCAACTTCTTTGTGCAGCATTCCCAAATTCGCCTCACCATTCTCATCTTTTTCATTTTCATCATCCCAAAACCAATTGATGGCATTAGTCTTTTGTTGCTTTTCCAGAATGGCTTTGGTATTATTTTGTAAATTGCCTTCAGATCTCTCACTTAGCAATTCCAAAACCTGCCTAATGAAATTTTTTAAATTGTGAAGAGAGGTCTATTGGTATTCAGAGCTATCTCGATGCTTTTAAATCATTTCTTTAGAGCTTCCACTAATGTGACAAGCATCTCTTCTAACTTATGCTCCTCCTACACATGCTAATCATCCACTAATGCTCAACATCTCTACTCATTTAATAGGGAAACAATATTTAATTAACAAGCTAGCAATTGCCAATTAGAATAACAAGATTAATCATCGAAAGAAGACAATCAAAGATGAATTAATTAATATTGAAATTATTTAATCCATATAATCAAGAATTAGGGTTCATCAATATTTAGATAGAAAGTAATTAGTTTATAATAGAATTGAAAGATAATAAATCAAAAAAAGGAAGAATAAGAAATCTCAAAGCATCTATAGACAGTGTTGAAGAAATCCCCTTTTTAATCCTTGATTTCCATGCTAAATCTATACAAAGATGGATCTTTATCTTGATTTATACCTTCCATCTCCTAAAAATGAAAGTCGTAGACTATCTCTAAACTAAGGGAAACTTAAGAATTCCCAGCCTTACGGCTAATTCCCTAAGCCTCCCCCCTTTAAAAGCTCTCTCCTGTAATGTTGTCCAATTTGATTTATATTACTAGAATTTAACCTCACACAGCTAGACCCACGGCTAGGGTTTTAGCCGTGCCAATGACTACAAGAACTAAGAATGCAACTTCCTACGAGTGAAATCTTAGTTGTGCCTCCACCTGTGGGAGGCTACTGAATGTATTTCTAATTTGCTCTTATCACACAGTTGGAATCCCAGCTGTGTGATCACCCGTGGCTACCCATCTTCTTCCAAAAGTCAGTATTTTAGCTTGGATCTTTCACCATTTTGGGTAATATTTGGTTCATGGCATCATTTGGCACTAGATTAACTAAAAGAACTCTAGAAAGCACTAAAAAAACAAATCAAACTCAATTTAAGGATAAAATACATTAAGAACAAGGGATAAAATGTAGTAGGTTAAGCACTTATCAGTAGCCTAGCATTCTGTCTCAACTAGTAAAACCATTTTATGAACCACCTACCATACCTCTTGATAGTCCATAATAGAATCCTAAAATGAACAGTATGATAACTCCTCAGCCAACCACCCATGATAGACATGGCAATGGGAGCTATAATACATATAGGCTCTAAGACGGGAACAATTGGAGGCACATCCTAAATTTGGCTCATCTGCATCAGAATCACTCGATGCCTATGGCCTATGGTCATGAAAGATTTGATCCTATACCTGATATGAACCCCAAATGACCTGCTTTGAGACTCAATACCTTTACACTTAGAAGCGACTCTCTTGGAAAGCCAAATCAAGTTTGCAAGGAAAAACCTTAACTCAATGACAAACCTATGTCAACCTTGGTATATTATGAACAAGCAAAGTAATTAGTTTTGAAAGTTTGGGTTTTTGATTCTAATCTAAGAACCAGATTTGAGAAAACTCTTACAAGCTTAAAGCTTACATTTTAGGGAAAATCAACTTCTTTCTTTTATTGATAGAATAGCTAAGTATTTATAATGTTACATAAACCCTAATTTAGACTTAGCTAATAAGAAAGAAACTGACTTCTAAATAAGAAATAATTTTAAACTCATTTGGGCTTTAAACCTAAAACAAATAGGCCCAAAACTTACTAATTATATAAGCAAATTGAATTTAATTGAACATGGGCTTATATCATATTAATAGGGGCCCAAAATAATATAAACTAAATTAAAATAACAAAATTTAGACATGTAACTTATCCTCAATCTGCCTTTTTTCCTTCACACAACCATGGTTGATGCTTTGAGTCTCCATTCCATTCAAAATACCTCTCAAAAAAATTATATATTATCTTGAAATTCCTTTGAATGCTATGCTTTCTAAAAGTGATGCTCATGCAAATCTTCTTGATAATATTGTAGAAAGCTTTGTATTTCATTGGCTTACTCTTCAAGAGCCATTAAACATGAAATGAAGCTCCATTGGTTCTCTTTCCATGCTAGCTTGATGAAAAGGACAGCTTTGAAGAACCTTTTTGAAATCTTTATCATGCATACATTGGAGACCTTCTTGCAAGGCATCTTGACTCTCATCATTCCTTCCCTCCTCAAAAGGATTTGTCCTTGAATCTTAACTTAAACACCTAGAATTAGGGAATGCTTTGTTCATACCATCTTTTGGTTCTTGTTCATCTTCTTGGACATCTAATTCAACCACATCTTATTCTTCCTTCAAGATTTTTAGAAGAGTATTGATTATTGAAACCTCTTTATAAACAACAACAATGTCTTCTTCTTTATCTCCAATTAAAGAATCATGCTTCATAGGCAATAAGTCACTAGCATAAATCCAATCATCATCACATATAGCTATGATGACTTCAACCTCTTCATCTTTAGTCTTCATCTTCTCCAAAGGTGGCTTAGATGCATTCTTTCTTTTATCTTCGTCAACTTGTTGATGTCATAGTGGAAGTTGCCTAGAGGACTTTTGAGCTTTTGGTTGTTGTCCCCTTGTAAGTGTATTTTCAAGCCTCTCAAATTGATCATGAATTCTATCAGATTTTCTTTCCATGGCTTAACATTGTTTAAGGAGCACATCCATATCTCTAAGGTGACATCTTCTTTGAAATTCATTCCACCTTTTGTCCATCTTTTTATTAAGTTGTTCTAAGAACTCAAAGAAATTTTGCTCTTCATCTTTATCTTTACTACTCATTGTGAAAACCTAAAAAAATTGTTAGTAAAGCAAAAACCTCACTTCATTCCCTCACGTGTTTCACTTAAGTAATAAATCACTCAAGTTTGCTTATGTTTGTTATCACACAAACTAGTAGCCTTTTCTTTAGATAAATTCATACTCTTGCCTTTTACCTCTCAATTCTCTCTTATAGTTCTTATAAGAGCCAATTTCCAAACTACACAAAATTAATTAAATTTCATTTTTTTCATTTTTTTAATTGCTTAACAATTAACCAAGATTTAGAAGTGAAATTTGGCACAAATTTAAGGCAAAATAGAAACAAGAATACTTAGTATTACTAACCCTAGACGATTTCAACAATAAGGCGATGAAGACACCAAACACGAATTTCGCCAAGAAAATGGAAAAATCATAAAATTAAGTAGAAATAAAATAGATAAGGAGATGAGAAGAATGCAACTAACAGTACTTAAAACATAGTTTTCTACCAAAAGTTATAACAAAAAAAGACTTACCTAAAAATGTGAATTTTGAGTTCTAAACAATGGAATTTGGCCAAATAATAATGGACATTATAAGCAAAGCTAGTGAGTTTCGATCGTTGGCTCATTTCCCTTTGAACTGTGTACTCGAAAGGATAAAAAACACAATTTTCTCACTACTAACGAAAAAAAAATTTTGAATTTTCAACTTTGAAAATATGAAGGAAAATAGATAGCTATAAGATTAGGATTGAAAAATGAAAAAGGAAATAAAGATAACTAAGGAAAATCAAAAGAAAACAATAAAAGAAAAATAAAAAACAAATCATAATGGAAAAAAGGAAACTCAAACCGAAATTGGAAGCAAATCCTAACTTGTTTTGGAAGGTTGGCTTGATTTGGTCAACTCCTTGTTTATAGGCTGAAATCTTGGATTCTTTCCTTTTTTTTTCCTTTAGCCATTTTCTTTCTTTCTTTCTTTCTTTCTTTTTTTTTTCAATGAAACACAAAAGATTCGACAGATAAAAAGAACAAAGGGATAATGAAAACAAGACACAAACAACATAAAAGGGTAAATGATTTTAGAGTTTTTTTTTTATTTTTGAATTTCAGACTTGAAACATAAGGAAAACAAAAATTATCAAAAACAAAAGGAATTTAATGAAAATGGAAACAAACAGAAACAAGAAAACAAACAAAAACAAAGAACACAAACAAAATGGAAAGATGTAACCTGACTTAGAGCCTAAGCTCAGATACCAAATTGATACGAACCCCAAAAAACCTACTTTGAGACCCAATACCTTATGCTTGGAAGTGACTCCCTTAGAAAGCAAAATCAAGTTTGCAAGAAAAAATCTCAATTCAATGACGAACCAATGTCAAGGAGTCTTAGTATGTTGTGAACAAGCAAAGTAATTAGCCTTAAAAGTTTGGGTTTTTGATTCTAATCCAAGAACTAGATTTGAGAAAACTCTCATAAGCTTAAAGCGTAAATTTTAGGGAAAATCAACTTCTATCTTTTATTGATGGAATAGCTAAGTATTTATAGTGTTACATAAACCCTAATTTAGACTTAGTTAACAAGAAAGAAATTGACTTCTAAATAAGAAATAATTCTAAACTTGTTTTGGGCTTTAACCCTAACATAAATAGGCCCAAAACTTACAAATTACATAAGCAAACTAAATTTAATTGAACTTAGGCTTATATCATATTGATATGGGCAAAAAAAAAATAAAAACTAAATTAAAATAACAAAATTCGAACATGTAACTTATCCTCAATCTACCTTTCTTCCTTTATATAGCCATGATTGATGCTTTGAGTCTCCATTCCATTCAAAATACCTCTCTAAAGAATTATATATTATCTTGAAACTCCCTTGAATACAATGCTTTCCAAAAGTGATGCTCATTATGCAAATCTTCTTAAAAATATTGTAGAAAGCTTTGTATTTCTTTGGATTTCTCTTGAAAGAGCCATTAAACATGAATTAAAGCTCCATTGATTCTCTTTCCATACTAGCTTGATGAAAAGGATCGCCTTAAAGAACCTTTTTGAAATCTTTGTCATGCATACATTGGAGATCTTCTTGCAAGGCATCTTGACTCTCATCAATACCACTACTAAGATATGTCCTCCTAGGCAAGCTTTGATAACCATTCTGTCTAATCTCTGGCCAAGTCTTAATAAGGCACATGTGGTGCTGAAAAGTAGGGGCCACCACTCAAAAATGATTCATCAACCACACTTGCAAAATAACCCAAAAACCAAAATTAGAAGTCCATGGATCTTCTTTGATAGAAAGGATAAGAACTAATAAAATTTTTCTCACTTGGAGAATAACTAGGGAGACAGTTTATCTCTCCAAACCTTCAACAAAGTAATTGAGACTCGTTAGTGTCTCTGCCAGTATAGCTTCAATCACGGAGCAACACTGCTCCATCTGTAATTCCAAGCTTGCCACTTTGGCATCACCCCAACTAACAAACCTATGAAATAGATATTTGGCTATCAAATAGAAAATCAATGCTCTCATCTTGAGCCTCTACCTTTCCATATCTCCCTAGTCACTAGGATCATGGAACTCCTCAATCATAATGGTCAAATTCACCTAACGATCACTAACCATCTAACTTGTGACATCCTAAGACAAGTCCAAAAAACTCCTGAAAAATATGGAATGCCAAAATCTAAGCTACAACACCACTAGAGCTTGCAGCCAAGCCATAACATTGAACTTCTTAAAGGTAAGGCACGAATCCTCTTTAGTAGCACCAAAATGGAAAAGATAGCCATTGGATCCTAAAAATCCTAAAGCTAGCCCTCAAAAAATCTCATTCGACCTGTACTCCCCACAATGTCAACATTGCCTTAATGTCATATCTACCAAATTAATCCTCTCAGCCTTCTCGAGTTTCTTAGCCTACCAACATATATAGTGGTTGAAATATAGGTGCAAAAGTCACATGAAAATCATATTCATAAAGCAAACTCATGAATCCATCCTTTGCATCCATGCCATAATCCACCAGCATTGATCATCTATAGCATAAAAATTAAATAAAAGGTCTATAAATCCTGAAACATACTATAACGTGTAAGTTTTCATAGTTTGTTCTAGTTACAAGTAATGTTAAGAGATTAGGCTCTTAGATGTTAGCCTAGTATGAGAAATAAAAAAGGGAGTCGGTTAGAAGCATTGTGGTGCTATTTAAAATGTTTGCATAATTCATGATTTTATCATGAATAATCATGCTTTAACAAATTGAATAGAGTTCTATGATAACTAATGATATGTATAAAGAAGTTGAAGCACATAAAGTTAAAAGTTATAGTGAAAGAAAAGAAAGAAATTTTAAAGGGAAATCTCTAGGTATGTTAATGGGCTTATGGGCTTATTAATGGGCCTTCAAGTAACAAAGGTCCAAAACTAACACAAGGGGCTGGCCCATTGGGCCTAAGATGATATAAGACATCAAAAGTGGAGAGCTAAAATGTTTGGCCCAAGATAATAAAACATATGTTGTAAAATGGTGAGTCATAGGATTTTGACTAATTAGCCACCAAACATTGAGTAAGTCAAAATCCTAAATCAAGTTGAACTTTCACTTTTCCTACATATTGGTCTAGGTTCACTTTGAGCACTCTAATACCTCATGATGATCATCACCATTGTAGAGAAAATCCTAGCCATCTAACTAGCTCCAATCTTAAGCATCCATTAAGATTAAACCCTAACGGTTAGATCTAGCTTAATCAAATCCTTACCATTCAACACATTATATATATATAAGTGGATTTATATTATGCAACAATATTTTGTTCATGCTCACACCAAAATTTTATGGAAAGGGAAGAAGTTCTCTCTACCTCACTTGCTATAAGAACCTTGGTAAATTAGAGTTAACCAAGGTGATAAATTACATTTACCTATTCTTTTTTACACTTTAAGGTTGATTTTATTATTTGGTTGTTTAGATACTTCTTTTACCCTATAAGAAGAATTCAGCCATAGTAATGAATGGCTAAGAAAGAGTTTCATAGTCCAATTAAGTAAACCTATAGCTATTTAGATGAAGAAGAATAAATTAGAAGTGTTAGAATGACTTTTAAGAACATGATTCAATACTTAGAAGTCTTAGAAACATGAACATAGTCAAAAGAGAAACTTAGTGTTCTAACATTTGATGATAATAATTAAGTACTCATATATGTTATGTGATATGTTAAATTCATATTTCTTTAACTAATTTGAAGATTTGATAAGGAATTAGGAATTTTCCCTAAATGTGATATAAATAAGACAAGTTAGGCTTCATATGAATAAAAGTAAATTAACTCTAACTAATTTCTAGGAATTGATTTCCTAGATGTTAATTTGATGAATTCTAATCAAATTAAGATTGATAGCTTTTCCCAAAATTCTAAGGTTTATGGAACAATTTGGAAAAATTTAGAAGTGTAGACTTGGAATTATGAAATTGAATAAGGAATTTAGTTAGAGATGCTAAGAAATAATAATAAAGTATAAGTATATATGAGATATAATTAATGCATTCCTACTAAAAGTGGAAGTAGTAGAACAAGTAATAGATACAATTAGTAACATCAATGGTCACTAATTAATGTGTAATTAAAATGTTATGGGTGTAGAACTTCAAGGCAAGGGCAAGGAAATTACTCAAGACTAAGAAGGACCTTGAACTAATCAAAATGATCAATCGATAGGAGCAAAGAAGTTAAGGTGAGTACTTAATAATATGATATAACTATGCTATATTGCCTTGTAACCATTCTTTGAAATACTATTCCTTGATGCATGTTTGAAAGGGGCATTGAATATGTGTAGCCCATAATTAGTGAACCTTTGAATTTAGTGACCTACTTATATATTAATTCGAGCATAATAAACCTCTCACATTGATTCTATTTGTACCCAATGATTAATATGCTAATTGCTTCCTATTGAAGATTTAGAATACACCTTTCATAAACACCCATGACTAAGTAGAAATCCTTTCTGATGTAAGGAAACATCAGACCTTGTGCACTTGGTAAAAGCCCATGGGTAGCGCTAGAGTACTTGACCTCTATTAAGGGGGAATGCTAACTGAAAAACATTATCAATTTTACGTAATATGATGTACATGAGTGAGCATGGTTAGACTGCCACTCTAATATTTATGGATGGGAAGCTCTTCGCTTCCAAGACATTATCATTTTTGCTAAAAATGCATCTTAAAGTTCAATATGACAAATTTTGATTAATATCATTTTATCATTACCTTAAATTGATTCAAGTGTTAGCCTTCATATTGCCTTTATGTTGTATTATATTATTTTGTACTCACTGAGCATGTCTCATCCTATAATTGTTTACAATTTTCTAAGTTAAGGAAATTCATTAGCAAGGTAAACTCTGAGCTACGCTTCTCCGCTTGGAACTCACTAAAGTGCGATGTTGTGTCACTCATGTTATTTTGAGGATAAATAATCTAGAGCTCTATGGTACTCAGAGGTTTAGTGTTAAAGTATGCTACATTGGAGAAGAATGTAGATGATTAGTAACATTTGTTATGTATAAATATCTATAGTAGTGAGTAAGAATATATGATAATATATGTTAACTTTTATGAATGATGTTCTATTCATGATTATGAGATAATACTAAGGATAATGGTTACAATTGAATGGTTGAATTAATATTAGAAAAGGATAGAGAATGAATGAGGTTCTAATCTTGGGAAAGGAAAAGATATAGAATGTGTAAAATGATAATAAGATTAATAGTGTCCTATGGGTTTAGGTGACCTTATGTCTCCCTGAATTCTAGGGTAGTCACAGCCTAGGAATTGGATCGTGACATATACATATATAAACATGCATCATTTATACATGAAAATATATCCATGTGCAACTATCTATAGCCATGGACAATCACGCATAAGTTGAGCTAATGGCCTCTCCTCCTCGAAGCTGACCAACATCTTCTAAAACTGACTGGTACCTCTTTAAAGCTGACCGATATCTTCTAAAGTTGACTAGTGCCCCTCAAAGCTAACTGACATCTTATAAAGCCAACTAGCACCTTGCCGAAACTTACTGACACCTTTTAGAATTGTTACCTCCTCCTTAAATGCCATGGTGGTTTATATTGACCTTGTGGTGGCTTGAATATTCAGTTCATCTGAATATTCTCACTTGTAAAGAATCCTAAGATAGCTGTTAAGACTCATGTCTTTCAACCAACATACAACTTCTTTAGATGACCTTTGTATAAAGTAAGGTCGCTTTTTCAAACTACTTTTGTGTTTTGGCATAGTTTTGTCTTATTTTTGGTTCATTTAATTGTTAATTTATAATTTATTTTTATGATTTTATGATGCTTTTACTATGTTTGTTAAGTTATTTTCAGTTGAAATAATAATTGAAGAAATAGAAGATATATGGGCTAAATCAAAAAATTCAGCGGAATGTTGCACGTTAGACAGCTTGTCATAGCACGGCAGTAAGCCAGCAACCCCAATGCCATGCAGTGACCTCCCGATGAATGCAGCAGGAAGTCATCTATAGCCTACATAGCCCCAGTACCATGCAGTAGGAAGCGATCTACGACTATGTCTGCAATAGACTCCCAGCACGCGTAGCAGGATACACAGCCCATGGAAAATTGTCATTGGGAAAATTGTCACAGAAACTAGCAACAAGCTCCTAGCACCCTGCTACACTATTTTTAGCTATAATTGAATTTTATCCGAGCTTTTGAGGGGTTTTTAACCCTAGGTCATTTTGGAAAGTGTAAATAGAAGGATAAATATTTATTTTAAGGGGGTAGCTGTATGGAGAAGGATAGAAGCTATTATTCATTTGATTTTTTGAAATTATTTTTCTCCTACTATTTCTCATCTAGTTTTCAGATTTCTACTTAGATTAGGATCAAATTCAGTTCTTGGGAACTCTATTATAATGATTTGAACAGGTTTATTTATGAGATTTGAATCTTATTTATTCATTACTTTCTTTTGGATTATTAAATTAATAGAATTGATTTAATAGATTCCTTTGAATATAATGAAGTTGAGATGATTTCTTTGTTTACCATGAACTAATTTCAGTCTTGTCTAGGGTTTGTATGATGTGTTCATGATATGGAATTGAATTAAAATCCCATTTGATTATTCTTGTTACTCTCAATTGAATTGATTAATTGATATTGAACAATTACTTAGCTACTGATAAGCACTTAATTGACTACACTTTACCCCTTGTTTTTAATAATATTTTATCCTTAAATTGAGTTTGATTTGTTTGTTTAGTGCTTTTCTAGAGTTCTTTTAGTTAATCCAGTGCCAAATGATGCCATGAACCAAATGTGACTCAGAATGGTGAAAGATCCAAGGCACCACTGAGATTTCACCCATATGGATAGACACCACTAAAATCCCACCTGGGATTCCACCCATGTGATAAGAGCAAATTAGAAAAAAACATCAAGTTGCCTCCTATAGGTAAAGCTACCACTGAGGTTTCACCCATGGGCCCCTAGTGTGATAGACACCACTGGAATCCCAGCGGCGGCTCTAGTAGTGTGAGGTTAAATTTCAACAATATAAATCAGATCAGATAGCATTTTAAGGGGGAGCCACCATAGAGCAAAAATAGAGACTCAAGAGGGTTGGCTAAGCCCTAGAGTCATGGGAAAGGCTTGAAGGCTAGAGATATTGAGGGCTTAATTGAATCAAAGACCAAGATCCAAGTGGATGTGGAAGATTGACGAGAAGATTTCGAAGAACATCTTCAAGATCTGTTTGAGATTTCTTCTTCTTTTATTTTCTGCATTTTGTTCTTTAATTTTAATATGAACTAATTCTATTTGTGATGAACCCTAGTTTTAATTGTATAAAGTGAAGGATTTAAACTTTAATCAATTCATCTTTGGTTGTTTTATTTTCATGATAAATCTTATTATTCCAATTAGCAATTGCTAGCTTGTTGATTGGATATTGTTTCTATATTGGATGAGTAGAGATACCTTGGTATAGATAGATCACTTATAGGAATAAAGAGTTGATTAGGGTGCTAGAGATAAACCTACAAGACTTCTTTAGATGTTAATCTCTTGAACTTAATGCTACTCCTATTTGATTATAGGTTGAGAAGAGATTCCCCTATAATACTTAAAAAGTTAGGGATTTAATCACTTGAGAAAGTTTTTTATCTAATTTAGTGAGAGTCCAACTCAATCCATTGTTTGATATGCATGAGAAATTAAGGAGAGTTATATCTAGATTAGCTTTGCCTAAATTATTTCCAACAATATCATTTACTTACCTTCTTAGGTTTTACTTAGTTAATTTAGCTTAATTTTATGAATCTACATTTTGATCAACTAGACAATGGTCAAAGTTTGCGCTAGTACTTATACACTATCCTTGTGGAGACAATACTCATATTCACTACTTTATTACTTGATAACGACCTGTGCACTTGTAGTTTGTTAGTGTGCATTTCAGTACATCAACTACCAATTGTTTGACTTAGGTTTTGAACCAAGAAATAAGAGTTAAGTTCAATTCCAGATTTTATTCCTTTAGGATCTTAAAATGAATTAGAAATATAAGTTTTAAGATTAGGTTTTAGTTTTTGATATATGATTTGATAGAATAATTTTTATGAATGTGATTGCTAATAGATTAATTTTTATCTTCTGAATTATTAGAAACTAAGGCTTTAGCATAATCAATTAGGCATATTCATGAACATATAGGATTGATAAACTGAATACAAACCCTAGACATCTTTCATCCATTGCAAAAAAACCCTCGCATTTGCATTAAATATTTGTTTTAATTTTCTGCTTTAGAATCATTAAATTTTCTTGTCCCAATCATTCAAATTCTTTTCATTTAATTTGCTTTGAATCGAGACAAATATTTCCATTTGCAATTCCTTGAGAGATACGACCTTAGGTGCATCTAATATACTATGATTGTCTCGTATACTTGTGGGTTGCTTTTGGATAATATATTTTGATGCGAACACTTTGCATAGAGCGAGGTCCCTTTTTCAGACAACCTTTGCATAGAGCGAGGTCCTTTTTTCAAACAACCTTTGCACAGAGCAAGGTCCCTCCTTTTTAGACAACCTATGTATAGAGTTAAGTCTCATTTAAGTAAATTAATTATCTTTCACCCAATTCTAACTTGCTTCTAAGCCAAACAGTCATCCTTAACCTAACCCTGACCATGTTAACAATCTTTCACCCAAACTTGAAAGTGATAATCAACTTCCTCCTAATCGATTAAGTCTTACCTCTTGAGCCAACTTGCTATAGGCCGAGGCTCCCCTCTTACCAAAATCTTTTCAAAATCTCTTTTGCTAACTTGCCATATGTTGAGGCTCTCCTTTCACTAAATTATCTTATCCATCAATTCCACTTATAAGTGTCTAGAATGATTACCTAGACATCCTTGTGGTTCCTTTCCCATCCTTCTTTTTTTGAATCAATCATATCCTCCACCTAGAAACATCTAAATCCTCAGTTATATGTTAATATGGTACCCTTTTGTCATCCTTGTTCATCTTAAAGTCAACCATATCTTTACCTAAAAATGTCAAAATGGTAACATCCCTTTAGTTCCCTTTTTCCATCCATTTTGTTCGAAATTCATCTAATTTCTTTACCTAGAAATGTCTAATCTAGACATGCTTATGGTTCCTTTTCTAGCATATTCATATGAATCAACCTTATCCATCAATTCACCAAAAAATATTTAGCCACAAGATTAGATATCCCTTTGGTTCTTTTTATCACTTCCATTTATCAGCCATATTTTTCAATTATAAATATTTAGGAACAATTGCTTAAACATCCCTGTGGTCTTTTCACCATCTTCCTTCTTGACTATATCCCTCACCTAAACATGTCCAAGCATTGACCTAGACATCCCTTTGGTTCCTTATACCATTCCTTCTATTGGGTTTACTATCATAATTATTACTTTATAGACAAGACAATTCTAATAAGGGGGCAACTATAAACCCTCAATTTTGCACATTATCATGTAGCTGCAGCCTAATACCTGCTAAGTTTAGTGCACTACATAGAGTTATTATGATGGTCCTACTAACTAGTTAGCAAGCGAGCCTCCGCAAGAAAAATTTTAACTTTCAAGTGCATTAGCATATAGACACCCAAATTTTCAACTTGGTTCAACATCAATCTCTAAAAAAATATATATATATATATGCCATATGTCTGTCGACGTACCGCCTATCGGCTGAGCAATACCATCGGTTGGTCCCTCACATTTGCATCTAAAATTCCAATTTTCCCCCTAATATGATTTTTTAGCATTTTTAGCCCCTTTATAGCCTACCATTTTGGTCTTTTCACTCTTTCTCACTTTCTAAACTACCCTTACTCACATTTGCCTATAAATAGGTTGTAAATTCCTTCATTTTCTTCACTCCTCAATTTTGTATTAATAGCTATCTACCAAATTCCTCTTTACTTCTCCCTCTAATCACTTTCTAAATTAACTAATTAATTTTTTCAATTAATTAATTGCCCTACCCTAATCTAAGTTAATTAGTCTTTTTAATTAACTAAATCCTTTTTTAAAAATTAACCACTCAATTAATTAATTAATTAATCCTTTTAATTACTTAAGTAATCACTTTTCAAATCAATCCATCCAATTAATCAATCATTTTAATCCACTCATTTTCCTAATTAATTAATCCTTGTAATTAATTTATATACTCACCACACTAATTAGTTAATTAATCATTTTAATTAATTAATTAATCCATCAATTAATCTAGTCCTCCGGTATCGATAAACAGAACTTTGGTTTGGCAAAACCCTCTACCCAACTCAAGCAAAGGTACAACCTTTTCCTCATCAATCCAATCCCAAACCAAAATTAATATGATCAATCCCTAAACCCTTCTATTCAATTGTGGAACAAACTACATGGATTCTGATTTTGTTCATGGGGTACATAAGCAAATTTGGAATTTAAATCCAAACCGCAAATCCAAATCCCAATCAATCCCCTTCCCCTTTTATTTTTCTAATGTAATTATTTACATGTCCATTGTCTTTATAAAGAATTTGTGGTCTTTCTAGAACCTATAAGGGCTAGAGAATACATCCCATTACTTAATAGAATTTACATGATTAGTCAATTTAATTAATTTGAAATTAAGGAGAGATTATATGGTTTCCCTAAAATCCATAAGGACTAGAGGGAATACTCTCCTTACTTTGCGGATAATTTACTTAAATGTTCTTTTAACTTCCCTCGCACTCATAATCATGCCATGTTTATGCATTTTTTATAATTGTTATTTAATACTTGTCATTCATGAAATCAATTTTTCTAAGTCAAATTAAACTTAAGAGCTAAATCATGATTACTTAAAACCAAAAATCTAGTCCCCAAGCTCAACTTGGTTCGAAGCTAACGATTTTATCCTTAGGTAAATTAATTGAAAATTAATGAATTGGAGTCGTAAAAATGGATTTTTCTTTAATTTCCCCATGTTTAAAATAAATAAAATTAGAGTGGTGACTCTTAAAATCACTTTCAAAAATCAATTTTCCAAACAATAGTCGCTCTAATCATGAGCACCAAAATGCATAAGGACTAGGTCTCACAAGGACTAGGTTTATGGTTTTAATAATCTTAATTAGCTTTTAAGTTTAATTTGACTTAAAAATTAGTTTCATGAATGACAAATATAAGATGATAATTATAAGATGGTTATTAATGCATAAGCATGACATTATTATGAGTACATGAAAAATTAAAGAGCGAATAAAATAAAGCATCCACAAGTTAAGGATAATGTTTCTTCTAGTCCTTATGGATTTTAGGAGAACCACATAATTACTCCTTAATTCTAAAATAATTTATTACACTACCAAATGATGGGATGCCTTCTTATGAGGCCTTGCTCGAGCATCAAAATGCTTTTAGGAAAAGAATCATGATTAGAACTCGTTATAAGTTCAAAAAATGGCATTTGAAAGTTGTCAATTGCAAAAAATGAGTTGCCATTTTAATTTTATTTTATTTTGGAAAAATTAAAGAAAATCCAAATTTGACTCTAATATTATATCAATTTGCCCAAAGGAAAACCAATAATCCATGAGTGACCAAAGAGGGCTCGGGGACTAGGTTTTGTAACAAACAACTTGAGAAAATTTATTTTTTTTGTAACAAAACTTGAGAAAACTTATTTTCCTAGTTTGCTTATAATTGAAAAATAGCTTTTAAGATAAAAAGAGATTTTTATGTATGCATGATCAATTATAATATGGTGCATGAGAAAAATATAAGTCATACAATGCATGATATGGCAAATAAACAATAATGGTAATAAAAGAAAAAAAAATAAATCTACTTAAATTATTATAAGCGAAGAAAGATTAAAATTGATGGGATATTTCCTCTAGCCCTTATGAGTTTTAGGGAAAACACACATTCCCCAACTAACTAGATAACAAAAGAAAAATGAGATATATAAATAGAGAAGAAGTGTAACAAAATAAAAGGAATAATATAATAAAAGAAAATAAAATAAAAAGAACCAATTTTAACAAAAAAATGATTTTACCTATTCTATGTGAAGAAAGTGACAGGAAGAAAAAAGTTGTTGGTTTTAGCAGAGTTGATGTCTTATATCAAAAAAATGACTTTGAGCTAAAAAAGGTGATTCTGATGATAATAAACTTAAAGATGATGTGCCATGTTAGATTATGGGCTTGTGCTCATGCCATATCAGATTTTTAGGCTTGTGTGTTTTTGTGCCATATTAGATTCTAGGCTTATTAAGTAGATGTGGTATCTATTTAAGTTTGTTATGCATGAGGATATCCATGCTCTAGTGAAATACTTATGCAAAGATTAGGACTTGAACCTTATGTAGGGTAATCATGGTATTTGAACCTTTTGGGAAGGGGGGTCCCCTAAGATAAATAAGGTTTGGTCAACGGCTATCTGTTCGGCCTTAATGTTTGAAGGTAAGATTAGTCTGGCAAATTTTGACTTCTATTTGTCTAGCCTTAATATTAAAGGTGAAAATGGTTTAGTGAAGCTTGGCTAAGGCTATCTGTTTGGACTTAAAAGGCAAATTTTGATCAAGGTCATTTGCTTGGTCTTGATTTTAAGATTAACATATTAGGTCCATCTAGGGAGGCTTAGATTGGTGTGGGATGGTTATTTAGCCTTACTATTTAGGATAAGAAGAGAATTTTGATCAAGGTTATCTGTCTGACCTTAATGTTAGGAAGATTAGGATCAAAGCTATTTAGTCGACCTTGATGTTGGGAAGATTAGGATCAAAGCTATCTATTCGGCTTTAATGCTAAGAAAATCGAAAAGTTATACCTATAGGAGACATTAGGTATAGCCTTTGAGGAGGATGGGAATGTCCACATGGGTGGCTCAAGTCAATTTGTCCATGGAAATTTATGATTGAGGATGGGTCCTTGTAGGGAAAGGTCCTAGTTAAGGATTGGTCATTAAGGGTAGGTTAGGTCATCCTTTGGGAAAGGTTTAATTAAGGTAGGTCTTTGGAAGGGAAAGATTATGGCTAATGATTGGTTATTGAAAAGGTAGGTCAAGTCCTTAGAAAGGTTTGATCAAGGTAGGTCTTTCGTAGGCTAGTCTTGAGAGATTTAGTTAGGCTTACCTCTTAAGAAAGGTTAAGTTAGGGATTTGGCCATAGGAAAGGTTATGCTAAGTTAGGTTAAGCACTATCTTGGAGGTAATCACTTAACAAATTTGATTTGAGAGCAAATCAGAGGTTCAATTTAGACCTTTAGAAGATAGTTGACCTAATATAGTACTTGAAATAGTGGATTCATTTGTCAAGCTAGCTTGATAAAGAGACCTTAGACTTTAGGGATTTATAAGTGTCACCTTGTGTTGGCCAAGAAAAATGGTCTTTGATGATGATGGCCTTTGATTCTAGTAATGGGCCTAACCTTTAAGTTCTTGCTAAAGATTTTGATAGTATTATGCCTATGCTGCATTAGTTTGGATGGATGGTGTGGTTGATCACTTGATAAGATAGGGAGCTTAGGTTAAGGATTTAGAAGATACTTTTATCCAAAAAGGATAAGTGGGCTGCCACCTCGTGAGCTGACTTAGCAAGTTAGACATAGTGAGACTAGACTTTGACTGATTTAGGACTAGGAGGATGATGGCAAAATAAGACATAAAAGGCTAAAGACCTTGGATATGATGATGTTGACAAGCACTTAATGGGGTATAAATACAAGAAACATGACTCTGTGAAAAGTAGTATTGATAACTTAGACGATCGATAAAATGACTAGTTTTGGACAAGATGGAATTAATAGATTGGATAGTGAATCCAATTTGAATGAGACAAAACTTCATTTTGAATTGTTGCTTTGAGCTGATTATATCTTTTGGCTAAGCCACCCTTTAGCAATTCTATTAATTATTTGCTCTAATTTCTACCTAAACTACCCTTTTGAATTTTTGACTTAGCGAGCTTTCTCTTTTCTTCTCTCTCTCTCTCTCTCTTTATTCTTTAGATTTAGATATGGATCTAAACTAAAACTAGACTAGGCTATCCTTTCTTTTGAATGATCAAGTCTACATAATTCTAAGTTATGATGCTTGATTGGAATAATGATTATTGGATAAGGGGCCAGAGTTCTAATTTTCCTTCATTTTCTACTTTGAGCTAGCAAGGCTATTTGTTCTGCCCTGCTTAAAAGGTCTAATTTTGTTTAGATTATGATTTGGATTTCCAGGTTACCTTCCCATTTTCGATTAGCAAGGCTATTTATTTTGCCTCACTTACAAGGATGAAAGCTTAGTATTTTGCAAGGTGAGATTGATAGGATGATGATTTTGAAGAATGCTCAAAGTATGGAAAAAGGTATCAGTTTGGAGAGAAAGTAACATGAATGTCTTTAAGGGAATCAGACTATTTCTTAAAGAACTACAATTTTGGTAAAGGATACTTTTTATGCTTGAACATTTGTCATGGCCTTGCACACACATAAAGAAAGGCATTTGAAAAATTCAAACTTTATTAAAAATGCCATGTTTGTTGATAACAATGAAGAATGAAGATTACAGAAACAACTTTGACAGACTCAATAGGGTGACTTTGATAGATAAACTCAAAAAGGATTGACTCTAACTTAAATGGCAACTCTGACAAATGGACTCTAATGATATAGACTCTAACTAATATCCTTCTTGCCTTGTTGATTCACTAGGTGGCAAGAAAAAGGATTATATTCTTAATAAGGCCCTGTATTGACTCTAAACTGGTTGGGCTTAGCTAGAGTCAAACTCTTCAATGTTGGGTTTAGATTCTTCCTCACTATTTAAGTCAATGGTAGGGATTTTTTCCTTCCTTTAAAGGTGATCTTTAACCTTGGATGCAATTATGATCAAAGCTTTGAAAGTGGATAGGTATTGTGTCAACAAGGGATCTTGGTAGCTTAGAAGTAGATTCTTTGATACGAACCCCAAACCACCTGCTTTGGGACCTAATACCTTTACATCTAAAAGTGACTCCTTGGAAAGCCAAATCATGTTTAAACAAGAAAAACCTCAACCCAATGATGAACCTGTGTTAAAGAACTTTAGTATGTTGTGAACAAACAAAGTGATTAACTTTGGAAGTTTGGATTATTGATTCAAGCAAGAACCAAAAGCTGAGAAATTTCTCACAAAAACTTAATTTCAAATTATTCAAGTCTGTTCTATTCCTAAATTAGCTAAGTATTTATATCATTTTAACTAGGCTACAAACCATAAATTCTTACTAATAGAAATTCAAGTTTGGGCTTAATTTAAACAAAACTAAAAAGCCCAAAATAACTAATTAAAATAAGTAAAATAGAAAAAAGATAGATATGGGCTTATTTTTAACAAAATTAGCCTAATTACAAAGTGAATCATTTGAAATCCATCCTTGAAGTTGAATCTTCATGTTTTTTCTTCTAGTACTTGAATCAAATTAATCAAATCTCAATTTGAATCTTAAATCCCCAATTTGATATTTGACTCCTCTTTGCAATCTTCAATTATGGATAGATTATTTCACAAGCCTTTCATTAAGCCTTGAATTGCATCTTTGAACTTCTTTGTCCTTGCTCTTGTAATTGGCCCATTTCTCAAAATCATTGGATCCTTGCTATTAGCCACTTGGATTGCATCATTCCCTCCCTCCTTAAAAGGATTCGCCCTTAAATCTTCACCTACATCAAAAGGAGAAAGATCGCTTACATTGAAAGTAGTACTAACATTATACTCACCAAGAAGGTTCAATTTTGTAACAACCCACACCCACCCTAGGAATTTCTGTCATAAATTGATTGAATTAGAATCTATAAGGTTAAGTGTGTGCTTGTGTGAAAATTTGTAATCTAAGTGATTGATGAGTATGTGGCATATAAAATTAATTTTAATATGCATAATATGTGTTGCCATTGTGAAATAAATGATTTACATGAAGTGCATTTGCATAAAAGAAATTATTTTAAATAAAATGATTTTTCATGCATAAGACAATTTTTAAGTATAAAATAATTTTATGGGTATTTTTTTAATATTTTTAAATAAATATTTTTGAGGGAAATGTTCCAGAATTAATAAGAAAAATATTACTTTTATTTTAATTCCATTCAGCAGAAAATTTTAAAGAAAAAGCCCAAATACCCAAAAGCCCACAACACAAAAATGTTCCTATCCTATTTCATTAAGGGTAATAGTGGAAATTCCACTGCAACCCTAATATATATTATAATTTTTAGCCAAACAAGGATTTTTAGCAGCCATTCCCTTATTCTTTCTGTATTCTAGTAGAAAAACCTCTCAAAATAATTATCTCTATCGAAATATCGAAAACACTTTACCGTTTCGCAATTTAGTGACCGTAATCGTAAGCTCTTATTCTCTTTCAATTTCTAAATTGTTTTCTATGAAATAAATTATGGGAAAATTATTTTGAACTATTTGATTACTGATTTCTACAGATTCAATTCTGTTTGAGTGAACTTTTGGGAGAGAAAATTTATTTTCTACCGAAAACACGATTCTTTCCGCAAGATTTCGCCAAAGGTGAATTCTATAACTTAAAATCACAATTTTATTGCATAAACATCATAAGGGGGGGCAATTTGCACTTGTTTGTATTCTAAACTGATTTTTGATTTGTTTTGATGAAAATATTACATGAAATAATATTTCTGCATATTTCTGTGATGACCGAAAAGTTTCAAAAAACAAAGGAATTCAAGATTTTCGTGTTAGGACTTGAAAATTAGAAAATTTTATTCTTTCATGAATACATGGATATTGATTTGTATGAATTAGTGTTCTAATATGATATTTGTTTTATTCAGATGAAAAATAATGACTTGAATCATGTGTCTGTTTATCACTGAAATAAACGAAATGCGCGGAAAGCGCGGAAACTAATGATTTTTCACCTAAGCCTTTGAACTTGGAATTTTTTTGTATAAACCCTATCTATGGCTACTGATTCATGAAGGAATGTGCTCTAAACTGATATTTTCAATGATTGAATGAAAAATAATGGTTTAAACAACCTGTTTGCATATTTCTGAAATGACCAGAAAATACTGAAAACAAGAAAACTTATGGTTTTATGCACTATAATGCAAAAGATTGAATTTTTATATATTAATGACACTAATAGTGGCCGATTCCTATGAATTTATATTCTAGAATGATTTTTGTTATGTTTACAAGAAAAATCTTGGTTCAAACCATGTTTTTACATATTTCTGAAATAGATGGAAAGCACAAAAAGAAGAAGAATTTGGTTTTTACCCTAATGATGCATTCGGCCTACATGAACAATTTTGTCCAAATGTTTATAAATTTTATGTGATGTGTTCTGATGATTATTAACTTGTATATATGTATAATAAATGATAAAATTTCATGTCAGTCGAAGGTATGATCCTAGATAAGCTTAAATGCATTTTGGTATACTTAAGGTATCTTAACCCTATATTGTGGTTGGAATGCAAATGTGATTGGGGAATTTGGAAATAGATGTTATGATGACTGGATGATGAACATATGGTTATGAAATAATGAAGTGAAAAGGACCATAAGAGTTAGGCATGACATTTGAAGGATTAATTGTTAAGTTAACATGTATGAAAGTGTAAAGCGAACTAAGATAATTGATAAGTGAATTGATATTAAGGTAATGATATTGTGATGACCTTAAAGAGGTATTGATATGATTGCAATGTGTTTTCATGGGAGCCTATAAGGCCTAAGTATGCAAGACTTTCAAGTCAACGTGATATGTGCAAGTGATGAGTACACCTATATGTGAACTCTAAGTGTTTGTGTATGCTATATGTACATGGGTAGTTATGGGATAGGAGCATCAGGAGTACATAAATACTAAGTATTAAATCAAATATTATGTTAGAGTTTGAGGAGCCTTAGAAGTGCAAAAGGGGACTATGAGTACTAGGAGCAAAGGAACCCCAAGGTGAGTAAACATCATATTCATGTTATAAGTGTAAACAACATTTTGTTGTGTTACAAGAATGTGATATATTGGTATGTGAACCTTTGTGATCTTTGAAACCCAAGTTCTTTCCATTTTTAAATATTATTATATGTTTCTCTTTGTCAAGCTTGGGTTGCCAAAGGACATATGGTTATGAATTAATGAAGTGAAAAGGACCATAAGAGTTAAGCATGACGTTTGAAGGATTAATTGTTAAGTTGACATGTATGGAAGTGTAAAGTGAACTAAGATAATTGATAAGTGAATTGATATTGAGGTAATGATATTGTGATGACCTTAAAGAGGTATTAATATGATTGCAATGTGTTTTCATGGGAGCCTATAAGGCCTAAGTATGCAAGACTTTCAAGTCAACGTAATATGTGCAAGTGATAAGTACATCTATGTGTGAACTCTATGGGTGTGTATATGCTATATGTACATGGGTAGTTATGGGATAGGAGCATCAGGAGTAAATAAATACTAAGTATTAAATCAAATATTATGTTAGAGTTTGAGGAGCCTTAGAAGTGCAAAGGGGACTACGAGTACTAGGAGCAAAGGAACCCCAAGATGAGTAAACATCGTATTCATGTTATAAGTGTAAACAACATTTTGTTGTGTTATAAGAATGTTATATATTGATATGTGAACCTTTGTGATCTTTGAAACCCAAGTTCTTTCCATTTTTAAATATTATTATATGTTTTTCTTTGTCAAGCTTGGGTTGCCAAAGGACATTTGGTCTAAAACTATTTTGCTTATCCAATGAGAATTTTTTTGTGATTAACACCGTAACTTATATTCTTTCTGGAACTACACTTTCTTTGTCTTATTGTTGAAAGCCAAACTACTATTGATATTGAATTACGCGTTATTATTGCCTTATATGATATTGTTAATTGTGTTTACCATTAGCTTGAGCTATGGTATCTTTACCCTTTATACAGAATCCTCGTGCCGATGTAGGTAATCATCAAAACTTGTGCATATGGTCTTAACCCGATGGATAGGGGTAGTGTATACACCTCAACTTGAAGGGGCGGTTATAGCCTTGGAGCCTGATCAATTTCACGCTTTCCATGTGATAGGAGTTGGAATTTGGCAAAGGCCACCTCTCCTCTATGTGTTTCGAGTGAATTGAGCAATAGTCTTCACTCTCTACATGTTATAAGTGTGATTTCTGCAAACTTGCCCAATTGAACCCTTGCTAAATTGCAACCTGATTCATGAGTTATAAACCATGAACTATGTGTATAAGCTATGTGTTTCCTTTCAAAGGAATATGTAATAATGTTTGTGCCTTTTTGTTTACTCATCGAGATCATCTATCTCACCCCTTTTCCTTGTGTGGTTCCAGGTGAGCAAATGTGAGGAGGCAAGGTGATGGCTCAAGCATTCTACTTCGCTTGGGGAATTCCTTGTCCAAGTTATCAATAATACTATATTTATGAAGTCTTGTCTTTAGATGCTCTGGGAATGTTGATTGATACTTATTGAGAATTGTGTCATTTTCCTTATGGATTTATATGTAATGTTTTATTTTAAGTCTTCCGCAATTATGGTATTTATCTAAATGTCTTAATTAAGTTAATGAAAGAGGTTCGGTAAGATCCTAGGCATGATTGCTATATGTTAATGGGTTCTACGGGCGTGGGTGACCTTATGTCTCCCCATGTTTTAGGACCGTCATATCTCATAAGGTTGGGATGTGACAAAGGTGGTATCAGAGCCGTAGTTTTTAAAGGTCTAGTTTAGGCTTGTTTTATATGAGTTGCTTAAGTAAAATCCTAGAGCATAGGAATTTTCCTGTCATGTCACTTGTAGTCTATCGCTAGCATAGTTCCACAAAATCCTAGTAGATTTTAGTAATCCTTGTGATTGTTTGCTTGCCTTAAGATTCTTCTGACAGATGACCAAGAAGATTATGCCTGCTCGAGGACATCGACCTAGAGCACCCCGTGTGACTTATAAGAGGACTTGGCCAGAGATGCTCGAGAAAGTTGTAACTGTGATTCGCCCCATGAAAGAGAGGACCCCTGACGAAGAAGAGGACCCCGAGGAGCGCTTAGATCCTGATTGGGTATATAGTAAGGTTTAGAAATTGGAGGATAACTGTTCGTACTTGAAGGAGGAAAACCGACGTCTTAAGGTAATGATTCATGCACTAAGGGAGGATATGGAGCAGCTCAAGTCAGGGGTTGTTGAGCAGAGAGGGGATCACTCGCTAGTGAGGTCTGCATTTTCAGCTAATCACCGTCAAGATAGAGATCTCCTTTGCTATCGATGTGGTAGTAGTGGCTATGTCGCTCTTAATTGCTCTGGAGGTGGACACGATAATTAGGTCGAGTAGATATGATGATTGACGTAACGGCATAGCATTTTATATGATATGAATGATTTTCCTTGATTGCCTAGTTACCTAGGATGAGATGATTTCCTTCATTATTATGCTATAATGTGATATCATGAGATATATGCTATATGATTATGATGTGTGATATGTGCAAAACTATGTGATATGTGATTCATACATGACATGTGCTTAGTGATGTGACATGGTAAATGCATGATAATGTGTGCTAGGATAAGGAGGAGGATAAATGGGTTAGGATAGGGGATTAGTACTAAATTCCCTTATTATGATAGACATAATGCCTCCTAAGAAGAAGGTTTGCATAGTCACGCAATCCCTTAGGGCTAATGACGATGTTATATTGGACACCGCATTGAATGCTACCTCTATACCTATACGGTCAAGAGAAAGATCCAACTCGAGGGCACCGACTATGGACTCTAGTGAGCAAGCGACTTCGCAAGAAGTGCACACCATACGCGAAGAAATGAGAGATTTGTGCAAGGAATTGGATGAGCTATAAGCTCAAAGGCGGGAAGCGCTGCCAACTCAAGAAAGGAATGGAGTTATGCCACCTACGGTAGTGACACCTGCTCGGCGAGAGAGGAAACAACTACCTGATGAGGGAATGACCGTGGCAGAGTTTAAGAAGCTACAACCACCTACTTTCTGTGGTGAGGAAGGAGATGACCCTCACGAATTTTTGGATGAGATGGATAAGCTAGTCCATCATTTATCTTGCTCGGATGCTCGAGTGATTGAGTTGGTAGGACTCCAACTCAAGAAAGAAGCTTGGTATTGGTATGAGAGGAATATCGAAGAATGACTTTATGGAGCTGACCCACCTACGTGGGTAGAATTTAAGCAAGAAGTAATGGATTAGTTCTTGCCAGAAGGAGAAAGTCAAGATAGGTCATTGCAGTTTGAGCAACTGAAGCAAAGGCCAAGAATGTCTGTGTCAGATTATGCTAAGGAGTTTAACCAACTTAGTCATTTCGCTGTCAACATCATTCTTACCGAAGCAAGTCGCGTCAATCGTTTCCTTAGAGGACTGATCACACCTCTATTCAGTTCATTGGCAACAACCAAGTTTCCGACCTTAGCCAAGCTCATAGACAAGGCCAAGGTCATGGAAAAGAGATACAAGGTGGAGAGAGCCGAATGAGCTGAATGAGACCAGAAGGGAAGGCATAAGAACAAAGGTCATAAAGGACAGCATGGAAATGGAGGGGAGCAAAGCAAGGAGTTTCCACTATCCGAACCACGAAATGGTCAAACTAAGTAAGAGATCCCCACATGCAGCAAATGTGGAAGGAAACATCCTGGAATTTGCTAGAAAGATACTGGCGCTTGCCTTAGGTATGGGCAAACGAGGCACTTCATAAAGGACTGCCCTCAGATGAGGAGCCAAGGGAGTGGGACCATGGTACAACCACAACCTAAGCCATTACAAATGCAAGGACAAGGAGTCAAGGACAAAGGACCAACGATTGGGAATGCACCGACGACAGAGAACAAGGGCAAGGGTCGAGTCTTCATGTTAAATCCACAAGAGGCTCGTGAATCGCACACTACCATCACAGGTATCATCCCCATCCAAAGTTCTAGTGCAAAATGTTTAATTGATTCTGGTGCTACCCATTCGTTTGTGTCGCCTTATTTTGCTAAGTATTTGGGTATAGATAAGGAATTGATGGGTGAACCATTAGTAATAGCAACTCCTTTAGGGGAAGCAATGGAAGTGAAGTATGAGTATAAGGGTTATGATTTAGACATTAATGGATAAACACTTTCGGTAGTGTTGCTAGAATTGGACGTACTAGAATTCAATGTGATATTAGGGATGGACTGGTTATGAGCATGGAGCTCATATCGACTGTAGAAAGAAACTTGTCGAGTTTTGAACTAGAGATGGGAAGGAGTTTGTATACCAAGGAGATAGGAATGAGAATCCTCTAAACTTGATATCGGCCTTAGGAGCGAGGTGGATGTTAAGGAAAGGATGCCAAGTGTATCTAGCCCATATAGTTGACACTGGCAAAGAAGCTACTATGCGAGATGAGAGCATTCTAGTAGTGGACGATTTCATGGATGTCTTTCCAGAAGATTTACCCGGATTACCCCCTGATCGTGAGATTGACTTCAACATCGAATTCCTACCTGACACGCAACTGATATCGATACCGCCATGTCGTATGGCACCAATGGAGTTGAAGGAGTTAAAGATCCAATTACATGACCTGCTCAATAAGGGCTTCATTTGACCAAGCAGTTCACCATGGGGCGATCCAGTGTTATTTGTGAAAAAGAAAGATGGATCATTTCGAATGTGCATCGACTATCGTCAACGTAACAAAGTCATTGTGAAGAATAGATACCTGTTATCGAGGATCGATGATCTTTTTGATCAACTGCAAGGAGCTGGTCACTTCTCCAAGATTGACTTAAGGTCTAGCTATCATCAACTAAAGATCCAAGGAGAAGATATCTGCAAGACTGCTTTCCATACTAGATATGGACACTACGAGTTCACAGTTTTGCCATTCAGTCTGACGAATGCTCCTGCTGCTTTCATGGACTTGATGAATCGAGTTTTCAAGCCATTCCTTGACAAGTTCATGATTGTGTTCATTGATGACATCCTGATCTACTCCAAGAATAAAGAGGAATATGAAGAACATCTGAGGATCATACTTCAAATGTTACGTGATCACCAACTCTATGCTAAGTTATCTAAGTGTGAGTTTTGGATGGAGTCGGTCAACTTTCTTGGACATGTAGTAAGTAAGGAAGGAATTCAAGTTGATCCTAAGAAAGTTGTAGCAGTAGTGAATTGGCCAAGGCCCACAACAGTTTCTGAAGTACGAAGTTTCTTGGGCATGGCGGGATATTATCGTAGATTCGTACAGGACTTTTCTAAGATAGCAGCCCATTGACTAAGTTGACAAGAAAACAAGTTAAGTTCAATTAGGAAGAGTCCTGTGAGAAGAGTTTTTAAAAACTCAAAGAGTGTTTGCTATCGGCACCAGTTTTGACATTACCAGAAGGAGAAGAAGGATTCACGGTCTATTGCGACACTTTGAGAGTAGGACTTGGGTGCGTCTTAATGCAAAATGGTAAAGTCATCGCCTATGCATCATGACAACTAAAGAGACATGAAGTGAATTACCCTACTCATGATTTAGAATTAGCTACGGTAGTGTTCGCTCTAAAGATCTGGAGACATTACATGTATGGGACGAAGTGTGAGATCTATACGAATCATAAGAGTCTTCAATATATCTTGAGCCAAAGAGACCTCAATCTAAGACAAAGGAGATAGATTGAACTATTGAAGGATTATGACTGTCAGACTCTCTATCATCCTGGAAAGGCAAATATAGTGGCAGATGCCTTGAGTCGAAAGTCAATGGGAAGCCTAACCCATGTGATGTGAGAAAAAGGCTAATTGTGAAGGAACTAAAGGAATTATTTAATCAAGGATTGAAACTGGAGATTAGAGGATCAAGAGTTCTATTGGCTCATTTCCAAGTAAGATCTAAGTTAATGGAAGAAATAAGGAATTCGCAAGATAAAGACCCATACTTAATGAAGTTAAAGGATGAGATGAGAGAAGGAAAGAATCCTGAGTTTGAGATAGTCAATGGAGTTTTAAAGTGTAAGAATAGAGTATGCGTGCCTGATGTGGATGGACTAAAGGAAAGGATATTGAAGGAGGCACATCAGACACCTTACTGTGCTCATCCTGGAACTACCAAGATGTACCATGACGTGAAAGCTAATTATTGGTGGCCTGGATTGAAGAAAGATGTAGCTAAGTTTGTAGCATCCTGCTTGACTTGCTAGCAAGTCAAGTATGAACATCAACGACCCTCAAGATTGCTACAAGAGATTTGACTACTTGAATGGAAGTGGGAGCGCATCATTATGGACTTCATTGTTGGCTTACCTAGAACCCCCAAAGGATATGATTCTATATGGGTCATAGTAGATAGATTGACAAAGTCTGCCGATTTCCTAGGAGTTAAGACCATATATTCTGCAGCTCTGTATGCGCAGTTATATATAGATGAGATTGTGAAACTATATGGAGTGCCAATTTCTATCATCTCTGATCGAGGAACTCAATTCACCTCAAGGTTCTGGCAAAAGTTATAAGAAGCGTTAGGAACACAATTAGATTTTAGCATGGTGTTTCATCCTTAAACGGATGGCCAATCTGAAAGAATGATTGAGACACTCGAGGACATGCTAAGGATGTGTGTCTTGGATTTTGGTGGTACATGGGATAAGTATTTACCCTTGATTGAATTCGCCTACAACAATAGCTATCATTCATCCATTGGCATGGTGCCATACGAAGCATTGTATGGGAGAAGGTGTTGTTCTCCAATTTGTTGGATTGAACCTGGAGACAAGCATATAGAAATGCCCGAATTGCTTAAGGAGACCACTGAAAAAGTACTAATAATTCAAGATCGATAGAAGACGGCATTCAATCGACAAAAGAGTTACGCATACCCTAAGTGAAAGGAAGTCCAATTCGCCATGGGAGATCACGTCTTCTTAAAGGTCTCGCCAATGAAAAGAGTTATGAGATTTGGCAAGAAAGGGAAATTATCACCTCATTTCATTGGTCCTTTTGAAATCTTAGATAAGGTTGGAGAAGTGTCTTATAGACTTGCCCTACCTCTAACTTTGGCGCATGTCACATTTCCATGTTAAGGAAATATGTGTCAGATCCATCGCACGTTCTTTTACCTCCAGACATTATGTTAGATGAGCAACTATCTTATGAGGAGTCACCAATAGCTATAGTGGATTGATAAGTAAAGAAGTTAAGAAATAAGGAGATACCCATGGTTAAGGTTTAGGGGCGGAATCATGAGATAGATGAGTGCACTTGGGAAGTGGAGGAGGAGATGCAATAGAAGCATCCTCAACTTTTCAAGAGTAACTAGGTAAGGGTTTAAATTAGAGGATGAATTTCCTTAAGGGGGGAGAATGTAACAACCCACACCCACCCTAGGAATTTCCGTGATAAATTGCTTGAATTAGAATCTATAAGGTTAAGTGTGTGCTTGTGTGAAAATTTGTAATCAAAGTGATTGATGAGTATGTGGCATATTAAATTAATTTTAATATGCATAATATGTATTGCCATTGTGAAATAAATGATTTACATGAAGTGCATTTGCATAAAAGAATTTATTTTAAATAAAATGATTTTTCATGCATAAGACAATTTTTAAGTATAAAATAATTTTATGGGTTTTTTTTAATATTTTTAAATAAATATTTTTGAGGGAAATGTTCCAGAATTAATAAGAAAAATATTATTTTTATTTTAATTCCATTCATCTGAAATTTTTAAAGAAAAAGCCCAAATACCCAAAAGCCCACTACACAAAAATGCTCCTAACCTATTTCATTAAGGGTAATAGTGGAAATTCCACCCCAACCCTAATATATATTCTAATTTTTTGCCAAGCAAGGGTTTCCAGCAGTCATTCCCTTATTCTTTCTATATTCTAGCAGAAAAACCTCTCAAAATAATTCTCTCTACCGAAATATCGAAAACACTTTACCGTTTCGCGATTTCGTGACCGTAATCATAAGTTCTTATTCTCTTTCGATTTCTAAACTGTTTTCTATGAAATAAATTAGGGAAAAATTATTTTGAACTATTTGATTACTAATTTCTATAGATTCAATTCTGTTTGAGTGAATTTTTGGGAGAGAAAATTTATTTTCGATCCAAAACACGATTCTTTCCGCAATATTTCTCCAAAGGTGAATTCTATAACTTAAAATCACAATTTTGTTGCATAAACATCATGGGGGAGGGGGGGTGATTTGTACTTTTTTGCATTCTAAACTGATTTTTGATTTGTTTTGATCAAAATATTGCATGAAATAATATTTTTGCATATTTCTGTGATGACTAAAAAGTTTTAGAAAACAAAGGAATTCAAGGTTTTCGTGTTAGGACTTAGAAATTAGAAGATTTTATTCTTTCATGAATACATGGCTGCTGATTTGTATGAATTGGTGTTCTAATATGATATTTGTTTTGTTTAGATGAAAAATAATGACTTGAATCATGTGTCTGTTTATCGCTGAAGTAAACGAAATGCGCGCAAAGCGCGGAAACTCATGATTTTTCACCTAAGCCTTTGAACTTGGAATTTTTTTGTATAAACCCTATCTATGGCTACTGATTCAGGATGGAATGTGTTCTAAACTGATATTTTCAATGATTGAATGAAAAATAATGGTTTAAACAACCTGTTTGCATATTTCTGAAATGACCGAAAAATACCGAAAACGAGAAAACTTATGGTTTTGTGCAGTATAATGCAAAAGATTGAATTTTTATATATTAATGACACCAATAGTGGCCGATTCCTATGAATTTATATTCTAGAATGATTTTTGTTATGTTTACATGAAAAGTCTTAGTTCAAACCATGTTTTTACATATTTCTGAAATAGACAGAAAGCACAAAAAAAAGAAGAATTTGGTTTTTACCCTAATGATGCATTCGGCCTTCATGAACAATTTTGTCCAAATGTTTATAAATTTTATGTGATGTGTTTTGATGATTATTGGCTTATATGTATGTATAATAAATGATAAAATTTCATGTTAGTCGAAGGTATGAACCTAGATAAGCTTAAATGCATTTTAGTATACTTAAGGTATACTTAAGGTATCTTAACGCTATGTTGTGGTTGGAATGCAAATGTGATTGGGGAATTTGGAAAAAGTTTTTATGATGACTTGATGATGAACATATGGTTATGAATTAATGAATTGAAAAGGATCAGAAGAGTTAAGCATGACGTTTGAAGGATTAATTGTTAAGTTGACATGTATGGAAGTGTAAAGCGAACTAAGATAATTGATAAGTGAATTGATATTGAGGTAATGATATTGTGATGACCTTAAAGAGGTATTGATATGATTGCAATGTGTTTTCATTGGAGCCTATAAGGCCTAAGTATGCAAGACTTTAAAGTCAACGTGATATGTGCAAGTGATGAGTACACCTATGTGTGGACTCTAAGGGTATGTGTATGCTATATGTACATGGGTAGTTATGGGATAGGAGCATCAGGAGTAAATAAATACTAAGTATTTAATCAAATATTATGTTAGAGTTTGAGGAGCCTTAGAAGTGCAAAGGGGACTACGAGTACTAGGAGCAAAGGAACCCCAAGGTGAGTAAACATCGTATTCATGTTATAAGTGTAAACAACATTTTGTTGTGTTACAAGAATGTGATATATTGATATGGGAACCTTTGTGATCTTTGAAACCCAAGTTCTTTCCATTTTTAAATATTATTATATGTTTTTCTTTGTCAAGCTTAGGTTGCCAAAAGACATTTGGTCCAAAACTATTTTGCTTATCCAATGAGAATTTTTTTGTGATTAACACCGTAACTTATATTCTTTCTGGAACTACACTTTCATTGTTTTATTGTTGAAAGCCAAACTACTATTGATATTGAATTATGTGTTATTGTTGCCTTATGTGATATTGTTAATTATGTTTACCATTAGCTCTAGCTATGGTACCTTTACCTTTTATGCAGAATCCTCGTGCCGATGCGAGTAATAATCAAAACTTGTGCACATGGTCTTAACCCGATGGATAGGGTTAGTGTATCCACCTCAGCTAGAAGGGGCAGTTCTAGCCATGGAGCCTAATCAGCTTCATGCTTTCCACGTGATAGGAGTTGGAATTTGGCAAAGGCCACCTCTCCTCTATGCGTTTCGAGTGAATTGAGCAATAGTCTTCACTCTCTACATGTTATAAGTGTGATTTCTACAAACTTGCCCAATTGAACCCTTGCTAAATTGCAACCTAATTCATGAGTTATAAACTATGAACTATGTGTATAAGCTATGTGTTTCCTTTCAAAGGAATATGTGATAATGTTTGTGCCTTTTTATTTATTCTTTGAGATCATCTATCTCACCCCTTTTCCTTGTGTGGTTCCAGGTGAGCAAATATGAGGAGGCAAGGTAATGGCTTAAGCATTCTACTTCGCTTGGGGAATTCCTTGTCCAAGTTATCAATAATACTATGTTTATGAAGTCTTGTCTTTAGATGCTCTGGGAATGTTGATTGATGCTTATCAAGAATTATGTCATTTTCCCAATGGATTTATATGTAATGATTTATTTTAAGTCTTCCGCAATTATGATATTTATCTAAATGTCTTAAATGAGTTAATGAAAGAGGTTCGGTAAGATCCTAGGCATGATTGTTATATGTTAATGGGTTCTACGGGCGTGGGTGACATTATGTCTCCTCATGTTCTAGGACTGTCATATGTCATAAGGTTGGGATGTGACAAATTTGTAGGCATTGTCATTGACTCTTTCCAAAACTTGAAAAGGTCCATCTCCTCTTGGATGCAACTTAGATTTTCTATAAATTGGAAATCTTTCCTTCTTCATATGCACCCAAATCCATTCTCCTGGTTTAAAGATTACTTTCTTTCTTCCTTTGTTAGCTTAATTTGCAATATGTTGATTTCTTTTCTCTATGTTCTTTCGCACATCCTTATGAAGTTTTTTAACCATTTTGGCTTTTTTCTTACTATCTAAACTGTTCCCTTCTTGAATAGGTAAAGGAACTAAATCCAAAGGGGTTAGTGAATTAAAACCATAAATAATCTCAAATGGTGAATAACCAGTAGTGGAATGCATAACACTATTATAAGCAAATTCAACAAATGGCAAACAATCTTCCTAATTTTTCAAATTCCTTTGAATGATAGCATGCAATAAAGTACCTAAAGTTCTATTCACTACCTTTGTTTGTCCATCAGTTTGTGGATGACAGGTAGTAGAAAACAATAATTTAGTCCCTAATTTACCCCACAAAACTTTCCAAAAGTAGCCCAAAAACTTTACATCTCTATCACTAGCAATACTCCTAGGAATGCCATAGAGTCGTACTATCTCCCGAAAGAATAAATCAGCAATGTTTGTTCCATCATTAGTTTTACTACATGATATAAAATGTGCCATTCTCGAAAACCTATCAACAATAACAAAGATTACATCCCTCCCCTTTTTTGACCTAGGTAAACCTAACACAAAGTCCATTGATATATCAACCCAATGTTCTTTAGGTACAGGTAATGGGGTGTACAAACCATATGGTAAAAATTTAGACTTAGCCTGTTTACAAGCAACACATCTATCAAATATTCTAATGACATCCCTTTTCATTTTAGGCCAATAGAAGTGCTCACTTAAAGTATCCAAAGTTTTTGCAATCCCAAAATGCCCCATTAAACCACCCCCCATGAGCTTCTTTTACAAGTAATTCATGCATAGAACACATAGGTATACATAATTTATTTTCTTTAAGCAAATACCCATCCATTCTATAAAACTTACCATGAGCCATTTTCTCATATGCATCATAAATACTAGAAAAATCAAAATCCTTATCATACAAACCTTTGATGTGTTTGAATCCCAACATTTTTGCATTCATGGTGTTAATGAGAGTATATCTTCTAGATAAGGCATCGACAACCACATTTTCTTTACCTTGCTTGTATTTTATCACATATAGGAATGTTTCAATACACTCACTCCACTTGGCATGTCGTCTATGAACTTACCTTGCCCTTTGAGATATTTCAATGATTGGTGGTCCATGTGGATCACGAACTTCTTAGGCCAAAGATAATGCTGCCAAGTTTCCAATGCCCTCACTAAAGCATAAAGCTCCTTGTCATAAGTTGGGTAGTTCAAAGTAGCATCATGGAGTTTTTCACTAAAGTAGGCAATCGGCCTCGTTTCTTGCATCAAAATAGCTCCAATCCCTAAACTTGAAGCATCATATTCAATCTCAAAAGTTTTTGCAAAGTTAGGTAAAGTTAGAATAGGCACCATACTCAACTTCTCCTTAAGTAAATTAAATGCAATGTCTTACTCATTACCCCACTTAAAATTAACATTCTTCTTTATGATTTTGGTGAGTGGTGCAGCAATTGTGCTAAAATCCTTTACAAAATGCCTATAAAAACCATGAAAACTCCTTACCTTAGAAATTGATTTTGGAGTTGGCCAACTTTTAATGGCACTTACCTTTTCTTCATCCATTTCAACACCTTATGCATTTACCACAAAACCTAGAAAAACAACATGATTTAAACAAAAAGAACATTTTTATATATTAGCATATAATTTTTCTTTCCTTAAAACATCAAGTACAGCTGCTAAATACACTAAATACTCATCTAAATTTTATGAGTATACAAGGATATCATCAAAATATACAACTACAAACTTACCAATAAAAGGTCTCAAGACATGGTTCGTCAATCTCATAATTATGCTAGGTGCATTAGTCAAACCAAAAGGCGTAACTAACCATTCATACAAACCATGTTTTGTTTTAAAGGCAATTTTCCATTCATTGCCTTCTATCATCGAATTTGATGATACCCACTTTTCAAATCAATCTTACTAAAAACACAAGAACCATGCAATTCATCCAACATATCATCTAACTTAGGAATGGGATGTCTATACTTTACCGTTATGTTATTGATTGCTTTACAATTATCACATATGTGCCAAGTACCATCCTTCTTGGGAACAAGTAAAATAGGAACTGCACATGGACTTATGCTCTTGCGAATGTATCCCTTTAACATTAACTCCTTAACTTGCCTTTGTAACTCTTTCGTTTCCTAAGGATTACTCCTATAGGCTAGTCGATTTGGAATTAGTGCTCTAGGAACAAGATCAATTTGATGTTCAATGCCTCGAATGGGTGGCAATCCATTAGGCACTTCCTCAGGAAATACATCTTTAAAATCCAGTATCAAAGAAAGAAAAGGACTAGGCAAAGCATTATAAAGATCATTAGTACAAAAATAAGCTTCCTTGTACATAAGTACAAGTATGGTCCTATTACTATACATAGCATCTTTGATATCACTCCCTTTAGCATAAAAAATCACATGTTTCTTTTGACACTCAATTTCCTTTCCCATACCTGAATCTGCCCCTCTCTTTTTTTTCTTTTGTTGAATTCAATTTTTCTTTTTTTTTTTTCACTCACTTTCTTATCTCTTGCCACTCTATCTTTTGATTCACTCAAATTTTCTCTCTTAGATTCGGGCACTCTTTATCTTTTCCACTCTTCAAGTAGTCTTATTCTTTTGAGGTCATCTTCATACATTTCCCTTAGAGTTAATGGATTAAGGGTAGTGCACTTGCCATCTTTCTCAATCATGTACTGATTGGTAAATCCATCATGTTTGGCCTTTCTATCAATTTGCCAAGGCCTTCCCAAAAGTAAATGACTAGCTTGCATAGGTACTACATCAAACAGAACTTCATCTTTGTACCTACCAATAGTAAAGCAAACTAAAACTTGCTTATGAACCCTAATTTCTCCACATTCATTTAACCACTTTAGCTTATAGGGATTTGGGTGTTTGATTATGGGTAAGTTAAGCTTTTCAACTAAGTAGTAGCTTAATGCATTAGTACAACTTCCCCCATCAATGATTACATGACAAACCTTATTTTACACAAAACAACTAGTATGGAACAAGTTCTCCCTTTGCTAATTGACCTCATTTTTTTCCTTTACTTGTGCACTCAAAGCATGCATGATGACAAGCATTTCTCCACCAACTGCATCTTCACCATTTTCTTCTAGTTCATGATCACTTGCATCTTCCAAGAAGGGCATGCTATCACTGTCATCTTCTTTTTCAATTTCAAAAAAGATTTCTTTATGGAATGTGATCATCACTTTCTTGTTAGGGCATTAAAAAGCTATATGACCTAAACCCAAATATTAAAAACATTTAATATCTCGAGAGCGATTTGGGAATTTAGTTTTACTTTTTTCTTTCTCTTTCGAAACTAGTTTAGCCTCTCCTTTGCTTGAATCAAATTTTGGCTTGAAATAAGCCTTATCATCCTTCTTCCAATTAGATTTCCATAACTTAGATGTATTTGAAGAGGATGAGCTCTGACTATTGCTGCCCTTATACTTAAGTTGCTTTTCAATCTTGATGGCCATATGAAACATCTCTTCAAGCTCCACATAATGCTGTAATTCAACAACATTGGCAATGTCTCGATTCAGCCCATGTAGAAACCTATCCATGATGGCTTCTCTATCTTTATCAATGTTGGCTGAATCATAGCAACTTCCATCTCTTTGTAACAATCTTCCACACTTTTGGATCCTTGAGTAAGGCTTTGTAGTTTGTTGTGCAATTCCCTATAATAATGGGTAGGGACAAATCGCCTTCTCATTAAAGCTTTAAGATCTTCCCAATCCTCAATGGGTCTTTCTCAATTCTTTCTTATTCTTTGCTTGGTATCATCCAATAAAGTAATGGCATGATCTTCAAATGAAACCATGACACGCGTCAATTATTTTATTCTAGAGTAGTCATGACAATCAAACACTAGCTCTGTCTTCTTTTCCCAATCTAGGTATACTTCTGGATCATTCTTGCCTTTGAATGGAGGAATCGTTAACTTGATACCCCTATTACCTTCTTGCCTTCTTTCCCTTCTATATCCTCTCCTTTATGTGGTTTCATCTTCAAATTCATTATTGGATCCAAAGTCTTCATCATCTTGCCTTCTTTGGATTCTCCTCCTAGGTGGAGTTTGTTGTGAACTTACTCTTTTCAAACTCATCAAGATTGGAACTGTATCTTTCCATAGCGTACATCATGCCATCCAATTGAACATTCAGCAATTGAAAGCTTTGTTGAATAGCTTATATGTTGAAGGCTTGATCTTTATCTTGATTATTAGTCATTTTTTGAACCTCAAAAAAAAATAGGTAGGTAAAACAAAATAACCTCACTTCACTCCCTTACATGTTTTCACTCAGGTAATAAATCACTCAAGTTCGCTCATTTCTATTTTCACACAAACCAGCAGGCCTTTTTTTAGATAAACTCACACTCTTGCCTTTTACCTCTTAATTCTCTCTTTCAGTTCTTACAAGAGCCAATTTCCAAAATGACACAAAATTATTTTTTTTTTGGCTCAACAATTTAACCAAGATTTAAAAGTGAAATTTGACACAAATTTAAAACAAAAACAGAGATCCTAAATGATTTCAACAAGGACAGGGCGAAGACACAAAAACACGAATTTTTCCAATAAATTGGGAAAATTATAAAATTAAATATAAATAAAATAGATAACAAGATGAGAAGAACACAACTGATAGCACTCAAAACAAAGTTTCCTACAGAAAGTTATAGCGAGACGAAATTTACCGAGAAATTGAAAAATGTGAATTTCGAGGCCTAAACGTTGGAATTTGGCCAAAAAATAATGGACATCATAAGCAAAGTTGGTGACTTTTGATCATTGGCCTATTTCCCTTGGAACTGTGTACCCAAAAGGATCAAAGAACGCGATTTTCTCAACACTAAAAAAAAAATTTCAAATTGCCAAATTACAACTACAAAGGAAAAAATTAGGGTTAACAAATGAAAAGGAAAGCAAGAAAACATTGCAAACGAAAAAAAGGAAACAATAAAAGAAAAGTCAGAAAAAAATAGGATGAAAAAAGGAAGCTCAAACTGAAATTGGAAGCAAATCCTAGCTTATTTTGGAAGGTAGGCTTGATTTGGTCAACTTCTTGATTCTCCTTGATTTGGTTAGAATTCCAGTAATCTTCCTTTTCCTTTCTACTTTAGAATTAGAAACAAACACTATATATATTCCTACATAATTTTGATTTTTGCTAAGATTTTTTCCTTTTTCTTTCTCTTCCTTTCCTTGGCTAATTTTTAAGATTCTTTCCTTTTTTTTTAACTGATTTCTTTTTTTTTTCAATTTAGTTATAGCAACAAATTAAAAGGAAAATAAAAAATAAAAGTAAACAAATTAAAAATTGAAATTAAAGTCAAGCTTGGACGAATTCCTCTCTTCCTTCTTCCTAAATTGAATTGGTTTCCAATGAAAGCACAAGAACGAAAGGAGCAGAAATACGAAAGGATGGAGGACAAAGAAATGAACAGACAAATGATTTTAGTTTTTTTTTTATTTTTGAATTTCAAACCTAAAATCAAAAGGAAACAAAATTAACAAAAATAACAAAAAAGGAATAAACAAAAGAAAAATGAAAATAGGCAAAAATAGAAAACAACAAATGAAGACAGAATTAATGAAAACAAGAAAACAAAAATAGAAAACACAACTAAACAGAAGGATATAACTTGATTTAGAGCATAAACTCTGATATCAAACTGATATGAACCCCAAACGAACTACTTTGAGACCCAATACCTTTATGCTTGGAAGTGACTCCTTAGAAAGCCAAATCAGGTTTGAAAAAGAAAAACCTCAACCCAATGATGAACCTATGTCAAAGAACCTTGGTATGTTGTAAACAAACAAAGTCATTAACTTTGGAAGTTCATATTATTGATTCAAGCAAGAACCAAAAGCTGAGAAATTTCTCACAAAAACTTAATTTGAAATTATTCAAGTCTGTTTTATTCCTAGATTAACTAAGTATTTATATTATCTTAGCTAGGTTACAAACCATAAATTCTTACTAACAAAAATTTGGGTTTGGGCTTAATTTAAACAAAACTAAAAAGCCCAAAATAACTAATTAAAATACTTTAAATAGAAAAAAGATAGATATGGGCTTATTTAACAAAATCAACCCAATTACAAAGTGAATTTCAAATTTAATTTGTTTGACCCATTCGAAATCCATCATTAAAGGTAAATCTTCATGTTTTGTCTTCTAGCACTTGAATCAAATTAATCAATTCTGAATTTGAATCTTGAATCCCCAATTTGATATTTGACTTCAATTTTGGATAGATTGTTCCACAAGCCTTGCATTAAGCCTTGAATTGCATCTTTGAACTTCTTTGTCCTTACTCTTGTAATTGGACCATTTGGTAAAATCATTGGATCCTTGCTATTAGACACTTGGATTTCATCATTCTTGACAAGGATATCCACTTGTTCTCATTTAGTTGGTATATTTACCATTAAAGCAACTTTGGCCTTTCACCTTGAATTTGTCCATGAACTTTGGTGAAACCCCGTGTATTATAGAAGAGAGCTAAAGAGTTGACATTTATTATGTCTTCATGCTTTTTGATGTTCTTGATGGATTATTATATGGCTTTGAATTTCTCTATCAATTTCTTAGCTTTTGAATGGCTAGAGAAGTCTCCACTTTGAAAGGGATTCATAGTGGAAGAGGACGTAGTGTATTTGTCACATTCCAACTTTAGAGATATGACGGTCCTAGAACATGGGGAGACATAAGGTCACCCACATCCGTAGAACCCACTTACATATAAACAAATCATACCTAGGATCTTACCAAACCTCTTACAATAACTTGATTAAAACATTTAGATGAATACCTTAAATTTGCGGAAGTCTAAAATAAATCATTACATGTAAAATCCGTAAGGAAAATAATATATATCAGTAAGTATCAATCAACATTCCTGGAGCATCTAATGACAAGACTTCATAAAAATAGTATTATTGATAACTTGGACAAGGAATTCCCTAAGTGAACTAGAATGCTTAAGCCATCACCTTGCCTCCTCACATTTGCTCACCTAGAACCACACAAGGAAAAAAAAAAAGGTGAGATAGATGATGTCAATGAGTAAATGAAAAGGCACATACATTATCACATATTCCTTTGAAAAGGAAACACATAGCTTGTACACATAGTTCATGATTTATAGTTCATGAATCAAGTTGCAATTTAGTAATGGTTCAATTTGGCAAGTTTGTAGAAATCAAACTTATCACATATAAAGAGTGAAGGCTATTGCTTTATCACTTGAACACTTTAAGGAGAGGTGGCCTTATACCATATTCCAACTCCTATCACTTATAAGGCAGGAAGCTGATCAGGCCCCACGGCTAGAACTGCTGAGGTGGATACACTACCCCTATCCATCAAATTAAGACCATGTGCACAGGTTATGATGATTACCCGCATTAGCACGAAGATTCTGCATAAAGGGTAAAAGGTACCATAGCTAGAGCTAATGGTAATCACAATTAACAATATCACATAAGGCAAAAATAACGTGTATTCTAATAACAATATTGGTTTAGCATTCAAGCAAAAGATACAATGATAGTGTAGTTCTAGAAAGAATATAAGTTAGGGTGTTAATCACAAGAAATCCTCATTGGGATAAACAAAATAGTTTTGGACCAAGTGTCCCTTGGAAACCCAAGCTTGTCAAAGAATTCATGTAATAATATTTAGAATAGAAAGAACTTGGGTTTCAAAGATCTCAAAGGCTCACATAACAATATATCACATTCTTATAACACAACATGATGTTGTTCACACTTATAACATGAATGTGGCATTTGCCTACACTTGAAGAATGAATACGATGTTTACTCACCTTGGGGTTCCTTTGCTCCTAGTATACATAGTCCCTTTTGCACTTCTAAAGCTCCTCAAACTCTAACATAATATTTGATTTAATACTTAGTATTTATTTACTCATGATGCTCCTGTCCCATAACTACCCCATGCACATATAGCATACACATACACCTAGAGTCCACACATAGGCGTACTCGTCACTTGCACATAACACGTTGACTTTAGAAGTCTTGCATACTTAGGCCTTATAGGCTCTCTTGATATCACATTACAATCACATTAATACCTTTTTAAGATCATCACAATATTATTACCTCAATATCAGTTCACTTTAACAATCATCTTAATGCACTTTACACTTCCATACATGTCAACTTAACCGTTAACCTTCCAAGTGTCATGCTTAACTCTTATGATCCTTCTTATTCAATTGTCATTTCATCAACTCATAACCATAGGTTCATCATCAAGTCATCATAACATCTAGTTCCTAATCACATTTGCATTCTAATCACAATATAAGGTTAAGATACCTTAAGTATACCTTAAGTATACCAAAATGCATTTAAGCTTATCTAGGATCATACCTTCAACTAACATGCAATTTTATCATTTACTATACATACATACATGTCAATAATCATCAAAACACATCGCATAAAAATTATAAACATTGGGACAAAAAGATTCATGTAGGCTAAATGCATCAGCAAGGTAAAAAATTAAATTCTTCTTCTTTCGCACTTTCTGTCTATTTCAGAAATATGTAAAAACATAGTTTGAATCAAGATTTTTCATATAAATGCAACAAAAATCATTTTAGAATTTAAATTCATAAGAATCGGCCACTCTTAGTGTTATTTATACACAAAAATTTAACTTTTGAATTATAGAGCACAAAACCATGAGTTTTCTTATTTTCGGTATTTTTTAAAATAAAAAGAATATTTTTCTTATTATTTCTGTAACATTTCCCCCAAAAATATTTATTTTAAAATATTTTAAAAATACTCATAAAATTATTTTATGCTTAAAAATTATCTTATGCATGAAAATTCGTTTTATTTAAAATAAATTCTTTTATGCAAAAGCACTTCATGTAAATCATTCATTTCACAATAGCAACTCATTTTATGCATATTAAAATTAATCTAATATGCCACATAATCATCAATCACTTAGATCACAAATTTTCACACAAGTACACACTTAACCTTAATAGTTCTAAATCAAGAAATTCATCACGAAAATTCCTAGGGTGGGTGTGGGTTGTTACAGTATTCTAATCTAAATAAGAGAGGTAAGAGTCTCAGGGCTTTCCCTTTATTAATGGTATTGATAATGGGAGGAGTAAAAGTGGGAGCATGGCTAGCTCTAGCCTAAGTGGAAGGGAGCTCAACACAAGTGAAAGGAGGAGTAATGGTGGTATTGGTCTTTTTCTTGACCTCATTGATGATGGATTAAGGTCAGGAGTTGAGGGCATTAGTGAAATTAGTAGACTGAGAATTAAGGGCATTGGTGAAAGAGTTAGCTTGGGTTTTAAGGGTGGTGGTGAGCGTAGTTTAAAAGGTTTCTTTTTGTTTCTTAAGGAGGATAGTGAAGAAAGCACTTATGGCATCCTGGTTGAAAGGGTTAGAAGTGTTGGCCATTGGTATCTTTAAAATAGAAAACAAAAAGGAAAATGGGAAAGAATACAGAATGGTGAAGAGAAAAGGGTATGAATGTAACAATATGTCAGGAAAAGGACTTCCTCCACATGGTTGGTCACCGGGTTTAAAGGTTGATAAGGTAAGTGTGTGAGGTTATTATGTTTAGTGGTAACGAACCACTAGTTTAGGGTTTTAAGGATTTATCTTGTTGTGTTTCTCATGTCATGTATGCATGACAATGTCATAATGCATACCAAAAAAGGTTTCATAACATGTACAAACATCTCCATTATTATGGTACATGGAACCTAAGGTCAATGCTAAGGCAATTACATGTAGAGGGTGAAGGGTGGCTTGATTAAGGGTCCCCGTCCCACCAGAGCATCAATATATCTAATCACATGTGAGTCAAGGAGTCTTGTGTGGATTAAACAGTACTAGTTTCTTGTTGCACTACCGAAATGATTGGGGATTCATTGCAAGGTGGAATGTTTTCACTATATCTCAATATACTCAAGGAGAGTTATCAAGCCAATGCTACTTACCATCTAAAAGTTTTCTTAAATCTACATTTAGGCAAGGAGCATTTATTATGCAAAGTAATGCATGAAAGTCAAATTATACTTAATGAGCCAAATGAGGTTATTTTGGCAAAATTTTCCTTAACCAAATAGTAATCCTCTTACTTTGCTTTCTCTTTAAAAAGATGCACCTAGTCCCTAGTGCATTCACCAATTGTGAGATCTCGCTTGAACGCCCCTCCCTTGCTCGGTATGTCTCATGGAAAGGCGTATGATTTTGAAGGAGGTCATGGAATGAGTTTCAATGCTCACAATTATAATGAATATCATTTGAAAAATTGATTTTTAAAAATGATTTGATTTTGAAGGAGGTCATGGAATGAGTTTCGATGCTCACAATTATAATGAATATCATTTGAAAAATTGATTTTTAAAAATGATTTCGAGAGTTTCCACCCTAATTTCATTTATTTTAAAAATAGAGAAATTAAGGAAAACCCATTTCATAACTCCAATTCATTAATTTTCAATTAAATTACCAAAGGATAAAATCACTAATCTCGAACCAGGTTGAGCTCAAGGACTAGATTTGTAGTTTTAAATAATCACAATTTGACTCTTAAATTTAATTTGACTCAAAAAATTGATTTCATGAATGATAAGTGTTAAGTGACAATTATAAAAAATGCATGAACATAGCATAATATGAATGCACAACATAAGCATGAGTGTGGGGGAAGTTAAAAGAACATTTAAGTATATCATTCACAAAGTAATAAGAGTATTCCTTCTAGTCCTTATAAATTATAGGGAACCACATGATCGCTTCTTAATTTCTAATTAATTAAATTGACTAATTACATAAGGTAAATTAATTAATCGGATTTTTTTCTCTAGCTCTTATAGGTCATAGAAAGACCACAAATTTCCTTATAAAGATAGTAAAACTATAAATAATTACATTGGAAAAATAAAAAGAGAAGGGGATTAATTAGGATTTAGATTTGTGATTTAGATTTACATTCCAAACTTGCCTATATACCCCATTGAATGGAGATCAAAACCCATGTAGTTCATTCCATGATTAAGTTAAGGGGTTTATGATTAATCAGATTAATTTTAGTTTGGGGTTTGAATGACAAGGAAAAGGCTATACCTTTGCTTGATTTGGAGGAGGGTTTTGCTAGACCAAAATTTTGTTTTATCAATACCGGAGAATTGGAATAATTGATAGATTAATTAACTAATTAAAACAATTAGTTAACTAATTAGAGTAATGAGTGAATTAATTAATTAAAAGGATTAGTTATTTAATTAGGAAAATGAGTGGATTAAAATGATTGATTAATTGGATTAATTGATTTGAAAAGCAATTAATTAAAAACAATAATTAATTAGTTGAGTGATTAATTTTTTTTTAAATTTAGTTAATTGAAAGGATTAATTAACTTAGGTTAGGGTGAGGCAATTAATTAATTAAAAAGATTAATTAATTAATTAATTAATTTAGAAAGTGATTAGAGGGAGAAGAAGAGAGGAATTTGGATTAATTAATTAAAAAGATTAATTAATTAATTAATTAATTTAGAAAGTGATTAGAGGGAGAAGAAGAGAGGAATTTGGTAGATACCTATCAATTTGGTCAATACCAAATTGAGGGTTGAAGAAAATGAAGGAATTTGAAACCTACTTATAGGCAAATGTATTTTGGGAATTGAAAGAGTGAAAAAGACTAAAAGGATAAGGTTGAAAAAGGGGTTAAAAATGTTGAAAAAAAATCATATTGGGGGCAAAATTGAAATTTTGGATGTAGATGTGGACAACTAGTCAGCGGTATTGCCAATACAGTGGCACTCTGGTGGCAGACACGTGGCTATTTCCTTTTTTTTTTTTTATTTTAGAGATTGATGTTGGACCAAGATGGAAAATTGGGTATTCATATGGTAATGCACTTGAAGGATAAAATTTTTCTTTCAGAGGCACCCTAGCTGCCAATCGGCCGACAAGATCATTGTACCAGCTCTGCGTAGCGCACTAAATTTAGAAGGTATTAGGTTGCAGCCACATAATGAGGGTGCAAAATTGAGGGTTCACAATATCCAAATCCTCTTTGATTTTAAAGACTAGTGATTTTATCCTTGGGTAAATTAATGAGATAAGGTTCAATTATGATCCTAATGTTTAGTCACTGGAGCACATTAGCACTTGTTCTTTTTGCAAAATCTTGCAAAGTAGGCCCATTTTAATATCTGAGTAACCAAAGCTTTCCAAACATTAGTGGGGCTCATTTTTTTTATTTCTCTCTCGTATGTGGACATAAACAGATTAATTAATTAAGTAGACAAATGGGTAGAGTAACAAATTAACCACACTTGCAACAAACCCTAATTATTTCTATCTGTATACTTTCTATCTTTGTGGTGTAAGAATTCTCACTCTAAGTACTCTTTGCTTTGTTGCTTCTCTCTGTCCGTCCATTTCTGTCTCAAATGATTAGCAAAAGCTAACCTTGTGTAATTGAAAAAGCCAATATCAACAGAAAGACACTTATTAAAGGTATGTTGTTGATAAAGGCTTATTTGGTTTTGCTAGTGTTAGTGTATGTGGGGTATAAGGTTTAAATTTTATATTATATTATCTTTGTAACAACCCACACCTGCCCTAGAAATTTTCGTGATAATTTGCTTGACTTAGAACTATTAAGGCTAAGTGTGTGCTTTTATAGGAATTTATGGGCTATGTGATGGATGAGTATGTGGCATGTTAAATTAATCTTAATATGCATAATATGAGTTATTATTGTGAAATAAATGATTTACATGAAGTGCATTAGCATAAATAATTTATTTTAAATAAAATGAATTTTCATGCATAAAGGCAATTTTTAAGCATAAAATAATTTTATGAGTATTTTAAAAATAATTTTTAATAAATGTTTCAGGGGAAAATATTACAGAAATTAATAAAAAAATATTTTATTTTTAATTAGCTATAATCAGCCCCAAATTAAAATTAAAAACTCAAATACCTAAAAGCCCACTATCCAAAAACCCTCATAACCTAGCTCATTAAGAGTAATCTTGGAAATTGCCCAAAATCCTACATATATTCATGCAAAATTTGGCCAGCCCTAGTGTTCCAGCAGCCACCCTCTGTTATTTCATATTTTGGCAGAAAAATTCTCTCAAAATATTTCTCTCTACCAAAATTCTCAAAACACCTTTGATTTTGCGATTTCTTGACCATAATCATAAGTTTTTCTTCTCTTTCAATTCCTTACCTAATTTCTATGAATTAAATTATGAGAAAATTAATTTGAACTGGGTATTTATTGATTTTTATAGATTTAATTTAGTTTGGGTGAGTTTTTGAAAGAGAAATCAAATTCTCTACCGAAAACACAAATCTTTCTACGTGATTTTTCCAAAGGTGATAAACATTACCAAGGGGGGAGATTTCTACATCATTGAATTCTAAACTAATTTTGATGTGTTTAGATGGAAAATATTGAATTAAATCATATTTCTGCATATTACTGTAATGACTGAAAAGTTTCAAAAAAAAAGGAAATTCAAGGTTTTCGTCCTAGAACCTGAAAGTTAGAAAATTCTTTGATTATATATACATATGGCTGCCAATTTTGCATAAAGAAATCCTAAACTGATATTTTTTTTATTTGGATGAAAAAAAATGATTTAAATCAAGTGTTCATGTATTACTGTAATGATCGAAAAACACCGAAAAGCTAGAAAACTCATGATTTTCACTCTAAACCCTAAACTTAGAATTTTCATGCATAAGAATTGTCCATGTTTACCAATTGGTGTGTATTGATGTTTTAAACTAATAATTATTGTGACTGAATGAAAAATAATGGTTTAAAATATGTGTTTACATATTACTATAATGATAAGAAAGTACCGAAAACAAGAAAGGTTTATGGTTTTCACCCTAACACCTAAAGTTAAAAAATTTTCATGCATATGGATCTATACATGTGCTAATTCCTATATTGTTGTATTCTAAAATGATTTTTATTTTGATTATATGAAAAATCTAAGTTCAAACCATGTTTCTACATATTACTATAATAGACGAAAAGTAAGAAAAGTAAGAAATTTTAGATTTTCCTTTAATAGAGCATTCGGCCTACATTGGGATTCTTATCCCAATGTCCATAATTTTTGTGTAAGGTATTTTAATGATTATTGACATGTATGAATAAATGATAAATAGTTAAATTACATGTTGGTTGAAGGAATGACTCTAGACAAGCCAAAGAGGCAATTTGGTATACTTAAGGTATCTTAACTCTATGTTGTGATTAATATGTGAATGTGATTGGATAATGTGGAAGTAAGTTGTATGATGAGTTAGTAATGAATTAATGATCTTGAATTTATGAAGAGATTAATTGAAGGAATTGGTCATAAGAGATAAGCATTATGCTTGAAAGGTTATTTGTTAAGTTGACATATATGGAAGTGTTAATGGTACTAAGATTATTGTTAAAGTGAATTGATATTGAGGTAATGATATTGTGATGACCTTAGAAAGGTATTGACATGATTGTAATGTGTTTTCATATGGGCCTATAAAGGATAAGTTAATGAGACTTTTAATAGTCAACATGCTATATGCAAGTGATGAGTGCACTTTTATGTGCTAAGTGTATGTGAATATTATATATTCATAGGGTAGTTATGGGATAGGATAGCATCACGATTAAATAAATACTAAGTATCAAATTAAAAATTATGATAGAGCTTGAGGAGCTTTAGAGGTTCAAAAGAGCTACGTGTACTAGGAGCAAAGGAACCACATGGTGAGTAAACACTGTATTCATCCTACAAGTGTAAGTAAACATTATGTTATGTTGCAAATATGTGATATCATGTTATGTGAGCCTTTGAGATCTTGAAACCCAAGTTGTTCCTATCCTAAAATATGATTAAATGATTTCTTTATAAAGCTTGGGTTGCCAAAGGATAATTGGCCCAAAAACCATTTTTGTTTATCCAATGATAATTCCTTTATGATTATTGCCCTACTTATATTCTTATGGAACTACATTATTCTTGTATCTTTTGTTCAAAAAGTTAAACTACTATTGCTTTTGTGATACATGTTATCATTGCCTTAATGTTATTATTATATGTGATTACCAATAGCTCTAGCTGTGGTACCTTTAACCAGCAAAAGTCCTCATATCTGTGTGGATAATCATCGAATGCTCTTACTACTTTCATAGACTTGATGAATCGAGTATTCAGGCTATGATCACTAGCACTATGCTAATCTATCTAAGTGTGAGTTTTGGATGGAGTCTGTCAACTTTCTTAGACATGTAGTAAGAAAGAAAGTCATTCAAGTTGATCTTAAGAAAGTTAAAGCGGTAGCAAGTTGGCCATGGCCTACAATGGTTTTGGAAGTATGGAGCTTCTTGGGCATGGTTGGATATTATCATAGGTTCATACGAGACTTTTCCAAGATAGCAACCCTATTGACCAAGTTGACTAAAAAGCAAGTTAAGTTCAACTAGGAAAACTCTTATGAGGAGAGCTTTCAAAAGCTCAAAAAGTGTTTGATATCAGCTCCATTTTTGGCATTATAGGAAAGAGAAGAAGGGTTCACTGTCTATTGTGATGCCTCGCGAGTAGGACTTGGATGCATCTTGATGCAGAATGGGAAATGCATTGCCTATGCATCACAATAGCTTAAGAAGTATGAAGTGAATTATCCTACTCATGATTTGGAATTAGCTGCCATAGTATTTGCTCTAAAGATTTGGAGACATTACATGTGTGGAACAAAGTGTGAGATCTATATGGATCATAAAAGTCTTCAGTGCATCTTGAGCCAAAAAGACCTTAACTTGAGGTAAAGGAGATGGATTGAACTGTTGAAGGACTATAACTTTTAGATTCTCTATCATCCATAGAAGGCAAACATGGTAGCAAATGCCTTGAGTCAAAAATCGATGGGAAGCCTAGCCTATGTGACTATATGGAAGAGGTGATCATGAAGGAATTAAAGGACTTGTTTAACCAATGATTGAAGTTAGAGATTAGAGGATCAAGAGTTTTAGTGGCTCATTTTAAAGTAAGGTCTAGGCTAATGGAAGAAATAAAGGATTCACAAGATAAGGACCCACACATGGTGGAATTGAAGGATAAGACGAAAATGGGAAAAACTCTAAGTTCAAAGTGGTCAATGGAGTTTCAAAGTGTGGAAATAGAGTATAGGTGCTTGATGTGGAAGAATTATGGGAAAGGATACTGAAGGAGGCTCATCAGACACTTTACTATGCTCATTTTGGAACTACCAAGATGTACCATGATGTGAAGGCTAACTATTGGTGGCCTAGACTAAAGAAGGATGTGGCTAAGTTTATAGCATCTTGTCTAACTTACCAACAAGTCAAGTATGAGCATTAATGACCCTTAGGATTGCTATAAGAAATTCGACTACCTAAATGGAAGTGGGAGCGCATCACTATAGACTTTGTTGTTGGCTTATTGATAAGTGCATGAATTCCTATGTTTTGGCCCTTGTTTTAGCATGTTTTATTATTTAAATTGAGTTTAATTTGTTTGTTCAAGTTCTTTTCAGAGTAATTTCTAGGAATTATTCATATTTTGGAATGTCGTGATCATTTGAGCTCGAATTGTGGTTAAAAATCAAGAAATGGTGCAATTTTTGAGTAATTTTGGCTAGGGACATGCCAAGTGACATGCCCATGTCATTGACCATGTCATTTTACTTGAATTTTAGTAGCTACAACACACCAAAGACATGCTTATGTGAATGGCCGTGTCATTTAAGTAACCTAGCCAAGTAACATTATAGAGGTCTGATAACTTTGAACACCTTATAATATTTTAAGCATAACTTGAGCTATAGAAGTAAAATTGAGGTGATTCAAGTACTGTTGGAAAGATAAGAAAAAGAGCTACAAATTTTAAGAAGATAAGAAATTCTAATTCCTTTGTTTTCTAACCAAAATTGGCATGAAATTCATATATTGTATCTTGGCAACTAGCCTAACTATGCTGGCATGGCAAAAATGGGCCAATCCATGCTTGACACCTATTCAAACCCTAAGAAGCCTCAAAGCACTATTAAAGGACATAATTTAAATAAAAAAGGGGAGCTCTTTCCTAGGTTTTCAGTAGCCACCCCCGTAAAGAGGTGAGAGAGAGTTTTGTGCAAAATTTTCATGGTGAGGATCCAATATGCTGCAGATTTTAAAGAGGAATGAAGATCAAAGTAGGGATTTCTCATCATCTATGGATTGTTTGAGTTTCCTTTACCTTCTTTTGTATTCTTTATTTCAATTCTCTACTATGAACTAATATGTTATTCATCTAGATAAAGATGTACCCTAGTTCTTAATTGTATGAACTGAATAATTTGTTTTGAATCAATTTATCTTTAGATTGTTTTATTCTTATGATTTATGATATTTAGTCTGATTAATAATCACTAGTTTGTTGATTAGATATTGTTTCTATATTAGATGAGTAGAGATACCTTGATATAGATAGATCACTCATGGGAATTGAGGGTTGATTGGTGTGCTAGAGCTATAAGACTTCTTTAGATGTTAATCTCTTGAATTTAATGCTGCTCCTATTTGATTATAGGTTGAGAAGAGATTCCCCTATAATACTTAGAAAGTTAGGGATTTAATCACTTGAGAAAGGTTTTTATCTAACTTAGTGAGAGTCCAATTCAATTCATTGTTTGGATGATTCATACCATTGTTCTTGACATGCATGAGAGGCTAGGGGAATTCAATATCTAAATGAACTTATCTATTGATTTTCTATCATTTATCCTTTATTGCTTTCATAAATTAGTTTTAAATACTTTAGTTTAATTAATCTTGAAGTTGGTTTAACTAGGCAATAGTTTAAGTTTGACTAGTACTTGTGTGGATGTCTCTGTGGATCGACCTCGTTACTGCTATACTACCTAAACAATAGGTACACTTGCCTAGAGCCAGGGTAGAATTAGTCATCAAGCTATTATAAATGTAAAACTCCTAGTGTCGCAAAATGCACATTAAGTTTTTAGCGCCGTTGCCGGGGACACTTGTATATAATATTAGCAATATGATGGAGACTATTAATCTAGTTTTTATTTTCATGTCTGTTTGTTTTCATCTATTTTTATTTGTTTGTTCTATTTTATGTTTTTGTTTCTTTTGAGTTTTTGTGTTTCAGAAAAAAAAAATCTCTCCATGGCTGAATGGAGTTATCATCATTGGGATTCTTGCCCAAATCAAGAATGGGGATATCAGGGAGATCAGCATCCCTATCAAACTGATTTCCAAGCCGAATATGGATAGGGAGCACCACAAAAGAATTTATCTCTCAAGCTTGCATTGGAAAAATTCATGTAATCTATGGAGAATTGGGCTAAAGAAGTGGAGAGTAGCAGAAACAATACATTAGAAGCTAGCTTCTTAACTCAGTTTGAAGTAGACATCACATTGGAGGATGATGAGCATGCACAAGAGGAGTAGAGGTTGGAAGAGATGTTTGTGACTTTAGTATCAGCAACGGATAAAAGATTTCAGAGCATTGAACATCTCTAGAGAACCAACATGCATCTCTTCACAACCTAGAAATTCAAGTTGGGTAGATTTTGGAGTTTCTAAGTGCTCAACCAGAGGATAATTTGCCCAACTATGTAGAACAACAAAAGACCACTACCACAACTTGGTTGTGGAATGATGATAGTGATGAAGAAGAGAATGGTAAGGACAATTTGGGACTGCTGCACACAGAATTTGATGATTGCTTAAGTCAACAACCCCAAATCCAGTAATGGGACATGAATGGAGTTGAGTCAAGTATTGAAGAACTCTCTTTCGATGATAGTGAGCTACGGGAGAGCATGGAGGTGGAAGCTATACATGCTGAAAATCATACCTCCCATATCATTCTAGCCCTCCCACTTTTTAAAGAGAATGATAGTAGCCCACCCATAATCCTAACACCCACCCTTCCCATACTCAAATTCTTGGCACCCCAACTAGAATTCCTATCCCAAGCCATTAGGTAAAGTTCTTCAATGATGGTTCTATAACTCGTAAGCTCAGGTTTGCATGAAATGGAGAACTAAAAATAATTTTATTTGCTGAAAGAAGGCTATGTAAGGGCTACCACCTTTCCATACTCTTCTTTTTTTTGATTTATGGAGGTATCCAGCATATGGAATCCTCTACTCCTTTAATGAAAGACGAATAACAATAACGTCCAACTAATATGACGTTAAAGAAGCACTGAATGGGAGGCACCCTATTGATGATTTAAATTTTTATTGCTTTACTTTTATGTTTGTTTGTTTGTTTGTTTGTTTTTTTTTTTTTTTGTTTTATGGATCTAATCTTCACCTTTTCTTTAGACCTATATCTCTTTAGTCTATAGGATGATTTGATCATGGTGGAATTATTAGAAAAGGAGATCCTAACATTGATTTGAAAAATATTAAGGGTAGTTTCCCTTCACCCTTCTTTCTTTTATTTGTCTATAACACATTGGGCATAATGTGTTACTTAAGTGTGGGGGGAAGGCTTTTATTGTTTATCTTTTGTCTTGTTTTATCTTGAATCCAAGTGAATTGAATTGCAATAATGGTACGATTTCAATTTTGCCCTCTTTAGAAATGAAATTTGTCAAATTGTGAATGATAATGACTTTTTAATGTTTGGCTTAATTGAATTGGTCATCTATTAATGATTGAATGTGGTAGTTTTTCTAGGAAATGAAATTGACAAATTTTGCAAATTCTAACCTTTGAAACTTTAGTTACATTTCTGAGCACAAAAGTTTTCAAATTTTTTTTTTCTATAGTTACACTGGTTTTGGTTATGTAGAAATACTTAATATCTTAGGTTGTGTGATTGTTTTCCTTGAATATAAAAGAAAAGAAGTAATCGCAAAAGGAGCTTTGAAAATAAAACTTATTTCGCTATTTTGACTCTTTTAAAACAATAGAGGGTCAAGATCATGAATAATGCTAGTAGCCATTTGAACTTGTTCTAACTGAGTAACTAGGGGTCGACATCACAAATGTTTACACTCATGTAAAAAGGCTAACTTGACATTTCAAACAAGTTAGGATCCTTAAATTGTGCATTGAAAAGAAAATTAAATATAAAAAGTTGAATGCAAGTGCATGTGAGAAAATTGAAATTCAAGGAGGATGGTCATGCACCTAGGAGAAAAACAGTTATGCATCTACTGTGCCAAGACCATTGTTGCTTTAGAATTAGTTGCTCACATTTGTAACTTTAGATTTCAAGTTTTTGGTTTAAAAGTTTGTCATGAAACTTTCTTGATTTTTACTACTACAATTGAAAATTAATTCTTGATTGAAGATTTTAAGCCTTACTAATAATAAGTGGTTGTCAACTGTAGTTTTTAAACTTTGGAGGGCAAAATTTGTTTTTCTTACTATTGTTATGAGTTAATTTGCTTGAGGACAAGCAAATACTCAAGTGTGGGGGAGTTTGATAAGTGCATAAATTCTTATGTTTTGCCCTTTGATTTAGCATGTTTTATTATTTAAATCGAGTTTAATTTGTTTGTTCAAGTTCTTTTCATTTGAGCTCAAATTATGGTTAAAAATCAAGAAACGGTGCAATTTTTGAGTCATTTTGGCCATGGACACACCTAGTGACATGCCTATGTCACTGACCATGTCATTTTGCTTGAATTCCAGTAGCTACAACATGCCCAAAGACATGCCGTGTCAATGGTCGTGTCATTTAAGTAACCTGGCCGTGTAACTTTATAGAGGTCCGACAACTTTGAACACCTTATAGTATTTTGAGCATAAATTGAGCTACAAAAGTCCAATTGAGTGATTCAAGTACCATTCGAAAGATAAGAGAAAGGGCTACAAATTCTAAGAACACCATAAATTCTAATTCCTTTGTTTTCTGCCCCAAAATTGGCATGCAATTCATATATTGTATATTGGCACCTAGCCTAGTTATGTTGACATGGAAAAAATTGGCCAATCCATGCTTGACACCTATTAAAACCCTAATAAGCCTCAAAGAACAATAAAAGGACATAATTTACATCAAAAAAGGGAACTCTTTCCTAAGTTTTCAACAGCCACCCTCGTAAAGAGGTGAGAGAGAGTTTTGTGCAAAATTTTCATGGTGAAGATCCAATATGCTGCATATTTTAAAGAGGAATGAAAATAAAAGTAGGGATTTCTCATCACCTATGGATTGTTTGAGTTTCCTTTACCTTCTATTGTATTCTTTATTTTAATTCTCTACTATGAACTAATATGTTATTCATCTAGATAAAGATGATCCCTAGTTCTTAATTGTATGAACTGAATAATTTATTTTGAATCAATTTATCTTTGGATTGTTTTATTCTCATGATTTATGATATTTAGTCTAATTGACAAATATTGGTTTGTTGATTAGATATTATTTCTATATTAGATGAGTAGAGATATCATGATATAGATAGATCACTCATGGGAATTAAGGGTTGATTGGGGTGCTAGAGATAGACTTACAAGACTTCTTTAGATGTTAATCTCTAGAATTTAATGCTACTCCTATTTGATTATAGGTTGAGAAGAGATTCCCCTATAATACTTAGGAAGTTAGGGATCTAATCACTTGAAATGTTTTTATCTAATTTAGTGAGAGTCCAATTCAATTCATTGTTTGAATGATTCATACCATTGTTCTTGACATGCATAAGAGGCTAGGGGAATTCAATATCTAGATGAACTTCACTATTGATTTTTTGTCATCTATCCTTTATTGCTTTCATAAATTAGTTTTAAATACTTTAGTTTAATTAATCTTGAAGTTGGTTTAACTAGACAATAGTTTACGTTTGAACTAGTACTTGTGTTAGTGTCTCTGTAGATCGACCTTGTTACTGCTATGCTACCTAAACGATAGGTGCACTTGCCTAGAGCCAAGGTAGAATTAGTCGTCGAGCTATTATAAATATAAAACTCCTGATGTCACAAAATGCGCATCACTTACCTAAAACCTCAAAAGGGTATGACTCTATATGGGTCATAGTGGATCAACTGACAAAGTCTGCTCATTTTTTGGGAGTTAAAACCTCATATTCCATAGCTCAGTATGCATAGTTGTATATGGATGAGATCATGAAACTACATAAAGTGCCAATTTCCATCATCTTGGATCGAGGGACTCAATTCACCTCCAAGTTTTGGCAGAAGTTGCAAGAAGCCTTAGGAACACAACTTAATTTTAGTACTGTATTTCGCCCTCAAATGGATAGACAGTCTGAGAGGACAATTTAGACATTAGAGGATATGTTAAGGATGTGTGTTCTGGACTTTGGTGGTAGCTGGGATAAGTAATTATCCATGATTGAATTTACCTACAATAATAGTTATCATTCGTCCATTGGCATGGCACCATATGAAGTGTTGTATGGGAGGAAATGTCATTCTCTAATTAGGTCGAGCCTAGAGACAAATATATAGAAATGCTGAAATTGCTTAAGGAGACTACCGAGATGGTACCCTTGATTCAAGATCGACTGAAAACGGCTTTTAGTCGATAAAAGAGCTATGCGGACCAAAAAGGAAGGACGTACACATTGCTGTAGGAGATCACATTTTCTTGAAAGTCTCTCCAATGAAGGATGTTATAAGATTTGGAAAGAAGGGGAAATTATCACCTTGTTTTGTTGGTCCTTTTGAAATCTTGGATAAGGTTGGGGAAGTATCTTATAGACTTGCCTTGCCCCCAACTATGGCATATATGCATCCTCTATTTCACATTTTTATGTTAAGAAAGTATGTATTAGACCCATCTCATGTCCTATCACCTCCAAACTTTACATTAGATGAGCAACTATCCTATGAGAAATCACCAATAGCCATAGTGGATCAATAAGTGAAGAGTTTAAGAAACAATGAGATACCTATGATTAAGGTCCAATGCGAAATCATGGGGTAGAAGAGTGCACTTAAGAAGTCGAGGAGGAGATGCGGCAGAAGCATCCTCAGCTTTTCAAGATCAATTAGGTAAGAATTTAAATTTGAGGATGAATTTCTTTTAAGGGGTGGAGAATGTAATAACCCATGTCTACCCTAGAAATTTTTATGAAAATTTGCTTGACTTAGAATTTTTAAGGCTAAGTGTGTGCTTTTATAGGAATTTATGTGCTATGTGATCGGTGAGTATATGGCATGTTAAATTAATTTTAATTAAGCATAATATGAGTTATTATTTCAAAATAAATGATTTACATGAAGTGCATTAGTATAAAATAATTTATTTTAAGTAAATGAATTTTCATGCATAAAGGCAATTTTTAAGCATAAAATAATTTTATGAGTATTTTAAAAATAATTTTTAATAAATGTTTTAGGGGAAAATATTATAGAAATTAATAAAAGAAATATTTATTTTTTAATTACCTATAATCAGACCTAAATTAAAATTAAAAGCCAAAATACCTAAAACCCCGCTACCCAAAAATCCTCATAACCTAGCTCATTAAGGGTAATCTTCGAAATTGCCCAAAATCCTACATATATTAACACAAAATTCAACCAGCCCTAGTGTTCTAGTAGCCACCCTCTATTATTTCATTATTTCGGCAGAAAAATTCTCTCAAAATAGTTCTCTTTACCAAAATTCTCAAAATACTTTCAAATTTGCAATTTCTTGACCATAATCATAAGTTTTTCTTCTCTTTCAATTCCTTATCTGATTTCTATGAATTAAATTATGGGAAAATTAATTTGAACTGGGTATTTACTAATTTTTATAGATTTAATTTAGTTTGGGTGAGTTTTTGAAAGAGAAATCTAATTCTCTATTGAAAACACAAATCTTTCTCCCCGATTTTTCCAAAGGTGAATCCTACAACTCAAAATTGAAATTTTCATGCATAAACAGTACTAGGGGATTTTTGCATCATTGAATTCTAAACTAATTTTTGATGTGTTTAGATGGAAAATATTGAATTAAATCATATTTCTGTATATTACTGTAATGACCGAAAAATTTTAGAAAATAAGGAAATTCAAGGTTTTCGTCCTAGAACTTGAAAATTGGAAAATTCTATGATTATATATACATATGGCTGCCGATTTGTGCATAAAGGAATCCTAAACTAATATTTGTTTTGTTTGGATGAAAAAAAATTATTTAAATCATGTGTTTACATATTACTGTAATGATCGAAAAACACCGGAAAAGCTAGAAAACTCATGATTTTCACTCTAAATCCTAAACTTAGAATTTTCATGCATAAGAATTGTCCATGGCTACCAATTGGTGTGTATTGATGTTATAAACTGATAATTGTTGTGATTGAATGAAAAATAATGGTTTAAAACATGTGTTTATGTATTACTGTAATGACCATAAAATACTAGAAACAAGAAAGGTTTATGGTTTTCATCCGAACACAGTTGGAAAATTTTTATGCATATAGATCTATACATGTGCTAATTTTTATATCATTGTGCTATAAAATGATTTTTGTTTTGATTACATGAAAAATCTTGGTTTAAACTATGTTTTTACATATTACTGTAATAGACTGAAAGTGCAAAAAGTAAGAAAATTCAGTTTTTCCTTTAATAGAGCATTCGACCTAATGTATTTTAATGATTATTGACATGTATGAATGAATGATAAATAGTTAAATGACAAGTTGGTTGAAGGAATGACCCTAGACAATATAGATTGGATAATTTGGAAGTAGGTTGTATGATGAGTTAATAATGAATTAATGATATTGAATTTATAAAGAGGTTGATTGAAGGAATTAGTCATAAGAGATAAGCATTATGCTTGGAAGGTTATCTGTTAAGTTGACATATATGGAAGTGTTAAGGGTACTAAAATGATTATTAAAGTGAATTGATATTGAGGTAATGATATTGTAATGACCTTAGAAAGGTAATGACATGATTGTCATATGTTTTCATATGGGCCTATAAAGGCTAAGTGAACGAGACTTTTAATAGTCAGCATGTTATATGTAAATGATGAGTACACTTCTATGTGCAACTCTAAGTGTATGTGAATATTATATATGCATGGGGTAGTTATGGGATAAGATAGCATCATGATTAAATAAATACTAAGTATTGAATTAAAAATTATGATAGAGCTTGAGGAGCTTTAGAGGGTCAAAAGGGCTATGTGTACTAGGAGTGAAGGAACCACAAGGTGGGTAAACGCTATATTCATGCTACAAGTATAAGTAAATAGTATGTTATGTTACAAATATGTGATATCATGTTATATGAGTGTCACACCCCAATTTTAGAGATATGATGGTCCTAAAACATAGGGAGACATAGGGTCACCCATGCCTGTAGAACCCACTTACATATAAACAAATCATGCTTAGGATCTCACCAAACCTCTTACAATAACTTGTTTAAAACATTTAGATGAATACCTTAAATTGCGAAAGTCTAAAATAAATCATTACATATAAGATCTATGAGGAAAATAATATATATCAATAAGTATCAATCAATGTTCCCAGAGCATCTAATGATAAGACTTCATAAAATAGTATTATTGATCACTTGGACAAGGAATTCCCCAAGCAGAGTAGAATGCTTGAGCCATCACCTTACCTCCTCACATTTGCTCACCTGGAACCACACAAGGAAAAAGGGGGTGAGATAGATTATCTCAATAAGTAAACGATAAGGCACATACATATCACATATTCCTTTGAAAAGGAAACACATAACTTATACACCTAGTTCATGATTTATAATTCATGAAACAGGTTGCAATTTAGCAAGGGTTCAATTTGGTAAGTTTGCAAAAATCACACTTATAACACATAGTGAGTGAAGGCTATTGCTCTATCACTTGAACACATTAAGGAGAGGTGGCCTTATACCAAATTCCAACTCTTATCACTTATAAGGCATGAAGCTGATCAGGCTCCACGGCTAGAACCACCCCTTTCTAGCTAGGTGGATACACTACCCTTATTCATCGGGTTAAGACCATGTGCACAGGTTCCGATGATTACCCGCATCAGCACGAGGATTCTGCATAAAGGGTAAAAGGTACCATAGCTAGAGCTAATGGTAATCACAATTAACAATATCACATAAGGCAACAATAACATGTATTCCAATAACAATAGTGGTTTATCTTTCAAACAAAAGATACAATGATAGTGTAGTTCCAGAAAGAATACAAGTTAGGATGTTAATCATAAGAAGTTTGTATTGGATGAATAAACTAGTTTTGGACCAAATGTCCTTTGGCAACCCTAGCTTGTCAAAGAAATCATATAATAATATTTAGAATAGAAAGAACTTGGATTTTAAAGATCATAAAGGCTCACATAACATGGTATCACATATTTGTAACATAACAAAATGCTACTTACATTTATAGAATGAATACGATGTTTACTCATACTTGAAACAGGAATATAGAGTTTACTCACCTTAGGGTTCCTTTGCTCCTAGAATACATTGTCCCTTTGCACTTCTAAAGGTCCTCAAACTCTAAAATAATATTTGATTTAGTACTTAGTATTTATTTACTCATGATGCTCCTATCCCATAACTACCGATGCACATACAGCATATATATACACTTAGAGTCCACGTAAAGGTGTACTCGTCACTTGTACATAATACATTGACTTTAAAAGTCTTACATACTTAAGCCTTATAGGCTCTCATGACAACACATTACAATCACATCAATACCTTTTTAAGGTCATCACAATATTATTACCTCAATATCAATTCACTTTAATAATTATCTTAATTCACTTTACACTTCCATACATGTAAACTTAACAATTAACCTTTCAAGTTTCATACTTAACTCTTATGATCCTTTTTATTCAATTGTCACTTCATCAACTCAAAACCATGTATTTATTATCAAGTCATCATAACATCTAGTTCCATATTTCCCAATCATATTTGTATTCTAATGACAATATAAGGTTAAGGTACCTTAAGTATACCTTAAGTATACCATAATGTATTTAAGCTTATTTAGGATCATACCTTCAACTAACATGCAATTTTATCATTTATTATACATATGTACATGTTAATAATCATCAAAACACATCACATAAAAATTATAAACATTGGGAGAAAAAGATTCATGTAGGCCGAATACATCACCAAGGTAAAAACTAAAATCTTCTTCTTTTCGCACTTTCCATCGATTTCAGAAATATGTAAAAACATGGTTTGAACCAAGATTTTTCATGTAAACGCAACAAAAATCATTTTAGAATTCAAATCCATATGAATCAGCTACACTTGGTTTTGTTTATACATAAAAATTCAACTTTTGAATTATAGAGTACAAAACCATGAGTTTTCTTATTTTTGGTATTTTACGGTCATTTCATAAATATGTAAACAGGTTGTTTAAACTATTATTTTTCATTCAATCATAGCAAATATTAGTTTAGAACACATCCATAAATGATTCGGCAGCCATAGATAGGATTTATACAAAAAAATGCCAAGTTTAAAGGCTTAGGTAAAAAATCATGAGTTTTCGCGCTTTCCACGCCTTTCGTTCATTTCAGTGATAAACAGACACATGATTCAAATCATTATTTTTCATCTAAACAAAACATATATCATATTAGAGCACTTTCTCATACAAATTGGCAGCCATATGTCCATTCAATAATAGAATTTTCCAACTCCCAAGTTCTAACACAAAAACCTTGAACTCCTTTGTTTTTCGAAACTTTCTGGTCATCACAAAAATATGTAGAAATATTATTTAATCTAATATTTTTCATAAAAAAAAATAAAAAATCAGTTTAGAAAACAATAATACACAAATTGCCCCCCCAATGATTTTTATGCATAAAAATTGTGATTTTAAGTTATAGAATTCACCTTTGGAGAAATCTCGCGGAAAAAATTGTGTTTTCGGTAGAAAATAGATTTTCTCTCCCAAAAACTCACCCAAACAGAATTAAATCTATAAAAATCAGTAGTCAACCAGTTCAAAAGAATTTTTCCATAATTTATTTTATAGAAATCAGTTTAGAAATTGAAAGAGAAGAAAAACTTACGATTACGGTCAAGAAATCGCGAAACGGAAAGGTGTTTTCTTAATTTCGGTAGAGATAAATATTTTGGGAGGATTTTTTTGCCAAGATACAGAAAAAATAAAGGGATGGCTGCTGGAGCTCTATTTTGGCTGAAATTTAGAATATATATCAGGGTTTGGGTAAAATTTATACTAATACCCTTAATGAACTAAGTTAGAGGATTTTACTATAGTGGGCTTTTGGGTATTTGGGCTTTTATTTAAATTTTTGGGCTGAGTAAAATTAAAAATAAAAAGAATATTTTTCTTATTATTTCTATAACATTTCCCCCAAAAATATTTATTTTAAAATATTTTAAAAATACTCATAAAATTATTTTATGCTTAAAAATTATCTTATGCATGAAAATTCATTTTATTTAAAATAAATTCTTTTATGAAAATGCACTTCATGTAAATCATTTATTTCACAATAGCAACTCATATTATGCATATTAAAATTAATTTAATATGCCACATACTCATCAATCACTTAGATCACTAATTTTCACAAAAGCACACACTTAACCTTAATAGTTCAAAATCAAGTAATTTATCACGAAAATTATTCCTAGGGTGGGTGTGGGTTGTTACAATGAGCCTTTGAGATCTTGAAACCTAAGTTGTTCCTATCCTAAAATATGATTAAATGATTTATTTGTAAAGCTTGGGTTGCAAAAGGACAATTGGTCCAAAAACCATTTTTGTTTATCCAATGATAATTCCTTTGTGATTATTGCCCTACTTATATTCTTTCTGGAACTACACTATTCTTGTATCTTTTGTTCAAAATGTTAAATTGCTATGGCTATTGTGATACATGTTATCATTGCTGTAATGTTATTGTTATATATGATTACCATTATTTCTAACTATGGTACCTTTAACCTGCAGAAGTCCTCATATCGATGTGGGTAATCATCGGAACCTGTGCACATAGTCTTAACCCAATGGAAAGGGGTAGTGCATCCACCTTAGCTAGAAAGGGGCGGTTCTAGATGTAAGGCTAGATAAGTTTCATGCCTTCTATGTGATAAAAGTTGGAATTTGGTTTAATGCCACCTCTCCTCTATATGCTTGAGTGATAGAGTAATAACCTTCACTCTCTATGTGTAATAAGTGTGATTTCTACAAACTTGTTAAATTGAAAACCTTGCCAAATTGGAACTTGATTCATGAATTGTAAATCATGAACTATATGTTTAAGCTATGAGTTTCCTTTTCAAAGGAATATATGTTAATGTATGTGCTATATTGTTTACTCATTGAGATCATTTATCTCACCCCTTTTTCTTTCCTTGTGTGGTTCTAGGTGAGCAATGTGTGGAGGCAAGGTGAGGCTCAAGCATTCTACTTCGTTTGGGAACTCCTTGTCCAAGTCTTTAATAATACTATGCTATGAAGGGTTGTCATTAGATGCTTCGGGAATATTTATTTTTGATGTTTATTTTTAGATGTTATTTATTAAGGTTTTGAGTGGATTATGAATATCATTTCTTTAAGGATTATATGTGAAGTGTCTGATTATAAATATCATTTCCTTAAGGATTATATATGAAGTGTCTAATTACTATCTTCCACAACTAAAGGTTTTCATATAATGTTTTAAATGAGTTATTGTATAAGGTTTGGTACGATCCTAGACTTGACTTATATATGTGTAAGTGGGTTCTATAGGTGTGAGTGACCTTATGTCTCCTTGTGTTCTAGGACTTTCATATCTCTAAAGTTGGGATGTGACAATCTTCTCCTTTTTTTTTTTATTATTTCGAGTTTGTGGTCCATAATGTAGAGTATATTGAAGACAAAAAGATATTGGGTTTATTTTGACAATATTAAATAATTAAATAATTTGTTATCAAGTGTATAGTTTTTAATTAAATAATTAGGGATTTTGAAATTCAATTAGGGTTTTATTAGTTAATGAAAAATTAGGGATTTTATTGTTGAAACTGAAGGTTTTATGGGTAATGACAAATTAGAGTTTTTAAAAATAGAACTAGGGGTTATGTGGGTAATTGAGAAATTAATGATTTTTGAATTTGAAATTAGGGGTTCACTAGGTAATGAGAAATTAGGGTATTTTGAGATTAAAATTAGGGGTTTAATGGGTAATAAGAATTTAGGGCTTTTGTAATTGGATTGAGGGTTCACTAGGTAATGAGAAATTAGGGATTTATGAAATGAAAATTGTAAGTTCACTAGATAATGATAAATTAAGGCTATTGTTTATAGAATCTGGTCATTATGTATTTAATTTGTAATTGTTTGTAATTAATTTTAGTTAAATTAATAATTGTGATTGTTTGTTTCCAATTAGCATTGTGAATTATCCTTCTATTTTTTGAATTAAGGTATAATAGATGATATAGTGGATATAAATTTCCACTTTTGGGGGTGAGTGAGTGTATGATACTGACTTAAATACATTAATGGAGATGTGGATACAATGTGTAATTTTGATATTGATTATATATATGTTGATGATCTCAAGGTTAGATATAAAACAATATTAGATTTTCATAATCTGTCTGATATTTGTGTGCTTGATCTAGGAAAGAATTTGAATCATGGCCTTATATTGATTAGTGATGACATGTCAATTAGGAGAGTGTTAGATAAAATAAGAGCTAATAGTTGGGTAAGGGAGATAAATGTGTATGCTACTCATAAAGTACATGTTCTTGTGTTCTAAAATAACATCTTCTAAGAACCTCCACTAGTAGTTGACCCAGTAGATGTACCTATTAACCTAATAGATGTACCAATTGATGGCTACCTACCTACACAGTATAGTCACTTTGGTGAGGCTAAGGGAAATGGGTTAATAGGAGGTATAGCAACTAATGAAGTTGGGGGTCAATGTTCAGTAGGGGTTATAGCAACCAATGAGGGTGTGGGGCAAGACATAGAACATTATGAATTTAGTGCATGGGTAGATGTGATTATAGATGTTAATGCTAATGAAGTTACAAATGTAGTGACTAGCAGTAATGATGAAGATAGTGAGGAGAGTGAGTCTGATGATGGTAATGAGGATGATAGTAAGGAAAATGAAGGCGATGATGTGTTAATGGTGGTGATGATTCTACTACATATGAGGCATGGAATGAGGTTCCTAAGGAGAGGGTAATGTATAATGAGAATGATGGGTTGCCTTATTTTATACTTAGCATGTCATTTACTAATAGTAAAAAGGTAAGAGAAGCCACTACAACATATACAGTGGCTAGATAGGTTAAATTAAGATTAAAACCGAATGAGCTAAATAGTATTAAGGATAAATGTGTAATTGATCCTAGCTGCTCTTTAATTATATCAGTGTCTAAAAATGGTGATCATCTAGGTTTGATTATCAAAACCATAAACCCTGATGTGAGGTCTCACCCGAGCATCGGCTCGGTCTGCTAGAGGGAACCAAAATGCTCATTTGGATGTAGACTCATGATGGAACCCTCGAGTTTGGATTGGTTGATTTTGAAAATGATTTTATGAGTCGCCACCTTAATTTATTTTTAAATGAGAAAATTAAGGAAAAACCCAATTTGACTTAATTTATTAATTTTTTACTTTAATTTGCCCATGGATAAAATCATTAGCCTCGAACCATGTTGAGCTCGAGGACTAGGCTTTTGGTTTTAAATAATCCAAATTTGGCTCTTAATTTTAATTTGACTTTGAAAAATTGATTTCATGAATTACAAATATTATTTGTAAATAAGATGCATGAATATGATATGAGTGCAAGGAGAAAATTAAAATAAAATATCCACAAATTAAAAAGGAAAAAAGAGATTGATAGAGATTTGGATTTAGATTACAAACGTGCCTACATACCCCATCGAATGGGGATCAAAACCCACGTAGTTCATTCCACAATTAAGTGGAGTTGATTAGATTGATTTTGGTTTGATTGTTTTGAGAGTGAAGAAAAAGGCTGATACTTTTACTTTTGGTGGGCAAAGGGTTTTACCGGACTGAAGTTCCATTTTATTGCGACCAGGTGATTGGATGAATTAGAAGATTAATTAATTAATTAAAATGATTAATTAACTAATTAATGTGATGAAAATGGTGGATGGATTAATTAATTAAAAAGATTAATTAATTAATTTGGATGAAAGGTGAGTTAAGAAAATGATTAATTTTGGAGGATTAATTAATTAATTAAAAGGATTAATTAATTAATTAATATGATGAAAAGGGTGGATGGATTAATTAATTAAAAAGATTAATTAATTAATTTGGATAAAAGGTAGATTGAGAAAAAGGATTAATTTGGTTTTGGAAAAATGAATGATTTTAAAAAAAAAGAGTGATTAATTAGTTAATTAAAAAGATTAATTAATTAGTTGAGTGATTAATTAAAAAAAGAGTTTTAGTTAATTAAAAAGATTAATTAATTAATTAGAGTGGTTGGAGAGAGAAGAAGAGAGGAATTAGTAGATAACCATCAATACTAATTCAAGAGGTGTGTTGGAATGAAGGATGAAGGGGGGTATTTATAGGAATAGTGGGTGAGGGTAGTTTAGGTAATGAAAATGTGAAAAGACCATGAGGGGTAGGGCCAGAAATGGCTGAAAATTAGACTAAAAGGGATAAAAAGGTCATTTTCTGTGTAGGTTGGGCCCACAGGGGGTCAAAAGTTCGCAGAACCTAGTGCAACAACCTGTGCTACGCCGCACCAGGCTTTTGTGGCATGCCGCATAAGGGGTGTGTAGTACAGCATAGTTCTGACGCGATGCCACACGCCTATCGTATGGCATGCCACGTGGCACTGTCATATTTTTTGAGATTTTTTTTTTGAGATTGGTTGGTATGGAGGAGTTTAGGAAATTTGAATATCTAGTGGCAATGTAAATGAAGCCTTAAAAAAATTTTCTTTCGTGCTGCCCTCGAACCCCCACCCGCTAATCGGTTAGTGAGACCACCGTAATGGCTCTGCATAATATGTTAAACTCAGCAAGTGTTAAGGTTGCAGTTAGATGATGAGAATGTAAAATTAAGGGTTCACAGTTGCCCCCTATCAGAATTGGCTTTGAATAAAAGGTGATTCTCATGATTGTGAAAGTTGGGAAGAGGTGCCATGTTAAACTCTGGGCTTGTATGTCCTTATTAGGTCCTTTAAGGGGAAGCCCTCTAGGACAAATGATGTTTTATCAATTGCTATCGGTCTGGTCTTGATGTTGGATGTGAGAATGGTCTTGGTGAATTTCAATTAAGGCTATGTATTCGGCCCTAATGGTAGAGGACAAAGAAGGTTTGGTGAATTTCAATCAAGGTTATCTGTCTGACCTTAATGTTAGAGGACAAAGAAGGTTTGGTGAATTTCAGACAAGGCTATCTGTCTAGTCTTAATGTTGGAAATAAAGAAAGTTTAGAGTAAATCTCAATCAAGGCTATATGTCCATCCTTAATGTTGGAGATAAAGATGATTTAGAGTAAATCTTAATCAAGGCTATCTGTCCAGCCTTAATGTTAGAGGTAAAGAATATTCAGGTAAATCTCAATCAAAGCTATCTGTTTGGCCTTAATGTTAGAGATAAATAAGGTTTGGGGTAAATCTCAATTAAGGTTATCTGTCTAGTCTTAATGTTTGAGGTAGAGATGATTTGGGTAAATCTCAATTAAGGCTATCTATTCGGCCTTAATGTAAAGAATATTTAGGTAAATCTCAATCAAGGTTATCTGTTTGGCCTTAATATTAGAGATGAAGAAGGTTTGGGGTAGATCTCAATCAAGGCTCTCTATCCAACCTTAATGTTAGGGGTAAAGATGATTTGTGTAAATCTCAATCAAGGCTATCTGTCTAGCCTTAATGTTAGAGATAAAGAAGGTTTGGGGTAAATCTTAATCAAGGCTATCTATTTGACCTTAATGTAAAGTGGATTTGGGTAAATCTCAATTAAGACTACTGTTTTGCCTTAATGCTAGAAGTAAAGATGATTTTGGACAAGATAATTTAGTGAAAAGAGAGCCTCGACCTATGGCGAGTTGGCTTAGGAGATTCTAAGGAAGAGCCTCGGCTCATGGCAAGTTGGCTCAAAAGATTCTAATAAGATTTTGGTAAAGGGAAAGCCTCAGCTTATGGCAAGTCAGCTCAAGAGATTCTGAGAAGATCTTGGCAGGAGGAGAGCCTCAGCCTATAACGAGTTGGCTAGATAGATTCTGAAAATGTTTTGATAAAAGGAAAAACCTCGGCCTATGGCCTATGGCAAGTCAGCTTAAGAGATTTTGATAAGATTTTGGTTGTGCCAAAGAAACTTGGGCTTTTAAATGTGAGGGGTTGGGCCTTTCAGAAGGCTCAAAGGAACTTTGCTGGGAGTAAAGGGACTCTAGATGTCACACTTCATTGATTATATTTGAAAAGGTATCATTTAACCTTAAAGAGACACTGGTCAATTTTAGGAGGTGTCGGTCAGCTTGGAGGAAGTATTGGTTAGCTTTAGGAGATGTCGATGAGGCTATTGGCTTAGCTTATGCATGATGGTGCATAATTGCAGATGATTGCATAGATGTTGGTGTACAGAAGATGCATGTATGTTTTAAAATTCATAGACCTTTTGCCTAACTTCTATGCCATACATGATTTGTGGTGATGCCTATAATAAATGGTTTCATGGATGTATGAGGGCGGATTCGCGCAGTTACTTTGTGAATGTAATTTTTTTATGTGACCTTTGCGTCCTGTGGAGACATGCATTTATGGACTGAAGAACTCGAGAAGGTTGAGAAACTCAACTTGGGTTGGTATGAGATGGTTGCCATGGTGGTATTACGAGAAGTTCAAGAGGTTGCTTCAAAGTTTAGAATCTGGTGACCCATGTTTTCTATTTTGGTGCTGCTGAGGAAGAGCTATGCCTATTCTAGGGAGACAGGGAATATGGCTTAGCTACAACTCAAAGGCAACTCTGATGGTGCTAGAGTTCAAAGTCCAACATTTTTTGAATTTTTCAAGAGTTTTTGACTTGCCTGATGTTGCAATCCAGATGATGGTTGGTGATGGTCAAGTGAATTTGACCACTATGATTGAGAAGTTCCATGATTTCGATGACCAAGGAAGTATGAGGGGTGCAGAGGCTTAACATGAGGGCCTTGATTTTCTGTTTGAGTGTTAGTTACGGGTCTGTTGATTAGGGTGATGCCAGAGTGGCAGACGAAATAAAGGAATTTGTGGTTAGAGCTATGCTGGCAAAGGCACTGATGAGTCTCAATTGCTTTGTCTAAGATTTAGAAAGATGAACTGTCTTGCCAGTTATTCACCAAGTGAGAAATTTTGTCTATTCTTACCTTTTCTGTTGGAGGTGCTTTGTGGGTGTCTGCTTTAAGTTTTGGGTTATTTTAGAAGTGTGGTTGATGGATCATTTTTAGGTGGTGGCCTTTATTTTTCAGTTTGCACATGCTTTATTGAGACTCAGTTAAAGACTAGATAGGATGGTTGCTTGCAGCTCGCCTTCCGAGTACACATTTTTAGCACTGCCAATGGTAAAGGATTAGATCTCTATTGACTGAGACCATGGGTATCAAGTGGTTTGCTTGTTAGATTTAGTTTGAATGGCCTTTGGCCATAGAGTGAGGGTTTTGAAATAGATAGGGTAGACTCAGAACATGCCCCCAATTTTTCTTTCTTAGAGTCCATGCAAATTACAACTTCCATTGCTAGAGCTATCAGGGGGTGGCTAGTTAAGGAGTTGTCACGCTATTTATTTTGGGATTTCACTTGGGACCCTAGAGAGGTATGCCAGGTAGTTGATAAAAGTGGTTTGGCCAGTTGAGAAAGAGTACTAGGCTACCTTGCCGAGAGGAATAGAGGATGAAGTAGTTGAGGAAGGAAAGATTGTATGAGGAGCCATTGGTAGCAAGAGGATTACAGCCGAAACAAAGGGGTGACTCATTCTTTGAAGGAGACTCAGGGATCTTTTGGACGTGCGACACCACAAGTTATAGTAGTGACTGATAGACTTTGACTTTGATGAGGACACCAGAGATTTGCATCTTAGGAAGTAAAGAAGGACTAGCTATACCATAACTTTAGATATGACCCTTTTTTTTTTTAATACTTATAGGTTGATAGGACTAAATGAAATAAGATAAGCTATAGACAACATTGAAAGGGCCATCCTTTATGATAGGTTTGTATTTTGCAAGATTTGGTCATCATTAAATGAGACATCTTTTATTTTTGCTCTAATTTCTGCCTAAGTCGCCCTTTCAGGTTTTCAGCTCAGTGAGCATTCTTCTTTTTCTTTTTTTTTTGTTTAGGCAAAAGAATTAAGTGAATGATGTACTAGGCACAAAGAGAATGAGAATGTGATGCAATAAAATATTTTGTATTATGATTTAGACCGTACCCAAGTTTGGCTGCCTACGTATCCCTTACATTGCTTTTTTGTCATTAATTTCTCTCATTTTTTAGGGAGAATAAGGTCCACGTAGTTCTAATTACATATGCATGAAAAGCAAAAATGAAATGCAGATGTCATATTCGGATGATGTATCATTTTAGCGTATCTTGATTGCTAGAATGGGAGAATTCACTTCCGTCCATGTCTATGAAGATGGTGCCTCTGTTGGATAGGATCTTCTTAAGCATATACCATCCAGTCCAATTCAATTTGAACTTCCTCTTGGATCATGAATAAGGGCTTGGATTTCTTCTAGAACTGGATTTCCTTCTTGCGAACCCTTGTCTCTCACCTTTTAGTTGAAGTGCGGCTTAGTCTCCATTGATAACCTTGAATTTCACACAGAGCACCGATTCTCTTTTCCTTGACAGCATTCAGCTGGTCATGATACCTTTTAGTGTATTCTATCTTCATTCTCCATGACTTCTCTTTGACAAGCTTTTTGTGTATGTAGGTAGGGATCTCGTGAACTGCAATGCTTGGATCATCCCTATCCTGTCTTGTATAGAACAGTCCATGAGCTTTTTTACTATTGCCATACAAATGCAATGTATGAGATTTTTGATTTTTTTTATGCCATAATTAATTAATCCTTGTGCCTTTTTCATTTCTTTTTGTGTTTTTTTTGTATTTTTCATTTTTTTGTTCTTCTTTTTTTTATTTTTTTTTTGGATGTCCCATTTAAAGATGAATAAGAAAAAATTATAGCAAATCGAAAAGTTCAAACATTTTTTACTAAAAAAAAAAGGTCCCATCATGAGTACATTAAAGGATAAGCTAAAAAGGCAAAATATAGACTTAAAAGAGGAAGACTTAATAGACTCAAATTCAAAGAAATACTTGACAGAAACAGACTCAAAAGACTCTGACTTAAACTGTGACTCAAGTGATTTAGACAAAGACTCAAATGACTCAAACATAGACTCGCAAGACTTGGATAGGAGCACAACAATGGTGGCACTCTTCTCAAAATACCAGTTATCGGGTGAGGCTTAAGATGGTTGAGTGAGCTCGGTGATGCTAGACTTTGGGTTTGGGAGCAATGATGTCTCCACTATCAATGAGGTCTTGAATTTTGTGCTTCAAAGGCTTGCACGCATTAGTTTTGTGCCCTGGCCCTTGATTATAGTTGTAATGCTCATTAGTGTTATAACCTTTGGGCAAAGGGTTTGGAGGAGGTCATGGTTCTAAGGGCTTAACCAGATTAGCCTCTAAGGCTTTCTTATAAATGATACTAAGGGACATGTCTACCTTAGAGAAAGTCCTCCTTATTTCTAACTTTATCGGCTAGTGACAGGACACAACATTTACCTCTCTCTCTCTTTGTATGGTGTTGGTGGTGTTCTTGTGATACCTAAAGGATTTGTCCTTGATTCATCCTGATTGAATCAAATCCTCGATCTTGGTGGTGGTGGCAATGAGAGCTTTGAAGTTAGGGAGGCACTATGTTTGCAAATGCATCTAGTACTGGGGTAGAAGGTTCTTGACAATGATGTCAATTTGCTCTACTTCAGATGGATGGTTCACCATTTAAGCCGCTTTTGTCCTCTACCTTGTAAGGAATGCAGTGAAGGATTCTCTTAGCCCTTGTTTGGTGGTTTCCAAATCTCGACGGGTGACATCTACCTCGATGTTATAGTGGTATTGCTTGACAAAAGCATTGTAGATATCATCCTAAGTTTTCTTGTGATTCTAGTCGGGGTATAGTAACCACTTAATAGTAGTTCCAATCAAGGACTATTGGAATAACTAAGCAAGGAGCTCATCGTCCACACCAAAAGGTCTCATGGCACCCACATACTCCTAACCTAGCTCATTAAGTATAAACTTGGAATTTGCCCAAAACCCTAAATATTTAAACCAAAAATTTGGCTAGCTCTAGTAGTAGCAACCACCATTCTATTTTTTACCATATTTCTAGTAGAAAATTCTCCTAAAAATATTCTCTCAACAAAAATTCATAAAGTAGTACTTTCAAACCTTGTGATTTCGCAACCATTTTCATAAGTTTTTCTCTCCTTTCAATTTGCTATTTGATTTTTATGAAACTAATCATGGGAAATTATTTTGAATTGAGTATTTACTGATTTCTATTGATTAAATTCATGGTTTTCATCCTAAAACCTAAAATTGGAAAATTTTCATGCATATGTATCTATATGGATGCCAATTTGTACATTGGAGAATTCTAAAATAATTTTTGACATGTATACATGAAAAATATTGGTTTGAATAATGTGTTTGCATATTACTGTAATGAACGGAAAGTGCGAAAAGTGAGAAAGTTCATGTTTTCCATGAGTATAGGGTATTCAGCCTACATTAGGAATTTAATTCCAAAGTCTATAATTCTTGTATAATATATTTTAATGATTGTTGAGATGTATATATGAATGATAAATGATTTATTTCCATGTTGGTTGAAGGATTAACTCTAGACAAGTCTAGGGATAATAGGGTATACCTAGGGTTTCCTAACCCTATTTCTATAATATGATTAATATGGGTGTATGATTAAGTGACAAGTGAAATAGGTCTTATGATGAGTTAATAATAGATTAATAATCTTAAATGGATGGCATGAATTGTTTGAAAGAGATAAGCATGTCCCTTTTCTTGTTAAGTTGATATATATGTAAAGTGTTAAGTGTACTAAGTGTAATGTTAAATGGAATTAATGTTAAGATCATGATATATTGTGTTTGACTTTAGAAAAGTCATAGTATGAGTTATAATGTGATTTCATGTGAGCATATGAAGGCTAAGTGTGCAAGACTTTAAAATTCAACATATTATATGCAAGTGATGAGTGCACTTCTAAGTGCAACTCCAAATTTATGTGAATATGATATGTGTATGGGGTAGTTATGGGATAGGATAGCATGATATTAAGCAAGTGCTAAGTATTGAATTAAATATTATGTTTGAGCTTGAGGTGTAGTAGAATTCCAAAAGGGCTACAAGTACTAGGAAAAAAAGAACCAGAAAGTAACTAAACATTATGTTATTATTACAAGTACAAGCTATCATGATATGTGAACCTTTGACATTCTTGAAATGAAAGTTCTTTTCTATTTTCAAATACAATTATATGATTTCTTTGTTAAGCTTGGGTTGCCAAAGGACAATTGGTCCAAAACCATTTTTGAATATCTAATGATAATAAAGAACATTTGTGATTATTGCTGTAACCTATATTCTTTCTGGAATTACACTATTATTTATCTTTTGTTTGATAAGCTAAACATCTATTGTTATTATGCCACATGTGATTTCATTTCTTCAATACTATTTTTATAAGTGATTACCATTAGCTCTAGCTATGGTACCCATAACCCTTTTTATGCAGAAACCCTCATGCTGATACGAGTAATCATCGGTGCCTATGCATATGGTCTTAACCCAATGGATATGTAATACCCTGGGGTTTCCATAGCTCATTAGAGTCATAATGATACCATATAGTATAAATTCCTATGAGTATAGTACCAATGATATAGTGATGGGATGAAAGAAACCCTTTTTGATGTTAAGTGCATGATTGTGTATCTTTATAAAGTCTGAATGTTAATGTATATTTTATTGAATTAATTTAAGGTAATATGTCTTAGTTTAAGTTTATTATGATATGGGAAGGCAGGATTTGAAATACCAAGTGAAAGAGAAGAGAAAAAGTTACGAAAATTTTTTATGTTCATAAAATGTGTTCGGACGGGCTTGTTAATGGGCCTTGGACTCAAGGCCCAAGCCCATGGGATGGCTAGCCCACTAAGGTCTAAATTTGGTGGGACTTAACTAAACTAAGGTTAGAATAAATTAACTAAGGGTTAGGGTGAGGTTGAGTTAGGTTAGTCACCATTTTGGATGATAGCCATCTTTGTTTACTTTTGTCAACTTTGACACCTAAGCCAATCCACTTTTCTATCACCGTGTCCATATGCATTTTGGTGATTATGAAACTCATCATTATGGTGCCAAGTCACCATACACCTAAGGGTAATCTTAACCATCCACCTTGATCAATCTTAACCATCCATTTTAGGCAAAAATGTGACCATTGATCTTATGAGATTAAATCCCCACCATTGATTTCATTTACATATAAAGTGAAAATATGTAAATTCTTTTCATTTGTAACCTAACATCAAAATCATATCCTCACCAAAAGCTAAAATCTCTCAACTTGTTCTTCAATATAGGACCAAATTTAAAGCATTTCAAGGTAAGATTTTATGTCTAAATGTTTCTTTCCTTATTCCTAACCTAAGAGTGATAAGTTGTTAGCAAGTATATACTTTTCTTTTGATTTCTATGGTTTGATTTTGATGGAGGGATTTAAGGGAGAACTTAGTTTGCATGTTAGATAAGGGAATATGAAAATGGGAGAAATTTGGGGTTTAATAAGTAAGAGATAACAAAGAAAGCATGAGAAAGATCAAGGGGAGTTGGGCAGACATAGGTGACCACACCATTGGGGTTCCAGCTGTGTGATAAAGAAAATTTAGAAATTCATCTAGTAGCCTCCCATAAGTGAAGGCACGGCTGAGGTTTCACCATAGGCAGTTATATTTTTGGCCATATTGAATGGTTTGTCCTAGTGTTCATGACTTATTACTAGATTATTTCATTAACATTTTTATAAATTTCCTCATTCATGATCCTATAATAAGATCATTGAGAATGCAATTAGATGTTGATGTTAACTATGTTTCGTTAATTGTGTTATGAGAGATATTTAAAAGATAGTGAATTAGTTTATGACATGAGTAAGCAAGGAATAGATGATATGTTTATATGAAATAGTTAGAGTTTAGTTAGAAAGTTAAAGGAATAGAAATTGATGTACATTACTTGGATGTATTTGTAGAATCGAAAGGCAGAGGCATTGGTCGGGATACCAAGGAGCCTCGCTATAATTTATGTTAAATTTATCGATATAGGAGCTAAGGAGTAAGTACGTAATAATACCTTGCAATTTGAGCTTTAAATGTAAGCATAAATGTTAAATCATTTTCAATTTGAGGTGCACCGCAATTCTTTGGCAAGCATTATCTGCTTTATTGATTGTTGAACCAAAGTGAATCAAACATTCTTTCATAGCATTTAGCCAATTGAGCCTATATTACTTTGAGCTTATAATGTGATAAAGGATGGGAGCCTAATTATTTATTAATGTATTATCCATTGAATCCATTTATGAATAAAATGGTAAATGTTATAATGATACTATGATAAGCAGAATACCCCTCTGATATGGGGCAATACATCAGACATTGTGCACAATGGTAATGGACCTGCGGATAGGGTAAAGAATATTCGAACCTTAGCTGGGAAGGGTTTAAGGTCCCCAGTATGTATGGCCTAATTAGTTGTACGTGTGACGAGGTATATGGGAGTGAGCAAGGTGTATGCCGCCACTTGATTAATTATGGGGGAAACATACCATTTCTAAGAAAGGAATTGTTCTGCTAAAAATATAAAATCTATTATACATATATATATGGGAAAATTGTTCCATAAGAATAATTTTTGACTCACTTTACTTTATTGTTATAAGGAACCACCTTTGAGCATACACTATTGATTAATCTTTATGATATTATTCTGTACTCACTGAGCTTTGTCTCATCCCATAGTTGTTGTTTATTTTTAAAACCAGCTGATAGATCAATAAGGTAAATTCCAAGTTCTACGTCTTCGCTTGGAAATTGCATTACTACTTTCAGTGTTATGTTGTATATACTATGTTGTACTTTGAAAGTTTCACTCTAGAGCTCCATGGATTATTAAGGTCTATAATAATGATACAGTTTAGAATATTCTTAGTATGTGTGTAGTTTGGTATTATTTTACTTTAGTTTAAGTACTTGAGCAATATATGAATGAGTTTTAATTAAAATAACGGTAAATATTTATCTTATAGATGATTGATATGGCAATCAATGATAAAGAATGGTTGTTTTGGTTCCAATATTTGGATAAGGGTAGTGTAGTTTTCTTTGGTTATTAATACTTTTATAAGAGGGTTCTATGGGTTTAGGTGACCTTAAGTCTCCCTATGCCCTAGGACAGTCATGGGTCAAAGATGGGTCATGATAGGATAGGAGTTGTGTATCCACCTCAGCTAGAGGGGCAATTCTAGCCATAGAGCCTGATCAGCTTCACGCTCTCTATGTGTTTGAGTGATTATGGCAATAGCCTTCATTCTATGTGTTCGAATGATTATGGAAATAGCCTTCACTCTATGTGTTTGAGTGATTATGGCAACAGCCTCCACTCTATGTGTTATGTATTGTAAGTGTTATTTTTGTGAACCTTATTGAATTGCAAACTATGAACCATAAGCCATGAGTCATGAATTACAAATCATGATCTATGAGTTATAAACTATGAGGCCTTTTAAGGGATATGTGTTATTGTATAAGCTATTTAGTTTACTCATTGAGATCATCTATCTCACCCTTTTTTTCTTATATGGTTCTAGATGAGCATTATGAGGAGGCAAGGTGATAGCTCAGGTAACCTACTCCGCTTAGGGGATTTCTTTGTCAAAGTTTATTTCCATGCTATGATGTGATGAATCTATAGATGCTCCAGGAGTTATTGTTATGGGAATTTTATTTTTAGAACATTATGTTTTGATGACTTTATTTGGAGTCTGAATGATATTTTCTTATGGATTGTATTTAAAGTATATTTTAACTATTCTTCTACAAGTCAAGTTTTTCTTATAAATGGATTAATTGAGTTAATGCTTAAGGTTTTGGTACGATCCTAGGCAGTGATTGTATGTTCATGAATGGGTTCTATAGGCATGGGTGACCTTATGTCTCCCCATGTTCTAGGACTGTCATATCTTTGAAATTGAGATGTGATAAAGTTGGTATCAGAGCAAAAGTTAGGTACCCTTTATTGGCATTCGACCAGTGGCAAAGTTGGTATTAGAGCTATAGTTTTTTTTAAAGTCTAGTTTATACTTGTCTATTTATTAGGTTGATTAAGAATAATCCTGGAGCATAAGAATTTTCCTGTCATGTCAATTGCAGTCTATCACTAGTATAGTTCTGTGAAATCCTAATAGGCTATAGTATTCCTTGTTATTGTTTGCATGCCTTATGATTCTTTTATCAGATGACCAAGAAGTTTACCCCATCTAGAGGACCCTAACCAGAGCACCTTGTATGGCATGTAAAAGGACATGGCTAGAAATGTTAGAGAAGGTCATGTCTGTGATCCACCCTAAGAGAAAGAAGACTTCGGAAGAGGAGTACCTAGATTATGACTAGGTTCATAGCAAGATCCAAAAGTTGGAATTTGACTGCTCGGATTTGAAGGAAGAAAATTGATGCCTTAGGCTTTTGGTTCATGCCTTAAGGGAGGATGTGGAGCAAATTAAAACCAGTGAAGTTAAGCAGATAGGAGATCATACACTAGGAGATTTTGGCTACTTGCCATATAGGACTTTGTCCTCGATGGGATGTGTGCCAGATAAAGATTTACTTTGCTATAAGTGTCATGGTTTCAGTCACATTTTTTCCAATTGTCCTCTTATCAATTATATGCCTAAGCGACTTTAGAGGCTAACCGATGTTCGCCCTAATGATGGGACATGACTGAGATTCAAGCTAGAGGTTGGTATCTACTGGCGAACAGTATAAGACTTCCATGACATGGACGATATTATTTGGTTACTTAGCTATTTGATTTGGATTTGATTTCCTTTTATTGCCTATGATATGATTGCCATTCTCATGATAAGAGAACTTATTATGATATAAGTTATGTGTTACATGATAATGATACGTGATACATGCCATGATGTGTGATACATGCTAGGTCATATGTGTCTTGTGATATGATATTATATGATGGGTGCTCATGTTAAATACATACTAAGTATGATAATTTGATAGTGGGGTTAAGCATATTAGAAAGAGAAGTTGACTAAGTTTTGATCCAATTTAGATTAATGATTAATAGGTACAATGTTATGAAGTATATAGTGTTTATATGTTACAATGGTTTGATATACAAATTATATGGAGTTATTAAATGATAATTATAATTAATACCATAAGAAGAGAAATGATATCTAGTCATGAGTAGTAGGAGAATGAGATAAATCAGTTATATTGTATATACATAAGTATATGATATGAAGTAAGTGAAGTATATTAAGGAATTTGTGGCTTAGATGCTACCATATAGACTAGAACGACAAGAAAACTGGGGATTTCTCTATCACTTATGTAAATATCAAATATAGTCAAAGGAATAATATTAATCTAGTGTGATTTAAAAGAAGAAGGTATTATTCCTATTCGAATTTCTAGTGCAAGATGCTTAATTGATTCTAGTGCTATGCATTCATTTGTGTCTCCATATTTTGCTAAGAGTCATGATAGAGATAAGGAATTAATTAATGAACTCTTAGTAGGGTCGACTCCTTTGGGAATAATGATGGAAGTAAAGTATATGTTTAAGGACTGTGAGGTACATATTGATGGATGGAAACTTCCTGTGGAGTTGTTAGAAATTGGTGTCATAGAATTCGATGTGATCTTAGGAATGGATTGGCTATATGAGTATGGAGCTTGTATTGACTGTAGAGAAAAGCAAGTAGAATTTCAAACTAAGGATGGGGAGAAATTTGTGTATCAAGGAGATACATATGATTGAGGTCCACTAGCGTAATCATGAAATGGATGAGTGTACTTAGAAAGCCGAGGAAGGGATGTGATAGAAGCATTCCTAATTCTTCAAAAACATAAAAGTAAGTAATTAAATTCGAGGACAAATTTCTTTTAAGAGGGAAGAATGTAACAACCCATACCTACCCTAAGAGTTTTCATGACCAATTATTTGAATGTAGATCTATTATGGCTAAGTGTGTGCTTTTATGAAAATTCATATGTGGTGTGATTAATGAGTATGTGGCATATTAGATTAGTTCTAATATGCATAATATAAATTATTATGATGAAGTAAGTGATTCATATGAAGTGCGTGAGCATAAAAATAATTTATTACACATAAAATGAATTTTCATACAAAAAGTGATTTTTAAGCATAAAATAATTTTTATGAGTATTTTTAAATAAATATTTTGGAGAAATTTTAATGAAAATAATTGGAAAAATATTTTATTTTTAATTACCAATGATTAGCCCATAAGTTAAATAAAAAGGCCTAATTTCCCAAAAGCCTACTGTACCAAAATATTCCTAACCTAGCTCATTAGGGGTAAACTGGGAATTTACCCAAAACGCTAAATATTTAAACCAAAAATTCAGCCAGCCCTAGTAGTAGCAGCCACCATTCTATTTTCTATCATATTTCTAGTAGAAATTTTTCTTAAAAATATTCTCTCAACTGAAATTCACAATGTACTTTCAAACCTTGCAATTTCGCAATCGTTTTTGTAAGTTTTTCTCTCCTTTCAATTTGCTATTTGATTTTTATGAAACTAATCATGGAAAAATTATTTTAAACTAAGTATTTACTAATTTCTATTGATAAAATTCATCCTAGGTGAATTTTTGAAGGAGAAATCAATTTTTCTATCAAAAACACAAACCTCTCTACGCGAATCCTCCAAAGGTGAACTCTAAACTCAAAATTTGAAATTTCATGCATAAACACAAAGGAGGGTGCTGATTCTTGCATCATTGTGTTTTAAATTGATTTTTGTTGTGTTTAGATGAAAAATATTGATGTAAATTATATTTTTATATATTACTGTAAGGATCAGAAAATACCAAAAAGTAAGAGAACTCATGATTTTCACCCTACAATCTAAAATTGGAATTTTCATGCATATGGACTATCTATGGCTGCCAATTTGTGTATATTTGGATTTTAAACTAATTTTTGTTATGTTTGGATGAAGAATGATGGTTTAAATCATGTGTTTACATATTACTGTAATAACTAAAAAGTACCAAAAGCAAGAAAGATTCATGACTTTCATCCTAAAACCTAAAATTAGAAAAATTTCATGCATATGTATCTATATGGATGCCGATTTGTACTTTGGAGCATTATAAAATAATTTTTGACATGTTTACATGAAAAATATTGGTTTGAAACATGTGTTTGCATATTACAGTAATTAACAGAAAGTGCAAAAAATAAGAAAGTTCATGTTTTCCATGAGTATAGGGTATTCAACCTATATTGGGAATTTAATTCCAAAGTCTATAATTCTTATATAATATATTATAATGATTGTTGACATGTATGTATAAATGATAAATGATCTAATTGCATGTTGGTTGAAAGATTAACTATAGACAAGTCTAGGGATAATAGGGTATACTTAGGGTTTCGTAACGCTATTTCTATGATATGACTAATATTTGTATATGATTAAGTGACAAGTGAAACAGGTCTTATGAAAAGTTAATCATAAATTAATGATCTTAAATGGAAGGTATGAATTGTTCAAAAGAGATAAGCATGACTCTTTAAGGTTACTTGTTAAGTTGATATACATGTAAAGTGTTAGTATGCTAAGTTTAATATTAAATGGAATTAATGTTAAGATCTTGATATATTGTGTTTGACTTTAGATCTGTCATAGTATGAGTTATAATGTGATTTCATATGAACCTATAAAGGCTAAATGTGCAAGATTTTAAATGTCAATATGTTATAGGCAAGTGATGAGTGCACTTCTACGTGCAACTCCAAGTTTATGTGAATGTGATATGTGCATGGGGTAGTTATAGGATAGGATAGCATGATATTAAGCAAGTGCTATGATTGAATTAAATATTATGTTAGAGCTTGAGGAGTAGTAGAAGTTTAAAAGGGCTACAAGTACTAGGGACAAAGGAACCACAAGATGAGTAAACATTATGTTTTTGTTACAAGTACAAGCTATCATGATATGTGAACCTTTGATATTCTTGAAACCCAAGTTCTTTTCTATTTTCAAATATAATTATATGATTTCTTTATTAAGCTTGGGTTGCCAAAGGACAATTGGTCTAAAACCACTTTTGAATGTCCAATGATAATAAAAAAGCTTTGTGATTATTGTCGTAACCTATATTCTTTCTGGAACTACATTGTTATTTATCTTTTGTTTGATAAGCTAAGCATCTATAGTTATTATGCCATATGTGATTGCATTTCTTTAGTACTATTTATAAGTGATTACCATTAGTTCTAGCTATGGTACCCATAACCCTTTTTATGTAAAAATCCTGGTGCTGATGCGAGTAATCATTGGTACGTGTGCACATAGTCTTAACCCAATGGATAAGGGTTGTGTATCTACCTCAACTATAATGGGCAGTTCTAGCCTTGGACCTTGATCAGTTTCATGCTTCTCTATGTATTCAAGTGATTATGGCAATAGCCTTCACTCAATGTGTTTGAGTGATTATTGTGAGGCCTCGTTGGAGCACTGGCCTGATTCGCAAGAGGGAACCGGGATGCTCATTCAAGTTAGACTTATGATGGAACCCTCGGGTTCGAATTGGTTGATTTTGAAAATGATTTTTAGGAGTCGCCACCTTAATTTTATTTAGTTGGGAAAATATTAAAGAAAAAACCCAAATTGACTCTAATTCATTAATTTTTTAATTAATTTGCCCAAGGATAAAAATTACTAGCCTTCGAACTAGGTTGAGTTCGGGGACTAGATTTTTAGTTTTAAATAATCTAAATTTGGCTCTTAAGTTTAATTTGACAAGAAAATTGGATTTCATGAATAACATTTATAAGATGATATTGAAGATAATGCATGAATATGGCATAACATGAATGCATTGTGAAAATAAAACATTCACAAATTAATTAAAAAAGGGAAAAGGGGATTGATTGGGATTTGGATTTAGATTCCCAACGTGTCTACGTACCCCATTAGATGGGGATCAAAACCCATGTAATTCATCCATGGTTAAGTGGAGGGGTTTAAGAGTTGATCATATTGATTTTGGTTTGGGTGTTTTGAAAGTGAGGAAAAAGGCTGATACCTTGACTTTTGGTGGACAAAGGGTTTTACCAGACCGAAATTCTATTTTATCGAGACTAGGTAATTGGATGGATTAGAAGATTAATTAATTAATTAAAATGATTAATTAATTAATATGATGAAAAGGATGGATGGATTAATTAATTAAAAAGATTAATTAATTAATTTGGATGAAAGGTGGATTGAGAAAAGGATTAATTTGATTTTGGAAAAAAGAGTGATTAATTAATTAATTAAAAAGATTAATTAATTTAGTGATTAATTAAAAAAGAGTTTTAGTTAATTAAAAAGATTAATTAACTTGGTTAGGGTGAGGTAATTAATTAATTAAAAAGATTAATTAACTAATTAGAGAGTGATTGGAAGGAGAAGAAGAGAGGAATTTGAGGATAGCAATCTACTCAAATTCAAGAGGTGTCGAGAAATGAGGAAATGGGGAGCCTATTTATAGGCAAATGGGGTTGAGGGTAGTTTAGGTAATCAAAATGTGAAAAGACCATGAGGGGTAGGGCTAGAAATGGCTGAAAATTGGACTGAAAGGGGTAAAAGGGTCATTTTGTGCATAGTTAGGGCCCACAGGGATCAGAAGCTCATAGAACCTGGTGCGGCGCTGTATAGTATACCCCACAAGGGGCATGCGGCATCGCACAACTCTGACGTGGCGCTACACGCCTACCATAAGGCATACCACGTGGCGCTGGCACATTTTTTGAGTTTTTTTTTTTTTAGAGATTGATTGTTGGTATGGACTTTGGAAAATTTGGATGTCTGGTAGCAATAAAATTTTCTTTTGGGGGCACTGCCCCTGAACCCCCGCCCGTTAACTGGTTAGCGGGACCCACCATAATAGCTCCGTGTAATGCGTTAAATTCAGCAAGTGCTAAGGCTGCAATTAGATGCTAAAGGTGTAAAATTGAGAGTTCACAATTATGGCAATAGCCTTCACTCTGTGTGTTCGAGTGATTATGGAAATAGCCTTCACTCTATGTGTTTGAGTGATTATGGCAATAGCCTTCACTCTATGTGTTATGTGTTATAAGTGTGATTTCTATGAACCTTATTGAATTGCAAACTATGAACCATGAGCCATGAGTCATGAATTACAAATCATGATCTATAAGTTATAAGCTATAAGCCCTTTTAAGGGATACATGTTATTGTATAAGCTATTTATTTGTTATGTGTGATTTCTACAAACCTAGTTAAATTGCAACTTATGAGTCATGAATTATGAATCATGAACTATGAGTTATAAGCTATAGGCCCTTTCTAAGGGATAAGTGTTATTATGTAAGCTATATTGTTTACTCATTGAGATCATCTATCTCACCCCTTTTCTCTGTGTGGTTCTAGGTGAGCATTATGAGGAGGCAAGGTGATGGCTCAAGTAATCTACTCTAGTTGGGGGATTTCCTTATCCAAGTTTATTAGCATACTATGAACTAAAGAGTCTTTTTAAATGCTCTAGGAGTTTCAGTTTTTGGAATATTATTTATTTGATAATTTATTTGGAGTCTTAAATGTTCTTTTCATATGGATTGTATTTAAAGTATTTTACTACTATTCTTCTGCTAGTTAAGTTTTCCTTATTATTAGATAATTAAGTTTATGCATGAGGTTTTGGTATGATCCTAGGTAGTGTTTATATGTGTCACGACCCACTTATTAAGCCGTGACGGTCTTAGGGCATAGGGAGATATAAAGTCACCTAAACCTATAGAACGCTACTTAACTAATAATCATTTATCATCTATCATGTAGGACATGATCCCAAGTGTCACGACCCACTTTTTGAGCCATGACAGTCTTAGGGTATAGGGAGACATGAAGTCACCTAAATTTGTAGAATCCCATTTAACTTACAATCCTTTACCATTTATTATGTAGGACCTTATCTCAAGATTGTAACCTGATTATCTTTCCTTGTTAGCTATTCCTTGTTTATCATTTTCTTGTCAACTTACCATACCATTTACAAACACAACTTTTAAAATTTCTAAAGTTGTATTTCATTTCATTAACCAAATGTTTATTATTTCATACATTATTATGATAGCAATTACAATACAATTTACAACACACATACCCTTGATAACATTTTAGTACTAAACTTGACAACCATAGAGCTCTAAAACAATGGTCTTCATAATCAAGAATCACAACTCTTGAAATTAACAAAACAACTTCCAAGCGGATGAGTAGGGCTTGGAATTTACCTTGCTGACTCAAGAATCTTACTTGAAAAATTTAAACAACTAAGGAATGAGATAAGGTTCAATGAGCACATAATAATACAATATATTGAGAATATAAGGATCTTTATCAAGATGGGCTCATTATGGTAATGGAGCAATGTTAATCCAAATTATGCTTATGGATCAATTTCTCATTAAAGATAGAAATAATATCTTTAGTAGAAATAGTAATTTCTTAGAAGTGGAGTGCTTCCTACACATATAAATTAAAGAGTGGTTGCTTAAGCCTTGCTCACTCACATATATCACATTACGCAAGACTGATAAGGTCTTACAGTTAGGCGTTCCCCTTAATAGAGGTTGGGTACTCTCGCCCTATGCAGGCTTATACCAAGTGCACATGGTCTAGTGTATTTCCTCACACTAAAGAGGATTTCTGCTTATCTTCAGGCATCAATAGAAAGTTCATATAAGGTTTACAATAGAGGATTCAATGATTCACATTATGAGTTCAATATGAAGGTTTCACCATAATCAAATGTCATTAAGGAATATCATATTGACACATCCCATTTTTTGAGATATGACGGTCCTAGAACATGGGGAGACATAAGGTCACCCACACCTGTAGGACCCACTCATAAACAGACAATCACTACCTAGGATCATACCAAAATCTCATGCATTAACTTAATTATCAAATAATAAGAAAAACTTTGACTAGCAGGAGCATAATAATAAAATACTTTCAATATAATCCATATGGAAAGAACATTTAAAATTCCAATATATTAAAAAAATAATATATTCCAAATATAAACTCCCAAAATAAGGACTCGTAAAGCGTCTAGAGACTCATCACATCATAATATGGAAACAAACTTGGATATGGAAATCCCCAACTAGAGTAGGTTGCTTGAGCTATCACCTTGTCTCCTCATAATGCTCACCTAGAACCACACAAGAAAAAGGGGTGAGATAGGTGATCTCAATGAGTAAACAATAGGACTTATACAATAACACATATCCCTTAGATAGGGCTCATAGCTCATAACTCATAGTTCACGATTCAAAATTTCATAGTTCATGCTTCATAGTTTGTAATTTAGAAAGGTTCATATAAATCACACTTGTAACACATAATACATAGAGTGAAGGTTGTTGCCATAATCACTCGAACACATAGAGTGAAGGTTATTGCCATAATCACTCGAACACATAGAATGAAGGCTATTGCCATAATCACTTGAACATATAGAGTGAAGGCTATTACCATAATCAATCAAACACATAGCAAAGTGTGAAACTAATTAGGCTCCACGGCTAGAACCACCCCTTCTAGCTGAGGTGGATACACTATCTTATCCATCAGGTTAAGACCATGTGCAGAGGTAGCGATGATTACTCATATTGACACTAGGATTTCTACATAAACGGTTCATAGATACCGTTGCTAAAGCTAATGGCAATCACTTATAACAATAGCATTTAAGAATGCAATCACATATAACAAAATAGAAATAGTAGTTTAACTTGTTAAGCAAAAGATAGAGATCAGTGTGACTCCAGAAAGAAAGTAAGGTAAGGCAACAATTTACAAAGATTCTTTATTATCATTAGATAATCAAAAATAGTTTTGGACCAATTGTCCTTTGGTAACCCAAGCTTAACAAAAAAATCATATAATAATAATTAAAAAATAGGAAAGAACTTAGGTTTTAAGATGTCAAAGGTTCATATAACATGAAAATTTGTACTTGTAACTTGAACATGATGTTTACTCACCTTGTGATTCCTTTGCTTTTAGTACTTATAGCCCTTGAACTTCTAATAATCCTCAAACTTTATCATACATTATAATTCAATACTTAGCATTTGCCTAATCATCATGCTATCCTATCCCATATCTTCCCCATGGACATAGAATATTCACATATACTTGGAGTTGCACTTAGAAGTGCACTCATCACTAGCACATAACACATTGACTTTTATAGTCATACACACTTAGCCTTTATATGCTCACATGAAATCACATTATAACTCATACTATGACTTTTCTAAAGTTGAACACAATATATCATGATCTTAATATCAATTCCATTTAACATTCAACTTAGTACAATTAACACTTTACATATATATCAACTTAACAAGTAACCTTGAAGGGTCATACTTATCTCTTTTGAACAAATCATACCATCCATCTTATAGTCAATTGAAGATCATTAATTCATTATTAACACATCATAAGACTTATTTCACTTGTCACTTAATTATATAAATATATTAATCATAACATAGTAATAAGGTTGGTAAACCCTAAGTAGGTCAAATTGTCTCTAGGCTTATCTAGAGTTAATCCTTCAACCAACATGCAATTAAATCATTTGTCATTCATGTATACATGTCAATAATCATCAAATATATCATATAAAAGTTATAGACATTGGAATCAAAATTCCTCCACAGGCTGATCATACAATCAAGGTAAAACATGAATTTTCTTACTTTTCGCACTTTCCGTTCATTACAGTAATATGAAAAAATACGATTTAGACCAATATTTTTCATGTAAACATGTCAAAAATCATTTATAATGCTTTAATATACCAATTGACACCCATCTTAAAATATATACAAGAAAATTTTCCAACTTTAGGTTTTAGTGTGTAAACCATGAATTTTCTTGCTTTCCATACTTTTCGATCATTACAGTAATATACAGAAATATGATTTAAATGAGTATTTTTCATCTAAACACAATAAAAATCAATTAAAACATATCCATACACAAATTGGTAGCCCCCTTGAAAAATTGCATGAAAATTCCAATTTTGAGTTTTAAGATTCACCTTTGGAGGATTCACGAAGAAAGGGTTGTGTTTTCGGTTGAAAGTTAGTTTCTCCTTCAAAATTCAAAATAATCACCCAGGCTAAATTTAACCAAAATAAAAATAGTAAATATATAGCTCAAAATAGTTTTCTCTTGATTAGTTTCTTAAACATCAAATAGTAGATTGAAAGAAGAGAAAAACATATGAAAACGATCACGAAATCGCAAAGTTTGAAGGCACCTTCTGAATTTCGGTTGACAAAATATTTTTGATAGAATTTTTCTATAAAACTTCTGAAGAATAATAGAATGGTGGCTATCTAACAAGGGTTGGCTGAAATTTTGCGTACATATTTAGGATTTTGGCAAAATTACAAGTTTGCCATTAATGAGCTAGGTTAGGAGTATTTTGGTATAGTGGACTTTTGGGAAATTGGGCATTTTATTTAATTTATGGGCTAATTATAGGTAATTTAAAATAAAATTTTTTTTATTATTTTTATTTAAATTCCCCCTAAAATATTTATTGAAAAATATTTTAAAAATGCTCATAAAAATTATTTTATGCTTAAAAATTACTTTGTGCATGAAAATTCAATTTATGTGCAATAAATTATTTTTTGCTTATACACTTCATATAAATCACTTATTTTAACATAATATTTCATATTATGATATCAAAGCTAATCTAACTGTCACATCCCAACTTCAGAGATATGACGGTCCTAGAACATGAGGAGACATAAGGTCACTCACGCCCGTAGAACCCACTTCTACTTATATAAATATTGCCTAGGATTGTACCAAAATCTCTTATATTATCTTAAATAAACCCTTTATTTTTTTAAAAAAACCTTAAGTTGCAGAAGCACAATTAAAATATACTTCAAACATAATCCATAAGGAAATAATATTTAGAAGCCAATTAAAACCTCGAAAGATAACATTTCAAAATAAACATCCAAAAATAAATATTCCTGAAGCATCTAAGGATAACTCTTCATAACGTCTTAAACTAATTATCTTGGTCAAGAAATTCCCCAAGTGAAGTAGAATGCTTGAGTCTTCACCTTGCCTCTTCACATTTGCTCACCTAGAACCACACAAGAAAGAAGGGGTGAGATAGATGATCTTAATGAGTAAACAATGTAGCATAAACAATATCATATATCCCATTTTTAAGGAAAGCCCATTGCATATAACACATAGTTCATGATTTACAAATCATGATTTTATAGTTTTCAATTTAGTAAGATTTTCACTTTAGCAGGTTTGCAAAAATCACACTTAAAACACTTATTATCCAATCAGAGTAAATGACTATGCTAGCTCATTCACTTAAGGGAGAGGTGGCCTCATACCAAATTCCAACTCCCAACCCATTACTTATAAAGTCATGAAACTGATCAAGCTCCATGGCTAAAACTGCCCCTTCTGGCTGAGGTGGATACATAACCCTTATCCATTGGGTTAAGACCATATGTATAGGTTCTGATGATTACATGTATTGGCATGAGGATTTTTGCATAAAGGGTTAAAGGTACCATAGCTAGAGCTAATGGTAATCACAAATAACAATATCACATAAGGCAACAATAACAAGTATCCCAATAGCAATAGTAGTTTAACTTTCAAACTAAAGATACAATGATAGTGTAGTTCCAAAAAGAATATAAGTTAGGGTAATAATCACAAAAAGTTTTTATCATTGGATAATCACAAATGGCTTTGGACCAAATATCCTTTGGCAACCCAAGCTTAACAAAGAAATCACATAGTCAAATTTAAAATGGCAGTGAACTTGGGTTTCAAGAATCTCAAAGGTTCTTATAACATAATCATGATAGCTTGAACTTGTAACAATAGCATAATATTTACTCACACTTGTAACATGAATATAGTGTTTACTCACATTGTGGTTCCTTTGCTCCTAATTCAGGTAGCCCTTGGACTTCTAGGACTTCTCAAGCTCTATCATAATATTTAATTTAATATTTAGTATTTATTTAATCATCATGCTATCCTATCCCATAACTACCCCATGCATATATAACATTCACATATACTTAGAGTTGCACATATAAGTGCACCTCATTCACTTGCACATATTATGTTGACTTTAAAAGTCTTGTACACTTAACCCTTATAGGCCCATACAAAAACACATCATAATTCATGTCCATACCTTTTTAAGGTCAACACAATATCAAAATCTTAATATTAATTCACTTTAACAATCATTTTAGTCAACTTAACACTTCCATACATATCAACTTACAAATGACCTTTCAAATGTCATGCTTAACTCTTATGACCCATTCATTCAATCAATCTCTTCATCAATTCAAGATCCTCAATTCATTATTAAGTCATCATAAAATGTATTTCCATATTTTCCAATCACATTCACATTCTAATCACAACATAAGGTTAGTATACCTTAAGTATACCAAAGTGCCTCTAGGCTAGTCTATAGTCATTCCTTTAACCAACATGCAATTTAACCATTTATCATACATACATACATGTTAATAATCATTAAAGTACATCACATAAAAATTATAGACATTGGAATAAAAATATCAATGTAGGCCGAATGCCCTATTCAAAGAAAAACTAAATTTTTGTCACTTTTCGCACTTTTCGTCTATTACAGTAATATGTGAAAACATGGTTTGAATCAAGATTTTTCATGTAAACACAACAAAAATCATTTTAGAATATATATCTACATGAATTAGTAGCAATAGGTATGTCTCATACATGAGAATTCAAATTTTGGGTTTTAGGATGCAAAACCATAAGTTTTCTTGTTTTTACAGTAATACGTAAAAAGGTGGTTTAAACCATTATTTTTCATTCAATCATATCAATTATCAGTTTAGAACATCCTCATATGTGAATTGGCAGCCATTAATCATGATTATGCATGAAAATTCCAAGTTTCAAGGTGTAGGGTGAAAATCATGAGTTTCTACGCTTTTCATTCATTACAGTAATATATAAACACATGATTTAAATCATTATTTTTCATCTAAACAAAACAATTATTGGTTTAGCATATTAAACATCACAAATTGGTAGCCATTGAGTTGTCAAATCATAAAATTTTCAAAATTTCAAGTTCCCAAGCAAAACCTTGAATTTCCTTGTTTTATGAAACTTTTTAATCATTATAGTAATATACAGAAATATGATTTAATCCAATATTTTTTATCAAAACACATCAAAAATTAGTTTAGAATATAAACATGTAAAAATCACCCCCTGGTAATGTTTATGCATGAAATTTTCAATTTTGAGTCGTAGGATTCACCTTTGGAGAAATCGCGTAGAGAGGTTGGTGCTTTTGATAGAAAAATTAAATTTTCTCTCAAGAAATCACCTAACCTGAATTTTATCAGTAAAATTAGTAAATAATCATATCAAAATAATTTTACCAAGATTAGTTTCATAAAAACCAAATAGCAAATTGAAAGGAAGAGAAAAACTTACAAAACGGAAGCGAAATTGAAAAGTTGAAATTGTTTTTGAGAATTTCAGTAGAGAGAAATATTTTGAGAGAATTTTTCTGCCAAAATACTGAAAAATAGAATGGTGGCTGCTGGAAATCAAGGGCTGGCTGAAATTTTCATTATATATTAGGGTTTGGGGTGCAATTTCCAAGTTTACCCTTAATAAGCTAAGTTAGGAGTGTTTTGGTGTAGTGGGCTTTTGGGTATTTGGGCTTTTTATTTAAATTAGGGTTGATTGTAGGTAATAAAAATAAAAATATTTTTTTATTATTTTCATTTAAATTTTTCCCAAAACATTTATTTAAAAATACTCATAAAATCATTTTATGCTCATAAATTGTCTTTTTATATGAAAATTCATTTTACAAAAAATAAATTATTTCAAGCTAATGCATTTTATTCAAATCAATTTTTCACAATAACAATTCATATTAGGCATATTAAAATTAATTTAACATGTCACATACTCATAAATCACATCATACATGAATTTTCATCAAATCAAATATTTTATCACAATAACTCTAAATTCAAGCAATTTGTCATGAAAACTCCTAGGGTAGATGTGGATTGTTACATTCTCCTCCCTTAAAAAAATTCATCCTGTAATTTTCAAATCTAATAGCACAACACACTTTACTTAACTTCTCTGTCATGCTTCCGCTGTGCCACTCAAACACAATACCTAACTATAATTAACATATCAAATACAGTAAGGCACATACTCATAATCTATCAAAAATCACACTGATAAACCTTCAGCTTATGCTACACTTATGTTGATCTCTTGTTCAAATAAATCTTAAACTAATCCTTAATAATTTTGTATCTTTTAACCTTAGACAAAAGTAATAGAACCTTTAATTTCACCTTCAATCACATATAATCCCAAGCATTTATTTTTCCTTATATATTTATTAATATTAATGTCTACACTAATACCTTAATCACCACTTTCATTCATTATTTATCACTTTAGTCATATAAGAATCCAATAGAAAATTCCAAATTAATAACTCTAATTAATATTCGATAATTCTCTTTCCATATTAATAATTATTACTTAATCTATTATGACCTCAATAAATACTTCCGTGTTTATTACCTTGCTAACATAACAATTTCTACCATCATTTATCAACTAAAATATATTTAAACTTAGTAAACATTCCTATATATTTCATATCCCCAAAAAACTTGCATTCTATTAATTGATAATCCCAAATAGATTTCTTATAACCATTCTAGCCTTACTCTCTTTCTGTATAATATATATATCATTATCATGACTTAATAACCTAATGCCTCAAAATTTTATACATTTAGCTTGTAATATCATCTCACTTTAGATTCCCACTTACATCTTGCTATACTTCACATTCCTAATAATTTAACTTACCCATATTAAAATAATAAACCTTCATATACCATTGCCATTTAATGAAATCTCTATGCAACTCTTATATCTTTCCAAATCTATGCCATTCTAGGTTATCTCACTAAAACTTCTTCCTATACTAAAGATCACTACCAAGTTTTCTAGTAACCTCAATTGGACATTATTGTATCTAATACCTTAAAACATTTCTCATTCAGAGGACTCAAATCCCTTTCAAGTATATTCAAAACAATTAAATTTTCAAAACTGTGTAGAATCATTTGTAAGAATCAAAACATTTTCATCCTTACATGTAACATGCAACCTTAATGCAATGCTTGATGTGGTTCATGATGTATGATTGATGGTGTATGATTCCGTAAAACCAAACTTGATGCCTATAAGTAGATACACTAGACACAAGTACATAATCAAATCACATCTAGAAAATTTTATCTTAAATCATAGAAAATTTTGAATTACATCATTTTATATCCTTATAGATCACGTCCTCATAAATCCTCAAATTTACAATTCGTATGGCCTTAACATCTATTACTTTATAAAAGTTCAAATCCTTATACTCTAATTGCAACATATATACTCAAAGGAATCTCATCTTTAAAGAATCTCTACTAGCAACATACTTATCCTTTTATCATCGTTATAAGTCTAAGAATACTTATCCTTTTATGTCTCCCCCTCTTAAAAGAAATTCATCCTCGAATTTCAATACTTACTCAAAACCTAGGGATGCTTCTACCGCATCCCTTCCTCAGCATCCTAAGTATACTCATCCATTCCATGATTATGTTAGTAAACCTTAATCATAAATATCTCCTTAATACACCAATATCTCCCATCCTTAGTTCAAAATTCTAATTACTTTCCTCTACAGTCAATATAAGCTTCATACTCATATAGCCAATCTATTCCTAAGATCACATTGAATTCTAGGACATCAAGTTCCAATAACTCCATAAGAAGTTTTTGTCCATTAATGTCTACCTCACAATCCTTAAACAATACCTTACTTCCATCATTGCTCCCAAAGGAGTCAACACTACTAAGGGTTCATTAATTAATTTCTTATCTCTACTGAGACTCTTAGCAAAACACAAATGAATGCATAGCACCAGAATCAATTGAGCATCTTGCACTAAAAATTCAAATAGGAATGATACCTTCTTCTTTCAAATCACACTAGATAAATATTCTTCCTCTAACTATACTCGATATCTACATAAGTGATAGAGAAATCCCTAGCTCTCTTATTATGATAAGTCAATCATATCATAGCAGCAAAAGAAATCACTTCCTACTAAATGACTATACTGTTACGTCGATCATCACCAACTACTCATCCTGGCTTTCATGTATCCACCACTAGGGCAATATGTTCGCCTTAAAATAACTTGTCCAACAGCGACCCACAAGTATACGAGGTAATTATAGTATATTGAAAGCACTCAAGGTCGTATCTCTCAAGGAATTACAAATGGAAATATTTATCTCAATTTAAAGCAAATTAAATGAAAAGAATTTGAATGATTTAAAAAAAAAGAAATAATTTGCAAAACAAGAAATTAAAAATAAATATGGATTAAAATCCAATAGGTTTTAAAAAAATGAATGAATGATGCGTAGGGTTTGTATTCAGTTTATCAATCCTATATATTTATGAATATACCCAATTGATTACTCTAAAGCCCTAGTTTCTAACAATTCAAAGAATAAAAATTAATTTATTAGCAATCGCATTCATAGAAATCATTCTATCAAATCATATATCAAAAACGAAAGCATAATCTTAAAACTTATATTTCTAATTCGTTTTAAGATCCTAAAGGAATGAATTCTGAAATTGAACTTCAACTCTCGTTCGTTCGTTCAAAACCTAAGTCAAACAATCAATCAATTCAATTAGGAATAATAAAAATAATCAAAAGGGATTATATTCAATTCCATATCATGAACACATCATAAAAACCCTAGACAAGACTAAAATTAGTTCATGGGAAACATAATGATAATCTCCAAATTATTAAAATCAAAAGAATTCATTACGTTAAAATCTTCAATTCAATAATTAAAAGATGAAAATAACTAAGAAATTAATCTTATAAACCAATTTGATGTTCCAGCCCAATCTCTTGGCGTCTTCATAAAGAATTCCCAAAATCACTAAAAACAATCTCCTTTAAGTGTTGAAATTTGAAAACGAAAATTAAGAAAACAAAAAATTGAAAGAGAAGATACTATCCCAAAAATTCCCCCAAAAATTTATATCAAAATCAAGCCTAAAATCCCCCTTCTTTTCTTCCTTTAGACATCCTTATTTATAACAATAAAACTTCTTATTTAGTTTCTACTTTCCTAAAATAATTTAGGATTGAAAATCCTTGAAAATCTCAGAAAATCTTCATTATCTGCTCAAAGGTCATGTAGCGGGCGCTGGAATTGGCAGCTAGGCGCTAGGACAAGCAGGCAGCAGGAAACAAGCTGCTGCGGGGCACTGGGGAACTTTGGCAAATGCTGCTGGGCTTGCTGGCTATAGGAGGCAAGCTGCTGCATGGTGCTGGGATTTGCTGCATGGCGCTAGGGCTTCATTTCTGCCGCAATGACATTCCTTCTGCCATGTCGTGTAATGTTCTGCCGAATTTTTCGATTTAGCCCAAGTCTCTTCCATTTTTTCAATTATTAATGCAATTGAAAATAACATAAAAAACACATTAAAAGCACCATAAAATAAACTATAAATTAACAATTAAAAGAACTAAAAATAATATGAAATTATGACAAAACACAATTGAGAGCGACATGGCCACTATTGCCACATCGGTAATAGAGAAGATCTCCATCTGGTCGGTGACTAATCGAAGACAAAGACCTCTCTGGTGAGTAGTCTCCCCTATGCTTAACAATCCCTACCTTGAGATACTGCACATCCTCTCTCAAGGCACGAACCATAAACTTAAGACGTCGGTTTTCCTCTTTCAAGTACAAATAGTCATCCTCTAATTTTTGAATCTTACTATAGACCTAATCAAGATCCAAGTGCTCCTAAGGGTCCTCCTCTTCATCAGGGATCTCCTCCCTCATGGGGCGAATCATAGATATGACTCTCTCAAACATCTCTGGCCAAGTCCTCTTGCAGGTCACATGGGGTGCTCTAGGTCATGGTCTTCGAGCAGGGGTAATCTTCTTGGTCATCTGTTAAGAGAATCATAAGGCAAGTAAACAATAACAAAGATTACTAAAACCTATTAGGATTTTGCAGAACTATGTTAGTGATAGACTGTAAGTGACATAATAGGAGAATTCCTATGCTCTAGGATTATACTTAACCAACCCAATATATAGACAAGTCCAAACTAGACTTTAAAAACCTTTAGCTCTGATAGTCACATCCCAACTTCATAGATATGATGGTCCTAGAATATGGGGAGACATAAGGTCACCATGCCCATAGAACTGACTTACCTCAGACTTTGATTTTCCTTTGCTAGGTCGAGTAGTCCTCTTCCAATTTTTGAATCTTGTTATGAACCCAATCGTGATCCAGGCACTCTTCAAGATCCTCCTCCTCGTTAGGGGTCTCCTCCCTCTTGAGCTGAATCATAAGCATGACTCTTTCAAACATCTTTGGCCAAGTCCTCTTACATGTCACATAGGGTGCTCTAGGTCTGGGTCCTCTCGTAGAGGTGATCTTTATGGTCATCTGGTAAAAGAATCATAAGGCACACAAGCAAACAATATCAAAGAGTACTATAACCTATTAGAATTTTACAGAACTATACTAGCGATAGATTACAAGTGACATGACAGGAAAATTCCTATGCTCCAGGATCATATGTAATTAACCCAATAAATAGACAAGTCTAATCTAGACTCATTGAGCATAGGGGAGACTACTCACCATCAATCTCTTTGTCATCAACTGAACGTCAACAGGATAGAGATCTTTTTTGTTATTGATGTGGCAGTAGTGCTCATGTCTCTTTCAAGTGCTCTCTTATTAACCATTCACCTACCCGATCTTAGAGCCTACCTATCAATTGCCCTAGTGAAGGACATATGAGGGCTAAGACAAGTAATTGGTGATGATCAGCATAATGACATAGTACCTTATATGATATGCATGATAATGCCAATTGATTACTTATCGGCTTAGTATGGAATGATTTATTTTATTGCTTATAACATGAATGGCTTATATAGGATAGGGAAATTATGATGCTATAAGTTATATGTTATATGATTATGATATACGATACATGCTTTGATATATATGCTATATGACATATGCTGCATGTGATATGGAATGTGATATGATATGATGTGTATTCATGAAAAATGCATGATAAATGTGACATGATAATGGGGTTAGATGGGTTAGAAGGGAGTTAGCACTAAATTCCCTTATCGTGATAGTAGAATGCCTCCCAAAAAGAAGGTTTGCACAGCTGCACTACCTATTAGGGCTAGTGAGGATGCAATCTCAGACACTACATCGAATGCTGCCTCTGCACCTATAAGGTCAAGAGAAAGATCCAACTCAAGGGCACTGACCATATGCTCCGACGAGCAAGCTTGTTCCCATGAGGTTCATGCTATGTGTAAGGAAATGAGAGACTTGTGCAAAGAATTGGATGAGCTTCAAGCTTAAAGGCAGGAAGTGCCATCAGCATAAGAAGGAAGTGGAGTTCTGCCACCTGCGGTAGTGGCACATGCTCGAATGGAGGAGAAGCGGCTACCTGATGAAGGGATGACTATTTTCGAGTTCAAAAAACTTCAACCACCTACCTTTTATGGTGAGGAATGTGATGACCCACATAAATTCTTGGATGAGATAGACAAAGCTAGTTCATCAACTGTCTTGCTCAAATGCTCGAGTAATTAAGTTGGTAAGACTTTAACTTAAAGAAGAAAGCTTGGTATTAGTATGAGAGAAACATCAAGGAGTGACTTTATAAAGTAGACCCACCTACGTAGGCAGAGTTTAAGTAAGAAGTAATGGATCAGTTATTGTCCAAAGGAGAGAGGCAAGATAGGGCACTGCAGTTCAAACAGCTAAAGTAAAAACCTGTAATGTCAGTGTCGGATTATGCTAAAAAGTTCAATCAACTTAGCCAATTTGCTATCAACATCATTCCTAACGAAGCGAGCTGCATCAACCATTTCCTAAGAGGGTTGATCCACCTCTATTCAACTCATTAGCAATAACTGAATTCTCAACCTTGGCTAAGCTGATAGATAAGGCCAAGATAATGGAAAAGAGGTATAAGGCTGAGAGGGCTAAATGAGCTGAATAGGAGCAAAAGGGAAAGAATAAGAATAAAGGTCATAAAGGACAACATAGAGGAGAAGGAGGCCCAAGGAAGGAATTTTCATCATTTGGATAGCGGAATGGTCAAGCTAAGTGGGAACTCCCTACTTGTGGTAATTATGGAAAGAAGCATTCTAGAATTTGTTGAAGAGTTTTAAGTGCATGCCTAAGGTGTGGACAAATGGGTCATTTCATCAAGGACTGCCCTCAGACAAGGAATCTACAGAATGTGACCATAGCACCTCTACCATCTAGACCATTCCAATCGCAAAGGCAAGGAGCCTATAATAAGGGGCCAACTATTGGGAATGCACTAGTGACAGAAAATAAGGGCAAGGGTTGAGTCTTCACCTTAAATTAATAAGAGGCCCGTGCTTCACACACAGCCATCACAAGTATCATTCCCATCCAAAATTCTAGTGTAAAATATTTGATTGATTCTGGTGCTGTGGATTCTTTTGTATCACTATATTTTGCTGAGAGTCTTGGTAGAAATAAGGAATTAATGATTGAACCTTTTGTAATATCAACTCCTTTAGGCAAGATGATAAAAGTCAAATATGTATTTAAGGATTGTGAGGTAGACATAAATCAGCGAAAACTTCTTGTTGCATTGTTAGAATTGGATGTACTAGAATTTGACATGATCCTAGGAATGGTTTGGCTATATCAGCATGGGGCTCATATTGATTGTAGAGAGAAGTTTGTGGAATTTTGAACTAAGGATAGGAAGGAGTTTAGTATTAAAGAGATAGGGATGAGAATCCATCGAATTCGATATCAGTCCTAGGAGCAAGGAGGATGTTGAGAAAAAGATGCCAAGCACACTTAGCTCACATTGTCGATACGAACAAAGAAGATGCTATTTGAGGTAAAAGCATGCTAGTGGTGGATGAATTCATGGATGTTTTCCCCAAAGATCTACCTAGGATACCACCAAATCATGAGATCTAGTTCAACATCAAACTATTACTAAGTACGCGGCCCATATAGATACCACCATATCATATGGCACCCACGAAGTTGAAAGAATTAAAGATGCAACTGCATGTTCTACTCGATAAGGATTTTATTCAACTGAGTAGTTAGCCATGGGGCACTCTGTTACTATTCATAAAGAAGAAGGATGGCTCATTTAGGATGTGTATCAATTATCACCAGCTTAACAAAGTCACAGTGAAGAATAGGTACCCTTTGCCAAAGATTAATGATCTTTTTAATCAATTACAAGGAGCTAGTCACTTCTCCAAGGTTGACCTGAGATCTAGTTATCATCAACTAAAGATCCATGCAAAAGACATCTACAAGACTACCTTCCATACTAGATACAGCCATTATGAGTTCACGATTCTGCCATTTGGTCTAATAAATGCTCCTACTGCTTTTATAGACTTGATGAATCAAGTATTTAGGCCATTCCTCGATAAGTTTGTGATTGTCTTCATTGATGACATCTTGATTTACTCTAAGAGTAAGAAAGAGCATAAGGAGCATCTGAGAATCGTGTTGCAAACACTATGGGATCACCAACTCTATGCTAAGCTATCTAAGTGTGAGTTTTGGATGGAGTCTGTCATCTTACTTAGACATGTAATAAGTAAGGAAGGGATTTAAGTCGATCCAAAGAAAGTTGAAGTGGTAGCAAGTTGGCACGGCCTACAACAATTTTGAAAGTACGAAGTTTCTTAGGCATGGCTAAGTATTATCGCAGATTTGTACAGGACTTTTCTAAGATAGCAACTTTATTGACTAAGTTGACCAAAAAACAAGTTAAGTTCAATTAGGAAGAGTCCTATGAGGAGAGCTTTCAAAAGCTTAAGAAGTGCTTGATATCAGCTCTAATTTTAGCTTTACTAGAATGAGAAGAAGGGTTCACAGTCTACTGCGATGCTTCGAGAGTAGGACTTAGATGTCCTGATGCAAAATGGTAAAGTCATCACCTATGCATCACGACAACTTAAGAGGCATGAAGTGAATTACCCCACTCATGATTTGGAACTAGCTATAGTAGTATTCGCTTTTAAGATCTAGAGACACTACATGTATGGGACGAAGTGGGATATCTATATGGATCATAAGAGTCTTTAGTACATCTTGAGCCAAAGAGACCTCAACATGAGGTAGAGGAGATGGGTTGAACTGTTGAAAGATTATGACTGACAAATTCTCTACCATCCCAAAAAGGCGAATGTGGTAGCAGATGCCTTGAGTTGGAAATTGATGGGAAGCCTAGCCTATAAGGCTATGCAAAAGAGGCCGATCGTGATGGAGCTAAAAGGATTGTATAACCAAGGTTTAAGGTTGGAGATTGGAGAATCGAGAGCTTTAGTGGCTCACTTTCAAGTGAAGTCTAAGCTGATGGAAGAGATAAAGGCTTCATAAGATGAGGACCCACACTTGGTTAAGTTAAAGGATGAGACTAAGAAAGGGAAGAACCCAGATTTTGAGGTAGTCAATGGGATTCTAAAGTGTGGAAAAAGAGTATGTATGCCTGATGTCAATGAACTAAGGGACAGGATACTTAAGGAAGCACATCAAATACCCTACTGCGCTCATCTTAGAACAACCAAGATGTATCATGATGTGAGAGCAAGTTATTAGTGGCCTAGACTAAAAAAGGATGTGGCTAAGTTTATGGCATCCTGCTTAACTTGCCAACAAGTCAAGAATGAACACCAGTGACCCTCTGGATTGCTACAAGATATTCAACTACCTAAATGGAAATGGGAGCGCATCATTATAGACTTCATAGTTGGTTTACCTAGAACCTCTAAAGGATATGACTTTATATGGGTCATAGTGGATCGATTGAAAAAGTCTGCTCATTTTCTAGGAGTTAAGACCATGTACTCTATAGCTCAATACATGCAATTGTACATGGATGAGATTGTGAAGATGCACAAAGTGTCGACGTCCATCATCTCAGATCAAGGCAATCAAGTCACTTTTAGATTTTGGCAAAAGCTATAAGAAGCTTTAGGAACACAACTGGATTTTAGTATCACATTTCACCCTTAAATGGATGGATAGTCTAAAGGGATAATTTAGATACTCAAGGACATGTTAAGAATATGTGTCTTAGATTTTGGTGGTAGCTAGGATAAGTACTTACCTTTAATCAAGTTTGCCTACAATAACAACTATCATTTGTCCATCAGCATGGCACCATATAAGGCTTTGTATGGGAGGAAATGTTGTTCTCTAGTTTGTTGGATTGAACTTAGAGATAAGTATGTGGGCATGCCAAAATTGCTTAAGGAGACTACCGAAAAGGTACCTTTGATTCAAGAGTGGTTGAAAATGACCTTCAATTAGCAAAAGAGTCATGCAAACCCTAAGAGAAAGGACGTACATTTTGCCATGGGAGATCACTTCTTCTTGAAGGTCTCCCTAATGAAAGGTGTTATGAGATTTGGCAAGAAGGGGAAACTATCACCTCACTTTATTGGTCCTTTCAAAATCTTGGATAAGGTTGTGGAAGAATCTTACAGACTTGCCTTACCCCCAACTATAGCTTATGTACATCTAGTGTTTCACATATCAATGTTAAGGAAGTATGTATGGGATCCATCTCATGTCTTGGGATCCATCTCATGTCATCTCTAGACATTACAATAGATGAGCAACTAGCCTATGAGGAGTTACCAATACTCATAGTGGATCAACAAGTGAAGAGGTTAAGAAATAAGGAGATACCCATAATTAAGGTCCAATGACGAAATCATGGGATAGATGAGTGCACTTGGGAAATCGAGGAAGAGATGTGATAGAAGCATTTGAAGCTTTTTGAGAATGTTTGAGTAAGTATGTCACATCCCATTTTAAAAGACATACCGATCCTAGAACATGGGGAGACATAAGGTCACCCACACTCATAGAACCCACTCATACATATGCAAAAATTGCCTAAGATCGTACTGAAGCTCATACATTAACTTAATGAAACCTTTTATAAAGGAAAAACCTTAAGTTGCAGAAGCTAAAAATATACTTTAATACAATCCATAATTAAATAATAATAAGACTTCAAATAATGTCACCAACATGATATTCTAAAATAAAATTCCCATAATAACTTCTGGAGTGTCTAAGGACTCAAATAGTATGGTATTATTATAACTTTGGCAAGGGAATTTCCTAAGCTGAGTAGGTAACTTAAGAGATCACCTTGCATCCTTATAATGCTCACCTGGAACCATACAAGGAAGAAGGGATGAGATAGATGATCTCAATGAGTAAACAATAGGGATTAAACAATAACACATATCCCTTAGAAAGGGATCATAGCTCATAACTTATAGTTCATGATTCATGGTTTGCAATTTAGAATAGTTCGCAAAAATCATACTTATAACACATAACACATAGAGTGAAGGCTACTGCCATAATCACTCGAACACATACAGTGAAGAATATTGCCATAATCATTCAAACACATAGAGTGAAGGCTATTGGCATAATCATTTGAACACATAGCCGATGATTGCTCGCATCAGTATAAGAATCACATAGCCGATGATTACTCATATCGGTACGAGGATTTCTATATAAAAAGGGTTATAGGTACTAGAGCTAATGGTAATCACTTATAATAATAACACTTAATGAAAGCAATAACATGTAGCATATTGGCAGTAACAATTCAACTTATTAAATAAGAGATAAAAGAATAATGTGATTCTAGAAAGAAAATAAGGTAAGGCAACAATTATGAAGGATCTTTCATGTCATTGAACAAACGATAATGGCTTTCGACCAATTGTCTTTTAGTAACCCAAGCTTAATACAGAAATCATATAATTATATTTGAAAATAGAAAGAACTTGGGTTTCAAGAAATTCAAAGGTTCACTTATCATGGTAGCTTGTACTTGTAACAATAACATAATATTTACTCAACTTATGGTTCCTTTGCTCCTAGTACTCGTAGCCCTTAAACCTCTAAAATTCCTCAAGCTCTAACATAATATTTCATTCAATACTTAGTATTTATTTAATCATTATGCTATCCTATCCCATAACTACCCCATGCATATATAACATTCACATCCACTTGGAGTTACACATAAATGTGTACTCATCACTTGCACATAACATGTTGACTTTAAAAGTCTTGCATACTTAGCCTTTGTAGGTTCTCATTAAAGCACATTATAATTCATGCCAATACTTTTCTCAAGTCAAACACAATGTCATGATCTTAATATTAATTTGCTTTAATAATCATCTTAGTACACTTAATACTTCCATACATGTCAACTCATCAATAGCCTTTCAAGTGTCATGCCTATTTTTTATGACCAATTCATTCAATCAATCTCTTCATCAATTGAAGATCATTAATTCATTATCAACTCATCATAATTCCTATTTTCATATTACCCAATCACGTTCACACTACACAAAGTTAAGGTACCTTAAGTATACCAAATTGCCTCTAACCTTGTCTAGAGTTATTCCTTTAGCCAACTTGCAATTCAACCATTTATCATTCATTCATACATGTCAATAATCATTAAAATACATTACACAAAATTATAGACATTGGGATAAAAATTCCCAAGTAAACCAAATGCCCTATTCAAGGTAATCCTGAATTTTCTTACTTTTCACACTTTTTGTCTATTACAGTAACTTACAGAAATATGGTTTGAACCAAGATTTTCCATATAAACATAACAAAAATCATTTTAGAACATTAATCCACACCATTTAGTTAGCCATGGATAATTCTCATGCATGAAACTTCCATGTTTAGGATTTAGAGAGAAAATCATGAGTTTTCTATCTTTCTAGTGTTTTCTTATCATTACAGTAATATGTAAACACATTATTTAAATCATTATTTTCCATTTAAACATAACAAATATCAATTTAGAATATATATCCATATAATTCAGCTGCCTTTAGGGTTCATACTCATGAGAATCTCTAACTTTTAAGTTCTAGGGTGAAAACCATAAATTTCCTTATTTTCCAAAACTTTTCGGTTATTACAGTAATATGTAGAAATATGATTTAATTCAATATCTTTCATCTAAACACATCAAAAATCCATTTAGAACACAATCATACAAAAATTCCCCACTTGTAATGTTTATGGATGAAAATTTTCAATTTTGTGTTGTAGGATTCACTTTTGGAGGAATCATATAAAGAGGTTGTTGATTTTGGTAGAAAAATTAATTTCTCTCTCAAGAAATCACCTAGGTCAAATTTAATAAATAAAAATCAGTAAATATTCAGTTTTAAATAATTCTTCCATGGTTAGTTTCGTAGAAATCAAATAACAAATTGAAAGGAAAGGAAAAACTTACGAAACGGTCGAGAAATCACAAAGTTTGAAAGTATTTTGTGAATTTCGGTAGAGAGAAATATTTTGAGAGAATTTTTCTGCAAAAATAATGAAATAATACAATGATGGCTGCTAGAATGAAGGGTTGGCTAAATTTTCATAATTTAATGGTTAAGAGTGTTTTTTTGTAGTGGGTTTTTAGGTATTTAGGCTTTTTATTTAATTTAGGGGCTAATTATAGGTAATAAAAAATAAAATATTTTTCTTATTATTTTTATTAAAATTTCCCACAAAAAATTTATTTAAAAATTATTTTAAAATAGTCATAAAATTACTTTATGCTTAAAAATTGTCTTTTTGCATGAAAATTCATTTTATGCAAAGTAAATTATTTTATGCTAATGTAGTTCATGTAAATCATTTATTTCACAATAATAATTTATATTTGGCATATTAAAATTAATTTAACATGCCACTTACTCATAAATCATATAGCACATAGATTCCCATAAAAGCACACACTTAGTCTTAATAGTTCTAAGTTAAACAAATTGATCATGAAAACTCCTAGGGTGGGTATGGGTTATTACAAAGTATTTAAAATTCGAGGATGAATTTATTTTAAGGGGGGAGAATGTAACAACCTCTATCTACCTTAGGAGTTTTTGTGACAAATTACTTGAATTTAGAGTTCTTGTGACAAAATATGTGATTTTATGAAAATTCATGTGTGATGTGATTTATGAGTATGTGGCATATTAAATTAATTTTAATATGCCTAATATAAATTATTAGTGTGAAATAAATGATTTATAAGAAGTGCATTAGCATAAAATAATTTATTTTATATAAAATGAATTTTCATGCAAAAATGCAATTTTTAAGGATAAAATAATTCTATGAGTATTTTTGAAATAATTTTAAATAAATGTTTTGCGGAAATTTTTAATGAAAATAATAAAAAAATATTTTATTTTAATTACCTATAATCAGCTCCAAAATTAAATAAAAAACTCAAATACCCAAAAGCCCACTATACCAAAACACTCACAACCTAGTTCATTAAGGGTAATATTGTAAATTGCCCAAAACCCTACATATATTAAGTGAATTTCGGCCAGCCCTTGTTTCTAGTAGCCACCATTCTATTATTTCATTATTTTGGCAAAAAAATTCTCTCAAAATTATTCTCTTTACCGAAATTCACAAAATACCTTCAAACCTCGCGATTTCTTGACCGTATTTGTAAGTTTTTCTCTCCTTTCAATTTATTATTTGATTTCTATGAAACTAATCATGAGAAAATTATTTTGAATTGAATATTTATTAATTTTTATTGATTAAATTTGGCCTAAGTGAGTTTTTGAAAGAGAAAATGATTTTTCTACCGAAAACACAAACATCTCTACGCGAATCCTCCAAAGGTGAATTCTAAAATTCAAAATTGAAATTTTCATACATAAAACTCAAAGGAGGACTGCTAATTTGTACATACTTGTGTTCTAAGTGATTTTTTTTTTTATGTTTAGATTAAAAATATAGGTTTGCCCTTTTGCACCAAGAAGGGGGGTTGAATTGGTGGGAAATTAAAAATTTAGATAGAGAAAAGATAGGGAAAGAGAAAGAACACAATCAATTTTACAGTGGTTCAGATATTAATGAACACTATGTCCACTCCCCAATCTCAATTGGGTATTCTACTACTAACTGATACTTACAAAGAGTTTCAAGCTTACTCCAAACTTATAATGTGTTTCAATGGTTTATACACAACCTTTACAAGTGTTTCCCTCAGGCTCACAATTAAACCTATACAAGAGTTTTATAATGGCTCACTCTTAACCCAATACTTTGTATTTTCAAGGCTAAAACTCAACCTTACTTGAGTAATCAATGCTCTTACAATAATCAAATAATAACAAGAAAAGATTAAGATATGAGATTTGAAATTGCAAGATTTAGCTCTTAATAGATGTTGTTCTTATTGTTAGAACGTTTGAAGAAGGTATTTATATGATTTTCTTCTTCAAATCCCTATTAGAAATAGTTTGAAATTAATGATTTCATGATAGCTTTAAGATCTTGTTTCAAATCTGCATCGCAGTAGCTACTACGATTTCACAATCATGACTGTATTTTCGCGATTATGATCTCCAAATACCACAACAGCTAGTGACATGTGGCTTTTATTAGCTAGCTCTTTTATATGTCTATTGCAGCATTTGAATTTAATATGAAAGTCATAGTCACGACTAATATTTCACGATCGCGAATTCAATATCGCGCCTAGAGTCGTGATCGCAAAGGAGGTCACAATTTGTTCTGTATGAATTTTGGATTAATTACTTTCTGAAGATCTTGGTCATGATAATATGGTTGCGGTCGCAATTTAGTGGTCGTGATCATGATTATGGTATAATGGTCGCAACTCATAAGCAAACTAATATACTTTGGGAGATTTTGAGTTTCTTTGAAATCCAATCTATCAAACATGTTCCAATCTGCAAAATAGACACTTAAACAAACATTATATAGCTTTCAATTTGATTGGCAATATTAAAATAGAGATTGACTAAGTTTTGAAATAACTTAGGTCAACAATCTCCCCTTTTTTGCTTTTGACAATTAAATTGAATTTAAATATAAAATAACTTAAAATTAAATTGAATTAAGAGTACTCCCCCTCAATTGATGGATAAACATATTTACAAAAAGAATTTTGAATCATTAACCATAAACATATTATATATATATTTCTCCCTCTTAACATATTCTCCCCTTTTAACATATTTGTTTTATATTTAAGTTCTTATTAAATTTTCTCCCCCTTTGGCAATATCAAAAAGGAATGAATTGCATAAAGAACTTTGCACAAAGAGAAAATAGAATAACTATACTTAGGCACACAAGATTAAAATTGAGATAATTCATAATTGCATTAATTTAAAGTTGGATAGTGCCACATTAGAATGCATAAAAATATAAGAAAAAAATTTGAAACAAAGCAAGATAAACAAAAGAAAGATAAGAAGAAAAAACATTTAAAATTTATGATGCATCTCCTCCATCTTTGGGTTCCTCTTCTTCTTGATGAGGGGCCCTTCTTCTTCATGTGTCTCCTCCTCTTCTTCACTAAATCCCTAATCTTGTAAGTAACATTGAAGGAGACCTATATGACCTTCCATATCAAATATGTCTAAGTGAATATGGTCTAAAAGGAAAAGTCTCCTTAAGACTTTATGAAAAAGTCTATTGGTTTCATCTTAAGGTTGAGATTAAGGGACAAAGGGTCGAGTCTTCACATTAAATCCACAAGGACAAGGAGTCAAGGACAAAGGACCAACGGTTGGGAATGCACCAAAGACAGAGAATAAGGGCAAGGGTCGAGTCTTCGCATTAAATCCACAAGAGGCTCATGATTCGCACACCGCCATCACAGGTATCATCCCTATCCAAAGTTCTAGCGCAAAATGTTTAATTGATTCTGGTGCTACCCATTCGTTTGTGTCGCCTTGTTTTGCTAAGTATTTGGGTATAGATAAGGAATTGATGAGTGAACCATTAGTAATAGCAACTCCTTTAGGGGAAGTGATGGAAGTGAAGTATGAGTATAAGGGATGTGAAGTAGACATTAATGGACAAACACTTCTGGTAGTATTGCTTGAATTGGACATATTAGAATTCGATGTGATATTAGGGATGGACTGGTTGTATGAGCATGGAGCTCATATCGACTGTAGGAAGAAACTTGTTGAGTTTTGAACTAGAGAAGGGAAGGAGTTCATGTACCAAGGAGATAGGAATGAGAATCCTTTGAACTTGATATCGGCCTTAGGAGCGAGACGGATGTTAAGGAAAGGATGTCAAGCGTATTTAGCTCACGTAGTCGACACCGATAAAGAAACTATCATTCGAGACAAGAGCATTCCAGTAGTGGATGATTTCATGGACATCTTTCTAGAAGATTTACCCAGATTACCCCCTGATCGTGAGATCGAGTTCAACATCAAATTGCTACCCGGTACGCAACCGATATCGATACTGCCATATCATATGGCACCAATGGAGCTAAAGGAGTTAAAGACACAATTACATGAATTGCTCGATAAAGGCTTCATTCGACCAAGCAGTTCCCCATGGGGCGCTCCAGTATTGTTCATGAAAAAGAAAGATGGATCATTTTGAATGTGCATCGACTATCATCAACTTAACAAAGTCACTGTGAAGAATAGATACCCGTTGTCGAGGATTGATGATCTTTTTGATCAACTGCAAGAGCTGGTCACTTCTCCAAGATTGACTTAAGATCTAGCTATCATCAACTAAAGATTCGAGGAGAAGATATCTGTAAGACTACCTTTCGTACTAGATATGGACATTACGAGTTCATGGTTTTACCATTTGGTTTGACGAATGCTCCTGCTGCTTTCATGGACTTGATGAATCGAGTTTTCAAGCCATTCCTTGACAAGTTCGTGATTGTGTTCATCGATGACATCCTGATCTATTCGAAGAATAAAGAGGAACATGAAGAACATCTGAGGATCATACTACAAACAATACGTGATCACCAACTCTATGCTAAGTTATCTAAGTGTGAGTTTTGGATGGAGTCAGTTAACTTTCTTGGACATGTAGTAAGTAAGGAAGGAATTCAAGTTGATCCTAAGAAAGTTGAAGCAGTAGCAAATTGGCCAAGGCCCACAATAGTTTCTGAAATACGAAGTTTCTTAGGCATGGCGGGATATTATCATAGATTCGTGCAGGACTTTTCTAAAAGAGCAGCCCCATTGACCAAGTTGACAAGAAAACAAGTTAAGTTCAATTGGGAAGAGTCCTGTGAGAAGAGTTTTCAGAAACTCAAAGAGTGTTTGGTATCAGCACCAGTTTTGACATTATCGAAAGGAGAAGAAGGATTCATGGTCTATTGCGATGCTTCGAGAGTAGGACTTGGGTGCATTCTAATGCAAAGAGGAAAAGTCATCACCTATGCATCACGACAACTAAAGAGACATGAAGTGAATTACCCTACTCACGATTTAGAATTAGCTGCAGTAGTGTTCGCTCTAAAGATCTGGAGACATTACATGTATGGGACGAAGTGTGAGATTTACACGGATCATAAGAGTCTTCAATATATCTTAAACCAAAGAGACCTCAATCTAAGACAAAGGAGATGGATTGAACTATTAAAGGATTATGACTGTCAGATTCTCTATCATCCTGGGAAGGCAAATGTAGTGGCAGATGCCTTGAGTCGACAGTCGATGGGAAGCCTAGCCCATGTGGATGTGGGAAAAAGGCTGATTGTGAGGGAACTAAAGGAAATGTTTAATCAAGGATTGAGACTAGAAATTGGAGGATCAAGAGTTCTATTAGCTCATTTCCAAGTAAGATCTAAGTTAATGGAAGAAATAAGGAATGCGCAAGATAGAGACCCATATTTGATGAAGTTGAAGGATGAGATGAGAGAAGGAAAGAACCTTGAATTTGAGATAGTCAACAGAGTTTTAAAATGTAAGAATAGAGTATGTGTGCCTGATATGGATGGACTAAAGGAAAGTTAGCACCTCATTTCATAGGTCCTTTCAAAATCTTAGATAAGGTTGGAGAAGTGTCTTATAGACTTGCCCTGCCTCCAACTTTGGCACATGTACACCCAGTGTTCCACATTTCCATGTTAAGGAAATATGTGTTGGATCCATCGCACGTTCTTTTACCTCTAGACATTTCATTAGATGAACAACTATCTTACGAGGAGTCACCAATAGCTATAGTGGATCGACAAGTAAAGAAGTTAAGAAATAAGGAAATACCCATGATTAAGGTTCAATGGCAAAATCATGGGATAGACGAGTGCACTTGGGAAGCGAAGGAGGAAATGTGACAGAAGCATCCTCAGCTTTTCAAGAGTAACTAGGTAAGGGTTTAAAATTCGAGGATGATTTTGTTTAAGGGGGGGAGAATGTAACAACCCACACCCACCCTAGGAATTTTCGTGATAAATTGCTTGAATTAGAATCTATAAGGTTAAGTGTGTGCTTGTGTGAATGCTTGTGATCTAAGTGATTGATGAGTATGTGGCATATTAAATTAATTTTAATATGCATAATATGTGTTGCTATTGTGAAATAAATGATTTACATGAAATACATTTGCATAAAGGAAATTATTTTCAATAAAATGAATTTTCATGCATAAAACAATTTTTAAGCATAAAATAATTTTATGGGTATTTTTAAAATATTTTTAAATAAATATTTTTGAGGGAAATACTCCAGAAATAAAAAGAAAAATATTATTCTTATTTTTAAAACACTTCAGCTGAAATTTTAAAGAAAAAGGCCCAATACCCAAAAGCCCACTACACAAAAATGCTCCTAACTTATTTCATTAAGGGTAATAGTGGAAATTCCACTCCAACCCTAATATATATTCAAATTTTCGGCCAGCAAGGGTTTTCCAGCAGCCACTACCTCATTCTTTCAGTATTCTAGTAGAAAAATCTCTCAAAATAATTTTGTCTACTGAAATATCGAAAACACCTTACCGTTTCGCGATTTCATAACCGTAATCGTAAGTTTTTAATCTCTTTCAATTTCTAAACTATTTTCTATGAAATAAATTATGGAAAAATTATTTTGAACTATTTAATTATTGATTTCTATAGATTCAATTCTGTTTGAGTGAATTTTTGGGAGAATAAATTTATTTTCTACCAAAAACACGATTCTTTCTGCAAGATTTCTCGAAAGGTGAATTCTATAACTTAAAATCACAATTTTATTGCATAGACATCAAAAGGGGGGGGGGGGGGGGGGTGCGCAATTTGTATTTATTTGCATTCTAAACTGATTTTTGATTTGTTTTGATGAAAAATATTGCATGAAATAATATTTCTGTATATTTCTGTGATGACCAAAAAGTTTCGAAAAACAAAGGAATTCAAGGTTTTCGTGTTAGGATTTGGAAATTGGAAAATTCTATTCTTTCATGAATACATGGCTGCCAATTTGTGTGAATTGATGTTCTAATGTGATATTTGTTTTGTTTAGATGAAAAATAATGATTTGAATCATGTGTTTGTTTATTGCTGAAATAAATGAAATGCGTGGAAAGCGTGGAAACTCATGATTTTTCACCTAAGCCTTTGAACTTGAATTTTTTTTTTTTTTATAAACCTTACCTATGGCTACTGATTTGTGAGATAATCTATTGTTCTAAACTAATATTTTCAATGATTGAATGAAAAATAATGGTTTAAACAACCTGTTTGCATATTTCTGAAATGACCGAAAAATACCGAAAAAAGAAAACTCATGTTTTGTGCACTATAATGCAAAAGATTGAATTTTTATATATCAATGGCACCAATAGTGGCCGATTCTTATGGATTTGAGTTCTAAAATGATTTTTGTTATGTTTACATGAAAAATCTTGGTTTAAACCATGTTTTTATATATTTCTGAAATAGACGGAAAACACAAAAAGAAGAAGAATTTGGTTTTCACCTTAAAGATGCATTCGGCCTACATGAACCATTGTGTCCAAATGTTTATAAATTTAATGTGATGTGTTTTGATGATTGTTGATATGTATGTATGTATAGTAGATGATGAAAATTGCATGTTAATTAAAGGTATGATCTTAGATAAGCTTAAATGTGTTTTGGTATACTTAAGGTATCTTGATATCATATTGTGGTTAGAATGCAAATGTGATTGAGGAATTTGGAACTAGATGTCATGATGACTTGATGATGAATATATGGTTATGATTTAATGAAGTGAAAGGGATCATAAGAGTTAAGCATGATGTTTGAAGGATTAATTGCCAAATTGACATATATAGAAGTGTAAAGTGAACTAAGATAATTTATAAGTGAATTGATATTAAGCTAATGATAATGTGATGACCTTAAAAAGGTATTGATATGATTGCAATGCATTTTCATGTGAGCCTATAAGGCCTAAGTATGCAAGACTTTTAAGTCAACGTGATATGTGCAAGTGATGAGTACACCTATGAGTGAACTCTAATGTGTATGCTATATGTGTATGGGTAGTTATGGGATAGGAACATCATGAGTAAATAAATACTAAGTATTAAATCAAATATTATGTTAGAAGTTGAGGAGCCTTAAAAGTGCAAAGGGGACTATGAGTACTAGGAGCAAAGGAACCCCAAGGTGAGTAAACACTATGTTCATTAGTGTGAATAAACGCAATGTTCTTGTTACATATGTGAACAACATCATGTTGTGCTTTAAGAATGTGATATATTGATATGTGAACCTTTGTGAGCTTTGAAACCCAAGTTCTTTCCGTTTTCATTTTATAACATGATTTCTTTGTTAAGCTTGGGTTACCATAAGGACACTTGGTCCAAAACTATTTTGTTTATCCAATAAGAACTTTTTTTGTGAAAAACACCCTAACTTGTATTTTTTTTTTCTGGAACTACAGTTTCATTGTATTATTGTTGAAAGCCCAACTACTATTGTTATTGAAATACATGTTATTGTTGTCATATGTGATATTGTTAATTGTGTTTACAATAGCTCTAACTATGGTACCTTTACCCTTTATGCAGAATCCTCGTGCCGATGCGGGTAATCATCGGAACCTGTGCACATGGTCTTAACCCAATGGATAAGGGTAGTGTATCCACCTCAGCTAGAAAGGGCAGTTCTAGCCATGGAGCCTAATCAGCTTCATGCTTTATAAGTGATGGGAGTTGGAATTTGGCAAAGGCCACCTCTCCTCGATGTGTTTAGAGTGGATTGAGCAGTGTCTCCACTCTATAAGTGTTATAAGTGTGATTTCTGCAAAACTTGCTAAATTGAACCTTGCTTAAAATGCAACCTGATTCATGAGTTATAAACCATGAACTATGTGTATAAGCTATGTGTTTCCTTTCAAAGGAATATGTGATAATGTATGAGCCCTTTCTGTTTACTCATTGAGATCATCTATCTCACCCCTTTTCCTTGTGTGGTTCCAGGTGAGCAAATGTGAGAAGGCAAGGTGATGGCTCAAGCATCCTACTTCGCTTGGGGAATTCCTTGTCCGAGTTATTAATAATACTATGATATGAAGTCTTGTCTTTAGATGCTCCGGGAATGTTAATTGTTACTTCTAGAGATTTATAATATTTTCCTTATGGAATTTATATGTAACAATTTACTATAAGTCTTCCACAAATTATGGTATTTATTTAAACGTTTTAAATGAGTTAATGAAAGAGGTTCGGTAAGATCCTAGGCATCATTGTTATATGTTAATGGGTTCTACGGGCGTGGATGACCTTATGTCTCCCTATGTTCTAGGACTGTCGTATCTCATAAGGTTGGGATGTGACAGACATCTAGTTCCAAATTCCAAAATCACTTTTGCATTCTAACCACAATACAAGGTTAAGATACCTTAAATATACCTTAAGTATACCATAATGCATTTATCTCATCTAGGATTATACCTTCAACTAACATGCAATTTATCATCTATCATACATACATACATGTCAACATTCACCAAGACACATCACATAAAATTTATAAACATTTGGACACAATTGATCATGTAGGCCGAATGCATCATTAAGGTGAAAACCAAATTCTTCTTCTTTTTGTGTTTTCCATTTATTTCAGAAATATGTAAAAAATGGTTTGAACCAAGATTTTTCCTGTAAACATAACAAAAATCATTTTAGAACTTAAATCCCTAAGAATCGGCCACTATTGGTGCCATTAATATATAAAAATTCAATCTTTTGCATTATAGTGCACAAAACATGAGCTTTCTTGTTTTCGGTATTTTTCGGTCATTTCAGAAATATGCAAACAGGTTGTTTAAACCATTATTTTTCATTCAATCATTGAAAATATTAGTTTAGAATACATTCCTTCACAAATTGGCAGCCATAGATAGGGTTTATACAAAAAAAATTCCAAGTTCAAGGGCTTAGGTGAAAAATCATGAGTTTCCACGCTTTCTGCGCATTTTGTTTATTTCAGCGATAAACAGACACATGATTCAAGTCATTATTTTTCATCTAAACAAAACAAATATCATATTAGAACATCAATTCACACAAATCGGCAGCCATGTATTCATGAAAGAATAAAATTTTCTAATTTCCAAATCCTAACACGAAAACCTTGAACTCCTTTATTTTTCGAAACTTTTTGGTTATCGCAGAAATATGCAGAAATATTATTTCATGCAATATTTTTCATCAAAACAAATCAAAAATTAGTTTAAAATGCAAACAAGTACAAATCGCACCCCCCCCCCCTCATGATGTTTATGCAATAAAATTGTGATTTTTAGTTATAGAATTCACCTTTGGAGAAATCTTGCGGAAAGAATCGTGTTTTTGGTAGAAAATAAATTTTCTCTCCCAAAAATTCACTCAAACAGAATTGAATCTATAGAAATCAGTAATCAAATAGTTCAAAATAATTTTCCCATAATTTATTTCATAGAAAACAGTTTAGAAATCAAAAGAGAATAAAAACTTACGATTACGGTCATGAAATCGCGAAACGGTAAAGTGTTTTCGATATTTCGATAGAGAGAATTATTTTGAGAGATTTTTCTACTAGAATATAGAAAGAATAAGGGAATGGCTGCTGGAAAACCCTTGCTGGCCGAAAATTAGAATATATATTACAGTTGGAGTGGAATTTCCACTTTTACCCTTAATGAAATAGGTTAGGACTATTTTTGTGTAGTGGGCTTTTGGGTAATTGGGCTTTTTCTTTAAAAATTTCAGCTGAAAGGATTTAAAATAAAAATAATATTTTTATTTTTAGTTTTGGAATATTTCCCTCATAAATATTTATTTAAAAATATTTTGAAAATACCCATAAAATTATTTTATGCTGAAAAATTGTTTTATGCATGAAAATTCATTTTATTTAAAATAAATTCTTTTTATCCAAGTGCACTTCATGTAAATCATTTATTTTACATTGGCAACATATATTATGCATATTAAAATTAATTTAATATGCCACATACTCATCAATCACTTAGATCACAAATTTTCACACAAGCACACACTTAACCTTATAGATTATAATTCAAGCAATTTATCACGAAAATTCGTAGGGTGGGTGTGGGTTGTTACATGCCATGTCCACTCGTAACATAAAAAAGAGGTAACAATAGCAGTGAAGAATAAAATCACAATTAAAATTGTAGCAATAGAAGTTTATCTTATTAAGCAAAAGATAAACAATAGTATGGTTCCAGAAAGAATGTAAGATAAGGCAATATTCACAAAGGTTCTTTTCTTATTATTGAATGGTCTTTAATAGTTTTAGACCAATTATCCTTTGCCAACCCAAGCTTCACAAAGAATTCATATAATTATAATTGAAAATAGAAAAGAATTTAAGTTTCAAGAATCTCAAAGGTTCACATATTATGATAACTTGTACTTGTAACATGAACATAATCTTTACTCACCTTATGGTTCTTTAGCTCCTAGTGCTTGTTGCCCTTGAACTTCTAATAATCCTCAAACTCTAACATACATTACAATTCAATACTTAGCATTTGCCTAACATCATGCTATCCTATCTTATAACTACACCATGCACATATAACATTCACATATACTTGGAGTTACACTTAGAAGTGCACTCATCACTTGCACATAACATGTTGACTTTGAAGTTTTGCACACTTTGCTTCTTAGGCTCACATGAAATCATATAATAACTCATACCAAGATTTTTCTGTAGCAAAACATCATAAATCATGATTTTAATATCAATTCAATTTCACTTCCAACTTGTCACACTTAATACTTTTCATGTACATCAACTTTACAAGTAACCTTAAAAGTATTATGCTTATCTCTTTTAACCAAATTATACAATCAACCTCATGTAACAACCCACAACCATTCTAGGAATTTTCGTGACAATTTGTTTGACATAGAACTATTTAGACCAAGTGTGTGCTTTTATGGAAATTTATGTGCGATGTGATTGATGAGTATGTGGCATGTTAAATTAATTTTAAGATGCATAATATGGGTTATTATTATGAAATAAATAATTTATATGAAGTGTATTAGCATAAAATAATTTATTTTACATAAAAAGAATTTTCATGCAAAAAGGCGATTTTTAAGCAAAAAATAATTTTATGAGTATTTAAAAATAATTTTTAAAATAAATCTTTTGGGTGAAATTTTAAAGAAAATAATAAGAAAAATATTTAATTTTTAATCACCTATAATCAGCTTGAAATTAAATAAAAAGCCTAAATACCCAAAACCCAATACACCAAAACACTCCTAACCTAGCTTATTAAGGGTAATTTTGGAAATTGCCCAAAACCTTACATATTTAATGAAGAATTCAGCCAGCCCTAGCTTCCAGTAGCCACCATTCTATTATTTCATTATTTTGGTAGAGAAATTCTCTAAAAAATAATCTCTCTACTGAAATTCATAAAATACCTTCAAACTTTGCGATTTCTTGACTGTACTCGTAAGTTTTTTCTCCTTTCAATTTATTTTTGGATTTCTATGAAACTAATCGTGGAAAAATTATTTTGAATAAAATATTTACTGATTTTTATTGATTAAATTTGGCCTAAATGAGTTTTTGAAAGAGAAAATGATTTTTGTACTGAAAACACTAACCTCTCTATGCGATTTCTCTAAAGGTGAATCATGCAACTCAAAATTGAAATTTTCATGCATAAACTCAAGGGTGGGGGGGGGGGGGGGGGTGGAGGTTTACACTGCTAATTTTTACATACTTGTGTTCTAAATTATTTTTTGTGTTTAGATGAAAATATCAAATTAAATCATATTTTTGCATATTACTGTAATGACTGAAAAATTTTGGAAAACAAGGAAATTTATGGTTTTCGTCCTAAAACTTAAAAGTTGAAAATTTTTATGTATATGAACCCTAGGGGCTATTGATTTGTGTGGATTTGCATCCTAAAGTGATTTTTATCATGATTGAATGAAAAATAATGGTTTAAAGCATGTGTTTACATATTACTATAATGATCGAAAAGTATCAAAAACAAGATAAGAGCATGGTTTTCATCCTGAAACATAAAGTTCGAAGATTTTCATGCATATGGACATATATGATACTGATTCATAGGGATTCATGTTCTAAAATTATTTTTTCTTTGATTACATGAAAAATCTCGGTTCAAACGATGTTTTTGCATATTACTATAATAGATGGAAAGTACGAAAAGTAAAAAAAATTCAGGTTTTCTCTTTGATAGCGCATTCGGCCATTGTTGGGTTTTTTATCCCAATGTTTATAATTTTTATGTAATGTATTTTAATGATTATTGACATGTATGTATGAATGATAAATGGTTAAATTGCATGTTGGTTAAGGGAATGACTCTAGACAAGGGTAGAGATAGTTTGCTATACTTAGGGTATCTTAACCTTATGTTATGATTAAAATGTGAATGTGATTAGGTAATATGGAAATACAATTTATGAGGAGTTAATAATAAATTAATGATCTTGAATTGATAAAGAGATTGACTGAATGAATTGGTCTTAACAGATGAGCATGACACTTGAAAGGCTATTGATAAGTTGACATATATGGAAGTATCAAGTGTACTAAGATGATTGTTAAAGTGAATTGATATTAAGATCATGACATTGTGTTTGACTTGAGAAAAGTATTGGTATGAGTTATAATATGATTTCATGTGAGCCTATAAAGGCTAAGTGTGTAAGACTTTTAAGTCAACATGTTATGTGCGAGTGATGAGTGCACTTTTAAGTGCAACTCTAAGTATATGTGAATGTTATATGTGCATGGCGTAGTTATGGGATAGGATAGTTTGATGATTAAATAAATATGAAGTATTGGATTAAATATTATGTTAAAACTTGAGGAGTTTTAAAGGTTCAAGGGCTATGAGTATTAGGAGTAAAGGAATCATAAAGTGAGTAAACATTATGCTATTGTTACAAGCACATGCTATCATGATTATGTTATAGGAACCTTTGAGATTCTTGAAACCCAAGTTCACTTCCATTTTAAATTTGATTATGTGATTTCTTTGTTAAGCTTAGGTTGCTAAAAACAATTGGTCCAAAACCAATAATGTTTATTCAATGATATGAAAAACCTTTTGTAATTGTACCTTACCTACTTTCTTTCTGGAACTACACTATTATTGTATCTTTTGTTCAAAAAGTTAAACTGCTATTATTATTATGGAATATGGTAATGTTGCCTTAAGTGCTATTATTATATGTGAATACCATTAGCTCTATGCCACATCCCAATTTTGGAGACATGACCATCCTAGAACATGGGAAGACATAAGGTCACCCACACTCGTAGAACCCACTCATGCATATGCAAAAGGTTCCTAGGATCGTACTAAACCTCATACATTATAAAACCTTTTTTAAAGGAAAAATCTTAAGTTACAAAAGCTAAAAATATACTTTATTACAATTCATAAAAAAAAAATGTAAGACTCTAAGTAAATTCTCTAACATAATATCTTAAAGTAAAGTTCCCCTAATAACTCTTAGAGCGTCTAAAGACTCATCATAACATGGTATTATTATAACCTTGACAAGGGAATTTCCTAAGCAAAGCAGGTAGCTTGAGTGATCACCTTGCCTCCTCATAATGCTCATCTGGAACCACACAAGGAAAAAGAGGTGAGATAGATGATCTAAATGAGTAAACAATATGACTTATACAATAACATATATCCTTTAGAAGATTTCATAACTAATCATTCAAAATTTATGATTCACAGTTCATGGCTTGCAATTTAATAAGGTTTATAAAAATCAAATTATAATTCATAACACATATAGAGTGGAGGTAGCTGCCTTGTTCGCTCATAACATAATATAGAGTGAAGGCTGCTGCCTTGTCCACTCGTAACATAATATAGAGTGAAGGCTGCTACCTTGTCCACCCATAACATAATATAGAGTGAAGGTGGTTAACTTGTCCACACATAACTCATAACATATAAAGTGAAGGCTGCTACCATGTTCACACATAACACATAACATGTAAAGTGAAGGCTGCTGCCATGTTCACACATAACTTATAACAAAATTAAAAACATAAAAGGTAATAGTAGCATTAAAGAATACAATCACATGTAACATAATAACAATAAAAATTTAGCTTATTTAACAAAAGATGAACAGTAGTGTAGTTTCAGAAAAAAAATATAAGTTAGGGCAATAATCGCAAAAGCATTATCATTGGATAATCAAAATGGTTTTGACCTAATTGTCCTTTGGCAACTCAAGCTTATAAAGAAATCATTAAAATAGAAAAGAACTTGGGTTTCAAGATATCAAAGGTTCACTAAACATGATAGCTTGTACTTTTAACTTGAAACATAATGTTTACTCACACTTGTAACATGACCAGAGTGTTTACTCACCTTGTGGTTCCTTCAGTTCTAGTACATGTAGCCCTTTTAAACCTCTAAAACTCCTCAAGCTTTAATACAATATTTAATTTAATACCTAGTATTTATTTAATCATGATGTTATCCTATTGCATAACTACCTTATGCATATATAACATTCACATACACTTAGGGTTGCATATAGAAGTGCACTCATTACTTGCACATCACATGTTGACCTTAAAGGTCTTATACACTTAGCCTTTATGGGTCCATATGAAAACACATTACAATCATGTCAATACCTTTCTAAGTTCAACACAATACCATTATCTTAATATAAATTCACTTTAACAATCATCTTAGTACACTTAACACTTCCATATATGTTAACTTAACAAATAACCTTTCAAGCATCATGCTTATCTTTTATGACCAATCCCTTCAATCAATCTCTTCATAGATTCAAGATCATTAATTCATTATTAACTCATCATACAACCTCCTTCCATATTATCTAATCACATTCACATATTAATCACAGCATAAGGTTAAGGTACGTTAAGTATACCAAATTGCCTCTAAGCTTGTTTAGGATCATTCATTCAATCAAAAACATGCAATTTAACCATTTATCATTCATACATATATGTCAATAATCAACAAAATACATCACAAAAAATTTATAGACATTGGGATAAAAATTCCATTGTAGGCCGAATGCCCTATTAAAGAGAAAACATGAATTTTCTTACTTTTCTTACTTTTTGTCTATTACAATAATATGCAGAAACATGGTTTGAACTAAAATTTTTCATGTAAACATAATAAAAATCTTTTTAGAATATTGACATGTAGGATTTGGCTTATATATAATTCCATATGCATGAAAATTTCCAACTTTAGATTTCAGGATGAAAAACCATGAGTTTTCTTGTTTTTGGTACTTTCCGGTCATTACAACAATATGTATACATGTGGTTTAAACCATTATTCTTCATTCAATCATAACAAAAATCATTTTAGAAAATGAATATACAAAAAATTGCACTATAGACCAAGCTTATGCATAAAAATTCCAAGTTTAGTGTTTAGATAGAAAATCATGAGTTTTCAAGAAAATCATGAGTTTTCAAGCATTTCGTGCTTTCCGTTCATTACAGTAATATGTAAACACATGATTTAAATCATTATTTTTCATCCAAAAAAAACAAATATTAGTTTAGAATATTAAACATCACAAATAGGTAGCCATTGAATTGTCAAATCATAAAATTTTTCAACTTCCAAGTTCTAGAGCGAAAACCTTGAATTTTCTTATTTTCTAAGACTTTTCGGTCATTACAGTAATATGCAAAAATATGATCTAATTCAATATTTTTCATCTAAATACATCAAAAATCAGTTTAGAACAGCAACATGTAGAAATTTGCCCCCTTTGGTAGTGTTTATGCATGAAAATTTGAATTTTGAGTCGTAGGAATTACCTTTGGAGAAATCGTGTAGAGAGGTTGGTGCTTTCAGTAGAAAATTTGATTTTTCTCTCAAGAAATCACCTAGCCTAAATTTTATCAATAAATATTTAGTTCAAAATAATTTTTCCAATATTAGTTTCATAAAAATCAAATAGCAAATCGAAAGGAAAAGAAAAACTTATGAAACAGTCGCAAAATCGCAAGTTTGAAAGGATTTTTATGAATTTTGGTAGAGAGAAATATTTTGACAGAATTTTTCTGCCAAAATAATGAAATAACAAAATGGTGGCTTTTGGAATGAAGGGCTAGCTGAAATTTAGGTTAAATACCAAGGTTTTGGGTGAAATTTACAAGATTACCCTTAATGAGTTAGGTTAGGAGTGTTTTAGTATAGTAGGCTTTTGGGTGTTTGGGCTTTTTAATTAATTTTGGGGGTGATTATAAGCAATTAAAAATAAAATATTTTTCTTATTATTTTCATTAAAATTTCTCCTAAAATATTTATTTAAAAATATTTTAAAAATACACATAAAATTAATTTATACTTAAAAATCGCCTTTTCGCATGAAAATTTATTTTATAAAAAATAAATTATTTCATGCTAATACACTTCATTTAAATCATTTATTTCATAACAATAATTCATATTAGGCATATTAAAATTAATTTAATATGCCATATTCCCATAAATCACATCACACATAAATTTTCATAAAGTCACACATTTTGTCACAATAACCCTAAATTCAAATATTTTGTCACGAAAATTCCTAGGGTAGATATGGGTTGTTACACTCAAGCAATGGTACCTCTAACCCTTTATGCAAAAATTCTTGTGTTGATGTAGGTAATTATCGGAGCCTATGCACATGGTCTTAACCTGATGGATAAGGGTTATGTATCCACCTCAACTAGAAAGGGCAGTTCTAGCCGTGGAGCCTGCTTAGTTTTAAGACTTTATAAGTTATTAGGTTGGGAGTTGGAATTTGGTATGAGGCCACCTCTTCCTTGAGTGAATGAGCTAGCATAGTCATTTACTCTTACTGGGTGATAAGTGTTATAAGTGTGATTTTTGCAAACCTGCTAAAGTGAAAACCTTACTAAATTGCAAACTTTGAAACTATGATTGGTAAATCATGAAATATGTGTTATAAGCTATGGGTTTCCTTTTTAAAAGGAATATATGTTATTGTATGGGTTATGTTGTTTACTTATTGAAATCATGTATCTTACCCCTTTGCTTTATGTGGTTTTAGGTGAGCAATATAAGGAGATAAGGTGATGGCTTAAGCATTCTATCTCACTTAGGGGATTCCTTGTCCCAGTCTTTAATTATCCTATGCTATAAAAGGTTACTCATAGATGCTCTGAGAGTTTATTTTGGGATATTAATCATTGATGACTTATTTTAAGACTTTATATGTTATTTTCTTATAATATATTTTCAAACTTATTAAACTATTCTTCCACATATTGAGGTTTCCTATATTATTGGATATTTAAATTAATGTATGGGGTGGTACAATCCTAGGTATGATTGGTATAAGTATAAGTGGGTCTACAGGCGTGGATGACTTTATGTCTCGCATGTTCTAAGATCGTTATATCTCTAAAATTTGGGATGTGACACCTCATTGTAAATGTAAGGTCATTGATTCTAGATTAACTCATCATAAGGCCTAATTTACATGGCACTTAATCATATACACATATTAATCGAACATAGTAATTTGACTTTAGAACTCTAGTGTAGGCCAAACCTCTCTAGGCTTTGTCTAGAGTTACTCTTTCAACCAACATGCAATTTAATCAAGTATCATACATATACACATGTCAACAATCATTAAAATATATCTTATAAAAATTATAGACATTTTGCAACAAAATCCGAAGGTAGGCTAAATTCACAGCATCATGGAAAACATAGATTTTTTTGTTTTTTGCACTTTTCGTTCATTATAATAATATGCAAAAACATGATTTAAACCAATATTTTTCATATAAACATAACAAAAATCATTTTAGAACACACTAATAAACAAATTGGCACCCCCTTGCTCATATGCACGAAAATTCCAACTTTTAAGTTTTTGGATGAAAACCATGGATTTTCTTGCTTTTTGTACCTTTTTGATCATTACAATAATATACAGAAATATGATTTAACCCAATATTTTTCATCTAAACATAGCAAAAATTAGTTTGGAATACACTAACATACAAATCGCCCTCCCCCCTTATAGAATATATGCATGAAAATTCCAAATTTAGGTTTTAGGGTTCACCTTTGGTGGATGTGCGTAAAAAGAGTTGTGTTTACAATTGAAAATCGTTTTCTCCTTTAAATAAAAAACCTAGCCCAAATTAAACATTAATAAAAATAATAAATATATAGACCCATATGGATTTCACATGTTTAGTTTCATAAAAATCAAATAGTAGATTGAAAGTAGAGAAAAACTTACGAAAACGATCATAAAATCGCAAGGTTTGAAGACAACTTGTGAATTTCGATTGAGAGAATATTTTTGGGAGAATTTTTCTATAAAAAATCTAATGAATAATAGAATAGTGGCTGTCACAATAAGGGGTGGCTGAAATTTAGGTTTACATTTGGGATTTTGGGCAAAATTACAAGTTTGCCATTAATGAGCTAGGTAGGAATGTTTTGGTGTGTTAGACTTTTAGTGAGTTGGGTCTTTTAATTTCATTTATTTTCTATTTATAGATAAATAAAATAAAATAATTTTTTATTATATTCATTGAGATCCTCCACAAAATATTTATTTAAAAATATTTTAAAAATCCTCATAAAAATTATTTATGCTTTAAAATTACTTTGTGCATGAAAATTCACTTTGTATGCAATAAATCATTTTATGCTTATGTACTTCAAATAATTCACTTACTTCACATTAATAATTCATATTATGCATATTAGAACTAATTTAACGTGCCACATACTCATTAATCACATAGCACATGAATTTTCATAAAAGCGCATACTTTGTCATAATAACTCTAAATTCAAGTAAATCATCACAAAACTCCTCATGTGGGTATGGATTGTTACATCATAGTCCTTAAACACATTTTTTACTTCCATTATCTCTCCTAAAGGAGTCGACACTACTAGGGATTCATTCATTATTTCCTTATCTCCACCTAAACTCTTAGCAAAACACAGAGACACAAACAAGTGCGTAGCACCAAAATCTATAATGAGTGCATAGCACTAGAATCTATCAAGCATCTTGCACTAGAAGTTTGAATGGGAATGATACAACTCCATTCTCCTCTTGCATTGGCAGTAATTCCTACCTTTGAATTCGCAGCTCATTAAATGCTTAGCACAAGTCCCACATCTCCTTGAGCATAGCTTGAACCTCTTGTGAAGAGGCTTGCTCACTAGAGCCCATGGTCGGTACTTTCAAGTTAAACCTCTCTCTTGACCTCACAAGTGTAGAGGCAGCATCTAATGCGGTGTCCAATATTGCATTCTCATCAGCCCTAATAGGTTAAGTAGTTATGCGGACCTTATTCTCAGGAGGCATTCTGCTATAACGAGTAAGTGTATTCAGTGCTAACTCCATTCTAACCCACTTAACCCCACTATCATATTATCATACTTACCATACATTTAACATGAGAACCCATCATATAGTATCATATCACAGGGCACATATCACATGGCACATATCATATGGCATAACATGTATCATGTATCATTATCATATAACATATAAATTATAGCATAATGGACTCTCTTATCATATAAAAGTTAATAATTTCATAGGCAATAAAGAATCAAACATAAGTTAAGTAAATAAGTAATCATATAATATCATTCATATCATATAAGTCCTATATTGCTAGGCTAATAGTTACCAACTACTAGCACAAGTCTCAATTGTGTCCCTCATTATGGCGAACATCGGGTAGCTTCCAAGTTCGAATAGGTAAATGATCAATAGGAGGGCAATCAAGAGTAATATGACTAATTCCACTGCATCAATAGCAAAGTAGGTCTCTATCCAGCTTATGACCGGTCAAAGACAAGGATCTAGATGGTGAGTAGCAGTTAAGAGAGCATACAGAGCTAGTATGCCCATCCTTACCATAAATCCTGCAAGAATCTCTAGGTGCATAGCCCCCCATTTACTCAATGATTCTAGCCTTAATCTACTCCACATCCTCCCTCAAAGCATGTACTAGGGACCTAAGACATCAATTTTCCTTTATCAGGTCTGAATAATCTCTTTGAAACCTCTAAATCTTACTTTGAATCCAGACATAACCTAGACACTTTGTAGGTTCTTCCTCATTAGGAGTCGTCTCTCTCTTAAGGTGGATCACAAGTATGGCCTTCTTGAATATCTCTAGCTAGGTCCTCTTGCATGACATGTAAGGTGCTCTAGGTCAGGGTCCTCTAGCAAGGGTACTCTTCTTGGTCATATGGTACGAGAATCATAAGGCACACAAAACAGTAACAAGGAGTACTATAGCTTGTTGGGATTTCACAGAACTATACCAACGAAAGACTATAATTGATATGAAAGGAAAAATTCCTATGTTTTAGGATTATACTTAATCAACCCAATAAATAGACAAGTCTAAACTAAATTTAAAAATGTGGCTCTGATACCAACTTTGTCACATCCCAACTTTAAAGATATGATTGTCCTATAGCATGGGGAGAAATAAGTGAAGGAATGGTGGAGCCAAACACAGTGGAAGGAAGGTGGTAAGGTGAAATTTCAAACATTTTAGAATTCCACTTCTCCCAATTTTGGTCCAAAATTCATTCAAGCAATCAATTAATTTGTATGTAAAACACATATGCATATAAAGGAGAAGGAAGAGTAATCATATTACCTCTTGTAGGTTCCTTCTTTCTTTAACAAAGATCTTTCCAAATGTGAAGCCTCTAGATCATGGACACCTAGCTCATCTACAAGTTTCCTCTTAGTTTCTTTGGTGTTCTTGAGTCACTCTCTTAGTTGCCTAAATTGATTCAAGATTTTCCCTCAAAATTTTTTTAAAAGTTTAAGGTTTCTCTTTGATTTGTTTTTGGACTAAACACATTTTTAATTTGCAAGCATTTGTTCTTTTACAAAGAACAAAGAAGAGAATTGAAGATCAAAAGAAAAATTGAAGAAACATTTTCTTCTTTTTCTTTCTTTCTCTCAACTTCTCTCTCTAAAATGCTCCAAATGAAAAATGGTGTTCACTTGCTTTTTGCAACATAAAAACTCTTAGCTTTTATATTATATGCAAGACTTAACCCTTAAGTCTTCACAAAGACTTAAATGTCCATTCACATTCTTCTAGCTCACCATTTGGTTAAGGGGCAAAGTTGACTTTGCTTCTTCAAATGATGAAATGACCACTATATCCTTTAGGGGTAAAATGGACATTTCTATTGGCCAAAAGATGTAATTATAATTTTAACCTTAGTAGAAAATTCTCTAACCCTTAAACCCATCATATGGGATTATGAATAGTGAATTTTCTCTAACCCCTAAATTGCCTCTTCACCATATCACATATGGACTTAGGCCACATCTCATGTGTTAAGGGTTTTTACTAAGTTTAAAATTATGTATTTGATTTAGTCCAAATCAAATTTAATCTTTCTCATTTGCATCTTATTCAAATTAATTGAATAAGATTTAATTGAATAGAAACCTTCATAGATTAAAAATCAAGACATGCTAGGGTCCTTGTAAATTTAATTACATGTTTAATCATTTTACCACTAATCAATTAATTAAATACTTTAATTAATTATTATGGTAAACCTTTTATACTTGGAAGGTGATCACTATTGGGTTTATGACTTTCTAGGTTCATGTCTAATTAGCAATGGGAATGAGAAAAATTTTTCTCTACTAATGTGAAATCCCCACTTCACACTTAGTCCCATAAGTCGTGAGGGACAGCTAGCATTCCATGTGATGATTACCTAATTAGAAATGAATGTTTATAGTTGACAACTTTAAACATCACATGGACCATTGATCATAAATCATTATGCACTAGAATACCTTCATTAAAGATCCCAATCTCGGCTAGGGAAATGGTTTATGTCAAACCCTAATGTGCCTCGATTCTATGTCCTTATCTTAATTCTAATTCTTGATAAGATTAGATTCCTACTAGAAACACTTTTTAGTGAATCTATCTATCCTAGCCAGGAGCTTTAGTTATCAAGAATAATCAGACAGTATAGGATCTTAACTTTATTTACTCAAGGTAATGAATTCTAACTTGGTGATCACTTATCTCCATACATAACAAATTAGAACTATCACATGCCATATATTCGTACATGAATAGTACATCTATGTAAATAGTAATAAATTCTAACTACCTATGTATGAGATACAGTATCCCTCAAGTCAAAGAATTATATGCAGTATTATGACCTAGATGATGAATAATTGACAGGTAGCAAAACTCCATAGTATTATCATTTAACATCACAGTTTGACTATTCATCATATGAATATCAACATGTTTATATCGACATCACATGTCAAGCAGCATGAGAGTCACTGCCTCTATAATCATCTGTATCACATACTGATTATAGAAAACAAATAGAGGTGATGGTCTTCCATAATTAATGATGCCCAGTCATTAATCCTATGACCATGAACATATTTAAAATATTTGTACAAGAGTGATCTGTCTCCCATATTCTCAACACTTAAGAATACATCCTTATAAATACTTAAGGATTATATTCAATAATATGAAACCCTTTTCACATTATGAATATATTATCGTGCCATTAAAAATTAATATCTACTATTACATAACTATTATATGGCTCATAGGGCACATACTGCTATCAATCTCTCACTTGCACTAGAGCCATTCTGCTTAGTATCAGAAACTCATATTCACAAGAGTAAGTTTAACTATCACTAACTTTTGAATTTAGTCAATGGATTAACCAAGTTCATAGTTAACATTATTTTCTGCAAGACTGGAATGCCCTATTCTAGCAATTTATTTGATAATATCTTAATGCCTTTCGAATTATTTTGGATTTCAATGTGAGACTCAAGTTCCCTTACCATAAGCTAAAGCTCCATTATTATCATAGCAGAGAGATACTTATGTTGTATTAGAGAAACTCTTCAACAGTTCATAACTATTTAATCCAAAATAGTTTCTTATTTGTAACATCCTATGTAACAAATTTGGCTTCCATAATGAAGTTTGTAATAATAAGTTGCTTAGAAATTTTCTAGCAAATTATTTCTTCATTATAGATAACAACAATCCCAATGATAGACTTTCTATCATTTATGTAGTAACATTCTTCATTTGTCAAAATTAAATCTTAAATACTTCTCAAGTACTTTAGAATAATTTTGATTATATTTCCAACAATTTAATCCTAGATAAGATTAGAATTTGTTAGTCATACTAACAACATTCTTGATGTCTAGCTCATTATATAACTTTTGTATAATTTAGATTTCTTATAGTCATACAATAAGGAATCCATGCCATACTTTCTTTGGGTATCTAGGGAATCATCCCTTAAAAAGTGGATATCAAAATTGTAGGAAATAAAAATTTTGGAATTTGCATGTTGAACTTTTCAACATCTTTTCCAAATATTGACTTAGATATATTTGATATTCTTTTCAATCTATCTCTATAAATATGAATTAACAAGAATGTAAAATATTTATCTCAAGTCTAAATAAAGAAAGTAATGGTAAAACCATTCTACAAATGCAAATATATTAATACTTTTTACAAACTAATGTGTTATCCATGTACAAAACTAGAAAGTGAGGATACTCCCACTATCCTTTTTGTACATTAAGGATTCATCTTGCAATGATACAACTCATTAAGGTTTTGCATACTTTGGAATTTTCTTAAGACTCTAAGCCATTAGATTTATTCCATGATTATGTTTTCTTTTCTAGAGAAAGAAAACTAGTATTGACATCTATACATCAAACTCATAATCATTATGCATTGCTATATCATATATAGCTATAATAGAATCATCTTATAATTTGCTTCATCATGAATGTATAACTTTTATGCATTCGTATAAAGTAAATTATATTTTTCTTAATATTAGATATTTTATGATCTCATGATTTACTTCATCATGATATGCAACTTTTGTGAATTCATATAAAAGAAATTATATCTTATAGAAAATAGATATTCTACTAAACCTTTAGTAGCTTATGAGGATAAAATATTTAGTTAGTTTTAGACTTTGCACAGGGTTGATCAAATTTTACTTTGATCATTTTATTGGATATTATTGGATGACATTCATCCAATCATTCTATCTTTCTCAATATGTCACTTTCTTGAATAAACACTTTATCAAGAAATAACATCTTTGCTAACAACAACTCTTTGTTATTCAAAAGATAGAAATACTATCCTAAAACACCTTTAGGATATCTAACAAACCTTATCTTAATTAGAATTATCTTCTAATTGTCTACCTTCAACTTATCAAATAAGCTAGATATCTCAAATCAAATTATGAGTAAGAACTTTGACATCTATCCATATCAAATCATATATGAATTAGGATTAGAAAGACTTTGGAGAAGATTCTATTTAAGAATAATATGCTATTATTTGTAAATTTCCAAAAGGAAATAAACAAAACTTTTATAGTTCATCATCTATTACATCATATCACATATGTTGTAATTTATTCTTTTGAGCATACCATCATGTATGGTTTTCCTAAAATGAATTATGATTATATGTCAATTTTATATTTAGGAAATTCCTCAAAGATTGGTAATCAAGTTCTCCCCACTTCAATCAGTTCAAAGGGTTATGATACTCTTTCCCTTTTTGTATGAAATATCCTTAATATTTATTTTCCTTTTCATTTTGAATTTCTTGAACGTTTCAATAATTCAAATGAACAATTCATTTTATTTTTACCTTTTTTTGACTTGGTCAATATCATAAGTTTAGGTAAGTATGATGAACTAGGAAAACTCCCACTAACCATTTGACAAATGGTATTAATGCATCTATATGCATAAATTGTAAAACTTCTTTGATTTCTATCTTTTTGTCCAACAAAAGGTGATCCATTTGTTTTTGCATTAGATACTAGACTTCTAAGTGGAAACAAGTTCACACCCTAATGGGTAGTGACACATGTTATCCAACTAAGTTGTCTTTTCTTCAGCTAAACAAACTAGTCTAAGAAATCATAGTGGTTTTAGATTGGAGTTCTTTATGGCATTATCATAAAAGCACTTGGAGTTGTTTTGTTATTATTAACTTAATAATAATACATCAACCATATAATTCATACTTTTAAGTTTATTACCATAATAAACCATGCAAACATTTTTCTAGTAACAAAATTCACAATTCCTTAAAGTTACAGAATAATGTAGCTTAAGTATGAAATACATACATGATTTACAAAACATGATTTCCTCAAATCATCATTAAGTACATACAAGACATACAAAATACAATTTCTAAAATCATCATGAAGTATTCTAAAAGCTCTTTGAAAATAAAAACTTTGCCCTTTTGATTTTTCAAAATTACTTCATTAACTTCATGCTTCCGTTGTTTACTTTGATCATGCATATAACATAAAAGCACCTATATCATGAATCCAAGCAATAGATGAACTATATGAATCCTTAGAATATAGTAACAAGAGATAGATTTACCTTCATAAGGTCTATCCTTCTCCTTGTCCTTTAGTATTCATAATACTTAGAACAATTATTTTTCCAATATTCATAACATTGGCAATAGAAATATTTTCTTTTGTCAACTATAGCATTATTTATGGACTTGTCCCTTGCAATTTTTCTTAAAGTGCATTTTCCATCTAATGGAATTTTGGAATGAATTTGAAGAATTAAACCATTTGAAAATTATTATTCATCAAAACATCTAGACTCTCTAGTTGTTTGATGAATTTAATCATAATATGAAAATAATTTCAAATTAGTTTAATTAAAATTAATAAGAAAGAAAAGAGATTTCTCACAATTTAAATTCTTTCACAAAGAATACTAGATAGAAAAATAGAAAAATAAGAAATTAAAGATGAAACATTTTCTTCTTTGATTTCTTTTCTCTAATTTCTTACTCTAGTTGAATAATAAGAATAAGAACAAGAATGAAAAATATGGAGAAGACAAAGAAAAATAAAGTTATGAAGATCAAGAAGAAACACTTTCTTCTTTTCTTCCTTTATAATTTCTTTTCCTTTCCTTTTTCTTTCTTTTCTTTTCCTTTTTCTTTCTTTATAAATTTCTTCATATTCAGACAAAATAACTACCTTAATAACTTATATTAATTAGTGTATATATCCTCATCATACAACTCTTGTAGATGATGCATAATTACTTAGAGTTTTGTTATGCTCATATGTTGTTTTGTAACCCTTGACTTAAAAAACAATCATATAGCATCAAACTCATCCAATATTTTTGTTTCATTACATTTAGAGTGATATGTTCCTTTAGAATAGTCTTTTCTCTAAAAGACCAAGAACAAATCAAGTTGAATACATACATTATATACTCATATGCAAGGACCATAGATTTAGGCCCTGTGAGCCTAAAAGAATTAAATATATTCGCAAGTGGATTTGTCAATTTCATATTATCAAAAAGTAGAAAATAACAAGATTAATAACTTATGTAATTGTGTAGCTACTGTAATGATTTGATCTTTAATTAAAATGGTAATCCTACTAATTTGGCGAATCCTATACTTCCAAATATGAAATGGAAATCTCGTTGGGTGGATTTCTTATAGGTGATTGAATTCTTATTAGATTTTCACAAATTCCTCAAATACACATTGTCATTATTGGAATTTTGATATCTAATAAGTGAACAACACTTGTTCATCACAACTTTTTGTGAGGTTCAATTAATCTAGCTCCTAGTGTTTCCAACCTCAGATACACATTGTCGTTATTGGCTTTTCATACTAGTCAATTCAAACCCATTAGACCAACAAGTATAATGATTTGAACATTATATGTCTCAAATACTCAATCGTAACATCACATGCTTTACAATAACTTCAAGAAAATATTCAAACCAAATATATCACCCCTATGTATCCATAACCGATGACATAAGTGTTTAAATTTTTCTTGAATCATTGCTCCAATGGAGAACCATGACTCGATATTTTCTTTGGAAGATTTTTGAGCTTTATAGATTAGTTTCACTTTGCATATTATCCATTTTAAACATACATCATATGCATTCATATATATCATGTATATATTTCATAAAATGGACAATATACACATAGGTATGATCATGGATTCTATGGATCCACTTCCTAGCCACAAGGAATGGGTATAAGATTTAGGTTATACAAATTACAAACATGAAATTAGAATGCTTATAGCTTCATGCTCCCATTAGGCATCTTCATGGGTTGAACCTCTTCTTATTCTTACATCTTCACATCTCTATATATACATTAGTAACCTTGGCATTCCAAGGTGAGATAACAAAAACAAAAGAGCTTATAGGCTCAATGGAATTGATTTACAACCTAAATGAGCAATTACCATTTAATTAGATCCCATCAAATAATAAAATTAATTATTACATATCCACATTAGAAATCATACATTATCATTTCTAAATCCATGATCAACCATTCATGCCTCTTAAACAACAATAAAACATATATATACAGCAATTGCATTTATAGATATGTTGTTCATTATTGGAACACTTCCAAATTTTGGTACATTTCCAAAAAATCTATTTTGAATATCATATATTCAAGGTTTCTATAGCTCAAAATCATATTTTAAGTCATAGAAATTTATTTGATTGAAAGATTAATCCAAAACAATTTTGGAAAAAATTAAAGTTGGGTACAAACATAATAAAAATCGTGACCACCTATCCCGACCGCGATACGGATTTTGTAGACATGAAACTTAAATCGCGGTCATGATTCTCAAAACTGACACAAACAAAGTTTGTTGTGATCCACTAATTCGCAGTTGTGATTTACTAATCGTGGTCAAGATTTATGATTCACGGGTGCAAATTCTGTGTCCGACAGCACAACATTTGTGCACCAACTCCTTTTCAACCAAATCAAAACCTCCAAAAGAACATATACAAAGGTTTTGCATAGAAACTAAGTGGCTTTAATACCAATTGAAGGAATGGTGGAGCCAAACACAGTGGAAGGAAGGTGGTGAGGTGAAATTGATAACAGTATGTGCTCAAGGAGCCATATAATAGTCATGTGATAATAGATTTTAATTCCCAATGGTATGATAATATATTCACAATATGAAAAGGGTTTTATGTTATTGAATGTAGTCCTTAAGTATTTGTAAGAGGATCTATTCTTAAGTGTTGAGAATATGGGAGATAGATCGCTCTTGTACAAATATTTTAAATATGTTCATGGTCATAAGATTAATGACTGGGTATCATTAATTCTAGAAGACTATCACCTCTATTTGTTTTCTATAATTAGTATGTGATAAAAATGATTATAAAGGCAGTGAGTCTCATGCTGTTTAACATGTGATGTCGATACAAACATGTAGATATTCATAGGATGAATAGTCGAACTATGATGTTAGATGATAATAATATGGGGTTTTACTACTTATCAATTATTTATCATCTAGGTCATAATAGTGCATATAATCCTTTGACTTAAGGGATACTATATCTCATATATAGGAAGTTAGGATTTATTACTGCTTATATAGATGTACTATTCATGTACAGATATATGGTATGTGATGGTTCTAATTTATTATGTATGGAGGTAAGTGATTGCCAAGATAGAATTCATTACCTCAAGTAAATGAGGTTAAGATCCTATGCTATTTGGTTATTCTTGATACTTAAGTTTTTAGCCAGAACAGTAAGATTCACTAGAAAGAGTTTCTAGTAGGAATATAATCTCATTAAGAATTAGAATCGAGGCACATCAATGATTGATGTAAACTATTACCCTAGCCGAGATTGGGATCTTTAATGAAGGGATTCTAGTGCATGATGATTTATGATCGATAGTCCATGTGATGTTTAAAGTTATCAACTATAAACATTCATTTCTAATTGGGTAGTCATGACATGGAATGTTAGCTGTCCCTCACAACTTATAGGACTAAGTGTGAAGTGGGAATTTCATATTAGTAGAGAAAAATGTTTTCTCATTCCCACTACTAATTATACATGAACCTAAAAAGTCACACACCCAATAGTGATCACCTTCCAAGTGTAAAAGGTTTACCATAATAATTAATTAAAGTATTTAATTAATTGATTAGTGGTAAAATGATTAAACATGTAATTAAATTTACAAGAACCCTAGCATGTCCTGATGTTTAATCTATGAAGGTTTTTATTCAATTAAATCTTAATTTGTATATGATGCAATTGAGAAAGATTAAATTGAAAATTGATTAGGACTAAATCAAAGGTGTAATTTTAAACTTAGTGAAAACCCTTAACACACGAGATGTGGCCTAAGCCTATATATGATATGGTTAAGAGGCAATTTAGGAGTTAGAGAAAATTCACTATTTATAGGCCCATGTGATGGGTTTAAGGGTCAGAGAATTTTCTATTAAGGTTAAAATTATAATTACATCTTTTGGCTAAAGGAAATGTCTATTTTGCCCCTAAAGGATATAATGGTCATTTCACCATTTGAAGAAGCAAAATCAAATTTGCGCTTTCACCAAATGGTGAACTAAAAAAATATGTAAGGGTGTTTAAGTCTTTGAAAAGACTTAAGAGTTAAGTCTTAAAGGAAATGAGTATAAAAGAGTTTATGCTTATTTTTCTTCATAAGTGCATAAACATCATTTTTCCATTTGGAACCATTTAGAGAGTGAAGTTGATAGAGATAAAGAAAAAGAAGAAAATGTTTCTTCAATTTTCTTTTGATCTTTAATTATCTTCTTTGTTCTTTATGAAAGAACAAATGCTTACAAATTGAAAATATGTTTAGTCCAAAACAAACTAAAGAGAAACCTTAAATTCCTAAATGATTTTTGAGGGAAATCTTGAATCAAAATGGGAAACCAAGAGAGGATTCAAGAACACTAAAGAAATCAAGAGGAAACTTCAAGGTGAGCTAGGTGTGGATGATCTAGAGGCTTCACACTTGGGAAGCTCTTTGATAAAAAAAAAGAAGGAACCTACAAGAGGGAATTTGATTAATCTCCCTTATTCTTTATATGCATATGTGTTTTACACACAAATTAATTGATTGCTTGGATGAATTTTGGACTAAAAATAGGTGAAGTGAAATTTTAAAATGTTTGAAATTTCTCCTCACCTTCCTTCCGCTGCATTTGGCACCACCATTCCTTTAATTGGTATCAGAGCCACTTAATTTATGTGTAAAACCTTTGTATATATTATTTTAGAGGTTTTTGATTTGGTTGAAAATGAGTTGGTGCACAAATGTTATATTGTCAGACACAGAATTTGTGCCCGCAAATTAGAAATTACGACCACGATTGGTATATTGCGACCGTGAATTTAATGTCGCACCTGCTAATGAATAGATCAGATCAAATTTTGGTTGTGCCAGTTTACAGAATCATGACCATGACTAGTATCTTGAAGACAAAGACCTCATTGGCGAGTAATCTCCCCTATGCTCAATAATCCCTACCTTGAGCTGCTCCATATCCTCCTTCATGGTATGAACCAAAAGCCTAAGACGTCAGTTTTCCTCCTTCAAATTTAAGTAGTCATCCTCCAATTACTGAATCTTATCATAAACCCCATCACAGTCCAAGCACTCCTTGGGGTCCTCCTCTTCATCAGGGGTCTCCTCCCTCTTGGGGCAGATCACAGGCACTACTCTCTTGAACATTTTCAGCCAAGTCCTCTTGCAAGTCACCCGAGGTGCTCTAAGTCTAGGTCCTCTTGCAAGAGTGATCTTTATGGTCATCTGATAAGAGAATCATGAGGCGCACATTAGCAATAACAAGGGAGTACTATAATCTCTTAGGATTTCGTGGAACTATACTAATGATAAACTGCAAATGACATGACAGGAAAGTTCCAATACTCCAGGATTATACTCATTTAACTCGATACATAGACAAGTCTAAACTAGACTTTTAAAAACTATAGCTCTAATACCAACTTGGCACTGGTCAAGTGGTAATAAAGGTTAAACTTGGCTCTAATACCAACTTTGTAACATCCTAACTTTAGACATATGATGGTCATAGAACACGGGAGACATAAGGTCACTCACGCCCATAAAACCCACTTACGCATATACATATCATGCCTAGGATCATACCAAACCTTACATAATAACTCATTTAAAACATTATATGAAAACCTTTAATTACAGAAGACAATAATTAGACACTTCAAATATAATCCATAAGGAAATAATATTCATAATTCACTCAAAAATGTTAATAAATAACATCTCAAAATAAATATAAAAAATAAATATTCCCGGAGCATCTAATGACAACACTTCATAGCATGGTATTATTAATGACTTTGACAAGGAATTCCTAAACGAAGTACTTTAGCCATCACCTTGCCTTCTCACACTTGCTCACCTGGAACCACACAAGGAAGAAGGGGTGAGATAGATGATCTCAATGAGTAAACAATATAGTACAAATGATATCACATATCCCATTTTTCAAGAAATCCCATCACATATAACACATAGTTCATGATTTACAATTCATGAATCAAAGGTGCAATTTAGCAAGTTTTTCAATTTAGAAAGTTTCCCAATTTAACAAGTTGCAAAAATCACACTTATAACATTTAACACCCAATAAGAGTAAATGACTATGCTAGCTCATTCACATGAGGGAGAGGTGGTCTCATACTAAATTCCAACTCCTAACCCAATACCTATAAGGTCGTGAAATTGATCAGGCTCTACGGCTAGAACCACCCCTTCTAGCTGAGGTGGATACACAACTCCTATCCATCAGGTTAAGACCATGTGCATAGGTTCCAATGATTACTCGCATCAGCACAAGGATTTTTTCATAAAGGGTTAAAGGTACCATAGCTAGAGCTAATGGTAATAAAAAATAATAATATCACATAAGGCAATAATAACAAGTATCCCAATAGCAATAGTAGTTTAACTTTCGAACAAAAGATACACTGATAGTGTAGTTCTAGAAAGAATATAAGTTAGGGTAATAATCACAAAGGTATTATCATTGGATAGTCAAAAATGGTTTTGGACCAAATGTCCTTTGGCAGCCCAAGCTTTACAAAGAAATCATTTAATCATATTTTAGGATAGGAAGAACTTGGGTTTCAAAGAACTCAAAGGCTCATATAACATGATGTCACATAGTTGTAACATATCGTAATGTTACTCACACTTCTAGTATGAATACAGCGTTTCCTCACCTTGTGGTTCTTTCGCTCCTATTTCACGTAGCCCCTTTGAAACTCTAAAACTCCTCAAACTCTATCATGATATTTAATTCAATACTTAGTATTTATTTAGTCATGATCCTATCATTTTCCATAACTAACCCATGCACATATAACATTCACATACGCTTAGAGTTGTACATATAAGTGCATCTCATCAGTTGCACAAAACATGTTGACTTTAAAAGTCTTACACAGTTAGCCTTAACAGGCCTATATGAAGTCACATTATAACTCATGTCTATACCTTTCTAAGGTCAACACAATATTATTATCTTGATATCAATTCACTTTTACAATCATCTTATAACACTTCCATATATGTCAACTTATTGATAGCCTTTCAAGTATCATGGTCATCTCTTTTGACCAATTCCTTCAATCAATCACTTCATTAATTCAAGACCATTAATTCTTTGTTAATTCATCATAAAATCCATTTTCATACTATCCAATCACATTCACATTCTAATCACAACATAAGGTAAAGATACCTTAAGTATACCAAAGTGCCTTTTGGCTTATTTAGTGTCATACCATCAATTAACATGCAATTTTATCATTAATCATACATACATACATATCAATAATCATCAAAATACATCAAATAAAAATTATAGACATTGGGATAAAAATCCCATGGTAGGCTGAATGCATCATCAAAGGAAAAACTGAATTTTTCTTTCCTTTTTGCACTTTCCGTCTATTATAGTAATATGTAAAAACATGGTTTGAACTAAGATTTTTCATGTAAACACAACAAGAATCATTTTAGAACATTAATGCACATGAGTCGGCAGCCATATGTGTGATATGTACATGGAAATTCCAATTTTATGTTTTAGGATGTAAAAACATGAGTTTTTCTCGTTTTCGGTATTTTTTGGTCATTATAGTAATACATAAATAGGTGGTTTAAACCATTATTTTTCATTCAATCAAATCACACATTAGTTTTGAACATCCTCATGCATGAATCAATAGCCATGAGTAATAATTATACAAAAAAATTGCAAGTTTTAAGGCTTAGGGTGAAAATCATGAGTTTTCGCGCTTTCCACGCTTTCCATTCATTACAATAATATATAAACGCATGATTTAAATCATTATTTTTCATTCAAACAAAACAAATATCATATTAGAATCCATTCATATACAAATCAGTAGCCACATATTTAACTAATAATAGAATTTTTGAACTTCTAAGTTATAGTACAAAAACCTTGAACTCTTTTGTATTCTAAAACTTTTCGGTAATTATAGAAATATAATTTAATCTAATATTTTTTATCAAAACACATCAAAAATTAGTTTAAAAATCATTCATTTAGGAATCACCCCCCTAGTGATGTTCATGTATAAAAATTTTAATTTTAAGTTACAGGATTCACCTTTGGAGAAATCGCACGAAAAAATTTCTCTTTCAAAAATTCACTCAAATAGAATTAAATCTAAAAAAATAGTAAACAACCAGTTTAAAATAATTTTCTCATAATTTATTTCATAGAAATCATATAGGAAATTGTTAAGAAAGCAAAACTTACGAATACGGGCGAGAAATCGCAAAATTGAAAGGTGTTTTCTTAATTTCGGTAGAGAGAATTGTTTTGAGAAAATTTTTCTATCAAAATATAGAAAATTAGAGTAGTGGCTGCTGGAAATAGGTTTCTGGCCAAAATTTTGATGTTTAAAGGTAGGATTTTAGGCAATTTCTACTAATACCCTTAATGAGCTAGGTTATGAGGGTTTTTGGGTAGTGGCCCTTTAGGTGTTTAGGCTTTTTATTTAAATTAGGAGCTGATTTTGGGTAATTAAAATAAAAATATTTTGCTTATTATTTTTTGCAAAATTCCCCCCAAAATATTTTTTTTAAAAATTATTTTAAAATACTCATAAAATTATTTTATGCTTAAAAATTGTCTTTATGCATGAAAATTTATTTTATTTAAATAAATTATTTTATGCTAATGCACTTCATGTAAATTTTTTATTTCACAATAATAACTCATATTATGCATATTAAAATTAATTTAATATGCCCCAAACCATAAATCACGTTACACATAAATTTTCACATAGTCACACAATTTGTCACAATAACCCCAAATTCAAATAATCTATCACGATAACTCTTAGAATGGGTGTGAGTTGTTATATTCTCCCTTCTTAAAAGAAATTTGTCCTCAAATTTCCAAATCTATCAGCACAATACATTCTACTTAACTTCTTTGCCACGCTTTTGTTGCGCCACTCAAACACAATATCTAACTATAATTAACATATCAAATACAGTAAGGCTCATACTCACAATTTATAAAAAATCACACTGATAATCCTTCAACTTAAGCTATACCTATGTTAATATCTTGTTCAAACAAATCTTAAAACTTATCTTTAATAATTTTGTATTACTTAACCTTAAACAAAAGTAATAGAACTTTTAATTTCACCTACAATCATAAATAATCCCAAGCATTTCTTTTCCTTATATCTCTATTAATATTAACGTCTACACTAATACCTTAATCACCACTTCCATTCACTATTTATCACATTAGTCATATAAGGATCCAACAAAAAATTCAAAATTATTAACTCCAATTGATATTCAATAATTCTCTTTTTGTATTAATAATTATTACTTAATCTATTATAACCTCAATAAATATTTTCATAATTAATACCTTGCTAACATTATAATTCCTACATTCCCATCATTTATTAGTTAAAACATATTTAAACTTAACAAATGTTCCTTGCATTCTATCAATTTACACTCCCAATTACACTTCTCATAGCTATTTCAGACTTACTCTCTTTCTATATAATATATACATCATTACCATGACTAATTACCTAATGCCTTAATTTTTTTTTTTTCTATACCTTTAGCTCGTAATATCATCTCACTTTAGGTTTTCCACTTACATCTCACTGTGCTTCACATTCCTGATCATTTAACTTACCATATTAAAATAATAACCCTTCTAATACCATTTCTAAATATCATTTCTCTTCTTATGGCATCAATCACAATTATTATTTAATAACTCCACCAAATTCATATATCAAACCATTGTAACATGCAAGGATTTCATACCTCATAACATTATACCTTTCAATCATTAATCTTGGTTGGATTAAAACTTAGTCAACTTCTCTTTCTAATCCACTTAACCCCACTATGAAAATATCATACTTATCATGCATTTATCATGAGCACCCATTATATAATATCACATCATGGGATACATATCACCTAGCATGTATCACATATCATAGCATATACGATGTATCCTAATCACATAACACATAACCTATAATATAATGAACTCTCCTATTATATTTAGAAGTTAATCATTTCCTAAGCAATTAAAGATCAAACCTAAGCCAAATAGCTAATTAGTCATATAATATCATTCATGTCATATAAGTCCTATGCCATTAGGCTAATAGTTACCAATTACTAGCGGAAGTTTTAGTTTTGTCTCTTATTCTTAGCTCCTTGCCCTTGAGGTTGAGATGATCCAGGTGGTGGAGGTGTCAAGGTTGCATTTCCTAGATTCCTTGTTTGAGGGCAATCCTTAATGAAATGATCCATTTGCCCACACCTTAGGCATGCACCCAAAATTCTTCGGCAAATTCCAAAATGCTTATTTCCACACTTGCAACAAGTGGGGAGTTCTTGCTTAGCTTGACCATTCCATGGTCAACATGTTGAAGACTCCTTCCTTGGGTCTCCTCCTTCTCCATGCTATCTCCTATGACCTTTATTCTTATTCTTTCCTTTTTTCTCCTGCTCAGCTTATTCCACTCTCTCAGCCTTATATCTCTTTTCCATTATCTTGGCCTTATCTATCATTTTGGCCAAGGTTAAGAATTCAGTCACCGCCAATGAGTTGAACAAAGGCGTTATCAATCTTCTCAAGAAGTGGTTGACACGGCTAGCTTTGGTAGGCACGATGTTGATAGCAAATATGGTAAGTCAGTTAAACTTCTTAGCGTACTTCGAGATTGACATCCCAGGTTTCTGCTTCAGCTATTCAAACTATAGCACCCTATCTTGCCTTTCGTCTTCAGGAAAGAACTGATCCATCACTTGTTTGAACTCTGCCCATGAAGGCGGGTCTACTCCGTAAAGTCATCCTTCAATGTTCCTCTCGTACTAATACCAAGCTTCTTTCTTGAGTTAGAGTCTTACCAACTTGATCACTCAGGCATCCAAGCAAGACAATCGATGGATTAGCTTGTCCATCTTATCCAATAATTCATATGGATCATCACCCTCCTTACCACCAAAAGGAAGTGGCTGTAGCTTCTTGAACTCTGCAATAGTCATTCCCTCATTGCGTAACTGTTTCCTCTCCCTTTGAGCAGGGGCCATACCATAGATGGTGGAACTTCATTCCTTTCTTGTGTTGGCGGCACTTCCCACCTTTGAGCTCACAGCCCTTCCAATTCCTTGCACAAGTCTCTCATTTCCTCACGCATAGCTTGCACCTCTTACGACGATGCTAGCTCATTAGAGCCTATAGTTGGTGCCTCTGAATTGGATCTTTCTCTTGACTTTATAGGTACAAAGGTAGCATTCGATGTGGTGTTCGACATGCATCCTCATTAGCCCTAATGGATTGGGCAGCTGTACGACCCTTCTTCTTGGGAGGCATTTTGCTTATCACGATAAGAGAATTTAGTACTAATCCCCTATTCTAACACATTTAACCCCACCATTATACTAGCATAAACACCAAGCATTTATCATATCACATCACTAAGCACATGTCACATATGCATATCACATATCACTTAGTTTTGCATATATCACATATCACAATCAAATAGCATATATCTCATAGTATGAAAATATCCTCCTATCATGGTAAGTTAATCATATCATAGCAATAAAAGAAATCATCTCATGCTAAGTGACTAGGCAGTTAAAGGGAAATATCATTCATATCATATAAGCACTATGTCGTTACGTCGATCATCACCAACTACTTGTCATAGCTCTCATATGTCCCCCACTAAGGCTGTCAAGAGCGACATGAGCACCGCTGCCACATTGATAATGGAGAAGATCTCCATCCTGATGGTGACTAGCCAAAAACAAAGACCTCACTAGCGAGTAATCTCCCCCATGCTTGATAATCTCTGCCTTGAGCTGCTTCACATCCTCCTTCATGGTACGAACCAAAAGCCTAAGACGTCAGTTTTCTTCCTTCAACTCTGAGTAGTCATCCTCTAATTTTTGAATCTTACCATAAACATAATCACGGTGGGTCCTCCTCTTCATCAGGGGTCTCTTCCCACTTGGGACGGATCACAAGCATAACTCTTTCGAACATTTTCGGCCAAGTCCTCTTACAGGTCACCTGAGGTGCTCTAAGTCTAGGGCCTTTCGCAGGAGTGATCTTCATAGTCACCTGATAAGAGAATTGTGAGCCACACGACAGTAAGAAGAAAGGAGTACTATAATCTATTAGGATTTCACAAAACTATACTAATGATAGACTGCAAATGACATGATAGAAAGTTCCTATGCTCTAGGATTATACTTATTTAACTCGATACATAGACAAGTCTAAACTAGACTTTTAAAAACTACAGCTCTAATACCAACTTGACACTGGTCAAGTGGCAACAAAGGTTAAACTTGGCTCTGATACCAACTTTGTTGCATTCCAACTTTACAGATATGACAGTCCTAGAACATATGGAGACGTAAGGTTACCCACGCTTGTAGAACCCACTTACACATATACATATCATACCTAGGATCATACCAAACTTTATAAAAAAAATCTTTTAAAACATTATATGAAAACCTTTAATTGTGAAAGACAGTAATTAGACACTTCACATATAATCCATAAGGAAATAATATTCATAATTCACTCGAATATGTTAATAAATAACACCATAAAATAAACATCAAAAATAAATATTCCTGGAGCATCTAATGACAACACTTCATAGCATGGTATTATTAATGTCTTTGACAAGGAATCCTTAAGCGAAGTAGAATGCTTGAGCCATCACCTTGCCTCCTCATACTTGCTCACTTAGAATCACACAAGGAAAAAGGGGTGAGATAGATGATCTCAATGAGTAAACAATATAGTATAAACGATATCACATATCCCATTTTTCAAGAAATCCCATCACATATAACACACAGTTCATGATTTACAATTCATGAATCAAAGAAGCAATTTAGCAAGTTTTTCAATTTAGAAAGTTTCCTAATTTAGCAAGTTGCAGAAATCAGACTTATCACATTTAATACTCAATAAGAGTAAATGACTATGCTAGCTCATTCACTTGAGGGAGAGGTGGCGTCATACCAAATTCCAATTCCCAACCCAATACTTATAAGGTCGTGAAACTAATCAGGCTCCACGGCTAGAACCACCCCTTCTAGCTAAGGTGGATATACAACCCCTATCTATCGGGTTAAGACCATATGCACAAGTTTCGATGATTACCCACATCGGCATGAGGATTCCTACATAAAGGGTTAAAGGTACCATAGTTAGAGCTAATGGTAATCACAAATAACAATATCACATAAGGCAATAATAACAAGTATCCTAATAGCAATAGTAGTTTAACTTTCAAAAAAAAGATACAATGATAGTATAGTTCCAGAAAGAATATAAGTTAGGGTAATAAGTACAAAGGTATTATCATTGGATAGTCAAAAATGATTTTGGAACAAATGTCCTTTGGCAACCCGAGCTTAACAAAGAAATCATTTAATCATATTCTAGGATAGGAAGAACTTAGGTTTCAAAGATCTCAAAGGCTCACATAATATGATATCACATATTTGTAACATATCATAATGTTACTCACACTTGTAGTATGAATATGGCATTTACTCACCTTATGGTTCCTTCGCTCCTACTTCACGTAGCCCCTTTGAAACTCTAAAGCTTCTTAAACTCTATCATGATATTTAATTCAATACTTAATTTTTATTAAGTCATGATGCAACTAAGTCATGATGCTACCCTATCCCATAACTACCCCATGCACATATAACATTCACATATGCTTCGAGTTGCGCATATAAGTGCACCTCATCACTTGCACATAACATGTTGATTTTAAAAGTCTTGTACACTTAGCCTTAATAGGCCCATATGAAATCATATTATAAGTTATGTCTATACCTTTCTAAGTTAAACACAATATTGTTATTTTAACATCAATTCACTTTAACAATCATCTTATAACACTTCCATATATGTCAGCTTATCGATAGCCTTTCAAGCATCATGCTCATCTCTTTTGACCAATTCCTTCAATCAATCACTTCATTAATTCAAGACCATTAATTCATTGTTAATTCATCATAAAATCCATTTCCATAATATCTAATCACATTCACATTCTAATCATAACATATGGTTAAGATACCTTAAGTATACCAAAGTGCCTCTAGGCTTGTCTAGTGTCATACATTCAACTAACATGCAATTTTATCATTATCATACATACATACATACATATCAATAATCATCAAAATACATCACATAAAAATTATAAACAATGGGATAAAAATCCCATAGTAGGCCGAATGCATCATCAAAGGAAAAACTGAATTTTTCTTTCTTTTTCGCACTTTCCGTCTATTACAGTAATATGTAAAAACATGGTTTGAACAAAGATTTTTCATGCAAACACAACAAGAATCATTTTAGAACATTAATGCACATGAATTGGTAGCTATATGTGTAATATGTACATGAAAATTCTAATTTTAGTTTTTACGATGCAAAAATATGAGTTTTTCTTATATTTGGTATTTTTCGGTCATTACAGTAATATGTAAACAGATGGTTTAAACCATTATTTTTCATTCAATCATAGCAAACATCAGTTTAGAACATCCTTATGTATGAATCAGCAGCCATAAGTAATAATTATACAAAAAAAATTGCAAGTTTTAAGACTGAGGGTGAAAATCGTGAGTTTTCACGCTTTTCGTTCATTACAGTAATATATAAACACATTATTTAAATCTTTATGTTTCATTAAAATAGAACAAATATTATATTAGAATCCATCCATATACAAATCAGCAGCCACATATTTAATTAATAATAGAATTTTCCAACTTCTAAGTTCTAGCACAAAAACCATGAATTCATTTGTTTTTTGAAACTTTTCGGTCATTACAGAAATATACAAAAATATAATTTAATCCAATAATTTTCATCAAAACACATCAAAAACCAATTTAGAAATCATATATGTAGGAATCGGCCCCTATTAGTGATGTTCATGTATAAAAATTTTAATTTTAAGTTACAAAATTCACCTTGGGTGAAATCATGAGGAATGATTTCTGTTTTCAATAGAGAATTAAATTTCTCTTTCAAAAACTCACTCAAACAGAATTAAATCTGAAAAAAAATTAGTAAACAACCAATTAAAAATAATTTTCTCATAATTTATTTCATAAAAATCGGATAGAAAATTGTTAAGAAAGGAAAACTTACGAATACAGGCAAGAAATCACAAAATTGAAAGGTGTTTTCTTAATTTTAGTAGAGAGAATTGTTTTGAGAGAATATTTCTGTCAAAACACAGAAAATTAGAGTGGTGGCTGCTGGAAATAGGTTGCTGGCCAAAATTTTGATGTTTAAAGGTAGGATTTTGGGCAATTTTCACTAATACCCTTATTGAGTTAGGTTAGGAGGGTTTTTGGGTAGTGGGCTTTTTGGTGTTTAGGCTTTTTATTTAAATTAGGGGCTGATTATGGGTAGTCAAAATAAAAATATTTTTCTTATTATTTTATGTAAAATTCCACCCAAAATATTTATTTTAAAAATTATTTTAAAACACTCATAAAATTATTTTATGCTTAAACATTTTCTTTATGCATGAAAATTCATTTTATTTAAATAAATTATTTTATGCTAATGCACTTTATGTAAATCTTTTATTTGACAATAATAACTCATATTATGCATATTAAAATTAATTTAATATGCCTCCAAACCATAAATCATGTCACACATAACTTTTCATTTAGTCACACAATTTGTTACAATAACCCTAAATTCAAATAATTTGTCACAAAAACTCTTGGGTGGGTGTGGGTTGTTATATTATGCATGCAGATGCATCAATACCATTTGTGAAATGGTTAGTGGGAGTTTTTCCTAATTCATTCTATTTACCTAAATATATGATATTGACCCATTCGAGAAAAGGTAAATAAAATGAATTGTTCATTTGAATTTTTGAAATGTTCAAGAAATTTAAGATGAAAAGGAAAATAAATATTAAGGATATTTCATACAAAATGGGAAAGAGTATCATAACCCTTTGATTTGATCGAAGTGGAGAGAACTCAATTACCAATTTTTGAGGAATTTCCTAAATATAAAATTGACATATAATTATAATTCTTTTTGGAAAAACCATACGTGATGGTATACTGAAAAGAATAAATTACAATGTATATAATATGTTGTAATAAATGATGAATGTCAGATCCTATTTTCAGAGACATGACGGTCCTAGAACACGGGGAGACATAAGGTCACCCACACCCATAAAACCCACTTATACTTATACAAATACATCCTAGGATCATACCAAAACCTCTTACATTAACTTAAATAAACCTTTTTTTTTTAAATCTTAATTTGTAGAAGCATAGTTAAAATATACTTTAAACATAATCCGTAGGGAAATAATATTTAGAATCCAATTAAAACCTCAAAAGATAACATTTCAAAATAAACATCCCAAAATAAATATTCTCAGAGCATCTAAGGATAACTCTTCATAACATATTAAACTAATTATCTTGGACAAGGAATCCCTAAGCGAAGTAGAATACTTGAGCCATCACTTTGCCTCCTCACATTTGCTCTCCTGGAACCACACAAGGAAGAAGGGGTGAGATAGATGATCTAAATGAGTAAACAATAGGGCTCATACAATAGGAATGAGAAAACATTTTTCTCTACTATTGTGAAATCCCCACTTAACACTTAGGCCCATAAGTCGTGAGGGACAACTAGCATTCCATGTCATGACTACCTAATTAGAAATGAATGTTTATAGTTGATAACTTTAAACATCACATGGACCATTGATCATAAATCATCATACACTAGAATCCCTTCATTAAAGATCCCAATCTTTGCTAGGGTAATGGTTTATGTCAAACCCTAATGTACCTTGATTCTACGTCCTTATCTCAGTTCTAATTCTTGATGATATTAGATTCCTACTAGAAACTCTTTGTAGTGAATTTATCTATCTTGGCCAGGAGCTTTAGTTATCAAGAATAACTAGATAGCATAGGATCTTAACCTTGTTTACTCAAGGTAATGAATTCTATTCTGTTGATCACTTATCTCCATACATAACAAATTAGAACTATCACATGCCATATATCCATACATGAATAGTACGTCTATGTAAGCAGTAATAAATCCTAACTACTTGTTTATGAGATATAGTATCACTCAAGTCAAAGGATTATATGCACTATTATGACATAGGTGATGAATAATTAACATGTAGTAAAACCCCATATTATTATCATCTAACATCACAATTTGACTATTCATCCTATGAATATCTATATGTTTATATTGACATCACATGTCAAGCAACATGAGACTCATTGCCTTTATAATCATCTATATCACATACTAATTATAGAAAATAAACAGAGGTGATGATCTTCCAGATTTAATGATGCCTAGTCATTAATCCTATGACCATGAACATATTTAAAATATTTGTACAAGAGCGATCTATCTCCCATATTCTCAACACTTAAGAATAGATCCTTACAAATACTTAAGGAATATATTCAATAATATGAAACCCTTTTCACATTATCAATATATTATTGTGCTATTGGGAATTAATATCTACTACTACATAACTATTATATGGCTCCTTGGGCATATACTACTATCAATAAGGTCACCCACGCCTGTAGAACCCTCTTATATGCGGTTAAACACTGCCTAGGATCATACGTAAATCACATGCATAAACTTCAATAACCAATAATAAAGGAAATCCTTAACTAGTGGAAGAATAGTTTAGAAATACTTTGAATGTAATCCATAAGAACAGAACAATTAATACTCCAAATTAATCATCAAATGTATAATGTTCCAAAAAGAAACTCCTAGAGCATCTAAGAGTGACTCTCCATATCATATTATATAAAATGACTTGAACAAGAAAATCTCCCAAGTAGAGTAGATTGCTTGAGCTATCACCTTGCCTCCTCATAATGCTCGTCTAAAACCACACAATAAAAAGAGTGAGATAGATGATCTTAATGAGTAAACAATACCACTTATACAATAAACATATCCCTTAAAAAGGTTTATAGTTCATAGTTCATAGGTCATAGTTCATAGTTCATAGTTTGTGTTGCAGAAATAAAACTTATAACTTGTAGAGTGATAGCTATTGCCTTATTTACTCAAGCATGAAAGGGAGAGGTGACCTCATACCAAATTCCAACTCCCAACTTGAAAAGAAGTGTGACTCTAATCCGACTCCATGGCTAGAACCCCCCCTTTCTAGTTGAGGTGGGTACACTACCCCTATCCATCAAGTTAAGACTATGTGCATAAGTTTTGATGATTTCTTGCATCAACACAAGGATTTCTACATATAAACGCTTATAGGTATTATAGCTAGAGCTAATGGCAATCACATGTAACAAAAGTATAGAAGAATGCAATCACATGTATAACAGTAGCATTAGAAGTTTAGCTTATTGAACAAAAGATAAATAACAGTGGGGTTCCAAAAAGGATGTAAGGTAAGACAACAATCACAAAGGTTCTTTTTTATAATTGAAAAACAATAATAGTTTCTGACCAATTGTCCTTTGATAACCCAAGCTTAACAAAGAAATAATATAATTATAATTGAAAATAAAAAGGAACTTGTGTTTTAAGAATCTCAAAGGTTCATATTTCATGATAACTTGTACTTGAAACATGAACATAATGTTTACTCACGTTGTGGTTCCTTAGCTCCTAATGCTTATAACCTTTCCACTTCTAACAATCCCTAAGCTCTAAAATAACATTATAATTCAATAATGAGCATTAGCTTAACATCATGCTATCCTATCCAATAACTACCCCATGCATATATATCATTCACATATACTTGGAGTTGCACTTAGAAGTGCACTCATCACTTGTACATATATATTGACTTTTAAGTCTTGCACACTTTACCTTTTTAGGCTTACATAAATTCACATAATAGTTCATATCAAGACTTTACTAAATCCAAACACCATGAATCATATTCTTAATATCAATTTCATTTAACTTCCAACTTAGTACATATAATACTTTCCATAAATATCAACTTAACAAGTAAACCTTAAAGAGTTATGCTTGTCTCCTTTGGACCAAATCATATAACCAATCCTATAGGCAAATTAGGATCATTAATTCATAATTGACCCATCATAAAACTCAATTTGCATACTACTTAACAATATATATATATATATATATATATATATATATATATTAGCCAACCATGATAGTTAGGTTTTTGGAAACCCTAGTCATAGCCGAACCACTCTAAGAGTTTTCTAGAGCTATCCCTTTAATCATCATGCAATTAAATCATGCACCATTCATATATGCATGTCAACAATTATTAAAATATACACTATAAAAACTATAGGCTTTGGGATCAAAATCCCATTGTAGGTCGAACCACTTTAACCATGAAAACCATGGGTTTTTCTTATTTTTTGTAGTTTCTAATCATTACAATAATATGTAAACACAATATTTAAATCAATTTTTTCATGTAAATATAACAAAATCAATTTAGAACATTAAAATTCACAAATTTCCTCCCTATGTTCATATGCATGAAAATTCTAACTTTTAGGTTTTAGGGTTCACCTTTGATGGATTTGAGAAGAGAGAGGTATGTTCATAGTTGGAAATCGGTTTCTCCCTCAAAAAGACAACCTAGGCCAAATATATTGTATATAAAATCAGTAAATATATAGCCCCAAATGGATTACTCATGATTAGTTTCATAAAAATCAAAAAGTATCTTGAAAGAAGAGGAAAACATACAAAGAAGATCACATAAATGAAAGGTTTGGAGGCACCTTGTGTTTTTTGGTCAAAAGTGAATTTTTGAGAGAAAATTCTATAAAATCCAACGGGAAATTAGAATGGGGTCTGCCACATCGAGGGAGGTCAAATTTTAGGTTACAATTAGGGTTTTGGTGCAAAAATTACAAGATTGCCATTAATAAGCTAGGTTAGGAGTGCTTAAGTGTCTTGAGCTTTTGGTGGGTTGGGCTTTTAATCTAATTTATGGGCTGATTTTAATCTATTAAAAATAAAATATTTTCCTTATTATTTTCATTAAAATTTTCCCAAAAATATTTAATTTAAAATATTTTAAAAATACTCATAAAAATTATTTTATGCTTAAAAATTGCTTTGTGCATGAAAATTCATTTTGTATGCATTAAATTAATTTATGCATATGCACTTCAAATAAAGCACCTATTTCATAGTCAAAATTCATATTATGCATATTAGAACTAATATAATATGTCGCTTGCTCTTAAATCACATAACATATGAAATTTCATGAAAGCACACATTTTGTAACAAAAGCTCTAAAATCAAGCAATTTGTCATGAAACTCCTAGCATGGATATGGGTTGTTACATGGATGTTTTGCAACAAATTGGATGAGTATAGGATTATGATAAGAAATAAAGCAAGGTTAGTTGCTCAAGGCGACTCACAAGAAGAAGGTATTAGTTATGATGAAACCTATGCTCTCCTATAGCTAGACTATAAGCAATTAGAATGCTGCTTGTGCATGCTATAAAAATTTTAAAATTTTTCAAATAAATGTTGAAAGTGTATTTTTGATTGTTTTTATTCAAGAAGAAGTTTATGTTAACCAACTTCTGGGTTTTGAAAATGAAAATTTTCCAAATCATGTGTTTAAGCTAACAAAAGCTTTGTATGGTTTGAAACAAGCTCATAGTGTTTGGTGTGAGAGGTTAAGCAATTTTTTGCTAGAAAATGGTTTTTCAAAAGGTAAAGTTAACACAACTCTTTTTATTAAGCATGACAAGTATGACATCCTAATTGTTCAAATCTATATTGATGATATCATATTCAACATTACTAATGATTTGCTTTGCAAGGAATTTTCTAAGTCTATACAAAGTGATTTGAAATGAGTATGATGAGAGAGCTAAATTTCTTCTTCAGACTTCAAATCAAGCAAATTCAATATGGAATCTTAATCAATCAAGCCAAATACTAAAAAAAATTGCTTAAAAGATTTGGGATGGACAATACCATAACTCAAGCCACAGGGACTTAATAAAATTGAAAGTTGATAAGAAAGGTAATATATTGATTCCAAGCTTTATAAAAGCATGATAGGTTCATTGCTCCATTTATTCGCATCTAAATGCAACATTCTATTTATTATTTGCATGTGTCCATATTTTCAATCCAACCCTAAAGAATCTCATATCACCGGTGTCAAGAGGATCATAAGATGTCTTATGGAGACACCAAACTTAGGTTTGTGGTATCCAAAAGATTCATCTTTTAATCATATTAGATATTTTGATGCTAATTATGGTGGTTGTAAAATTGATCAAAAGTGTATTAGTGGCAATTGTTTATCATTAGGAAGCACGTTAAAGTTTCATGGTTTACAAAGAAACAAAATTCAGTTGCTATCAACCATAAAAGCTGAATATGTAGTAACTATTAGTTGTTGCACTCAACTTCTATAGATGAGAACTCAACTTGAATATTTTGATTATTCATTCCATAGCATTCCCATTAAATGTGATAATACTATTGCCATAAATTTGTCTAACAATCCCATTCAACATTCTAGAACTAAGCAAATAGATATTAGACATCATTTCTTAAGAGATCATATTAGTAAAGGCCACATACTCTTGATTTCGTCGATACCAAGCACCAATTGGCTGATATTTTCATAAAACCCTTAAACAAAGAAGAATTTTTTTTAACATTCAAAGGCGAATTAGTATTACTGATACCACTCAAGTATGATCTAACCTAAATTGATGTTCTCAAACCATGACTACTAAATTCTGATGATATTCTGGTTGTTTATTTAATTGTAATGTGTTTTTATACATTTTCTTCATGCATATACAAATTAATTCATTTATGTGCATAGCTTGATATTGAGACAAAATGATTAATTTATATTAAATTTTAATTATTTTAAGTTCAATTCATATTAGATTTTGCCATTCCTAAAGAATCATGATCATATAAAGTTATAGCACAAATCAAAATAAAAATTTTATGTCAATCTCATTTATTCAAAAAATTTCATTTTTCACAACCGTATAAAATTTTATGACCATTCCTCCATTTTAAAACTGAAACAATAGCCAAATTTACCATCATTCCACGTTCCACAATCATTCCTTTACTGCCTAACTTTTTGAAAATTTTCCCTAAATAATGCCCATTCCAAATGGAATGCCCGCTCTTTACAGTTTTATATAAGCTATCAGGTATGTGCAATTTCATTTTTCACACACTCGCTCTCTATGTCCAAAGATATTTTTGACTTTTCTCTCAAAAATTAGCCCATAAACTATACCAATTCTCCACCAAACATTGGATAATCAGTCTCTATGGCTCTAATAACCAAAATGGTCTCTCGTGTCAAGAAGAAAGCAAGGAAAAATATGGAGGAAGGTGGAAGAGATAGATTTGGACTATCCTTTTTTGATACTAAACTAGGTAAGTTTGGACTATCCTTTTTTGATCTTAATCTTAGAGATAGATTTGAGTTGCTTTTGAATAAAGGAAAATCCATCGATGGAAGAGATTTAGATATGGTGGATATGGATATATTAGAATTGAAAGAGGAAGTAAAAAATTTATGCATTAATTTCTTTGGTGACATTTACTTTCCCATAATTAATCATCATATTTATAGGAACTATGTTTATAATTTCTTTACCACTCTAAATGTTGAAAATAATGGCACCATGCACTTTCAATTGAATGGAAATAGTAACACACTTACTTTGAAATAATTGAGCACTCTATTTAAAATCAAACACACTAAAGGACATGCAAACATACCTTAGAATCAAATGCTCATGAATTTTGGGAAGAATTCACTTGAGAAAAACACTTTGATACAAATTTTAGTAAATCCACTAAGTTAAAGAGTATTCCTTTTAGGATTTTTCACCTTTTCTCACTTTTTCATTATTTACTGAGGTGATTCTAATGGTACTATCTCTAAGAGTTATTTTGCTTATGGTATTTGAGAAATAATGAAGAATATGACTATGCACGTGCTTTGGTTTAATCTTTCAAGAAAATATCTTTGAAGGGAAATTGTATTTTGGTATATATGTTTCCAAGATAGCTGGTTGTATCCAAGAGATGTTTTAGAGATGCATTGTTTTCGAGAAATGAAAATAGCTAAAAAGGTCCCAAACACTAATGATTGGGTGTTGATTACTGAAAATGGTATAGAAGAGAGGAGGAGCCCTTAGGTAAGAAGTAAGTTGATCCTAAGATTAAGGCTATGTTTGACGATACTGAATAAGGGATGAAACTCAATAAGGAAATGAACTAAGCAAGGGATTAATGTTGAGCAGGGTACATGCAAAACGTGTCAAGAAGCTACTAAGCTTACTAGAGCAGATGCTAGTTCTGATTCTAAGGATGTACTTCATCAAATTTTAGAAAAGCTTACCCTTTTAGAAGGGACATTTGAGTTCAGTTTTGAGGTTATTGGGAAGAAAATTGAAGATTTAGAGACCAACCATAGATACATTTATGACTCCATATCTTCTTTGCGATATGACCTTCATCTTGCTTCAGTCTCTATTGATGACTTTTTTAGATCCATTACATATGGTCTTGATGCTCCAACTTCTACATGCTAGTTTTATATTATTTCTAATATTTTGATTATGTTTTCCATATTTTGTACAATTTTATTTTGCTTTGGGTAGTTTTATATTTTGATCCAATTCTTATATGTTTTACATTTTGAATTAGTTTATGAATGCTTTATCTTGATTTCTCTCTTTATAATCTCAAAGTTTTCTTTCTTGAATTATACTTGAACTTTGATTTCTTATAAAGAATGCTTATCTATAGGGGGAGGATTTACATATTTATGCACTTTATACTATATGCATATTCATAAGGGGAGTATAGAAAATTTTTTATTATTGATAGAAGAGGGAGAAACAGATGCATATATTGATGTTTTAAAACTTTAAAATTGATGCCTATATTGATGTTTTAAAACTTTGAATGTTGATATAACTATTTTTTGATGTTTACTTTGATTGATTAGGCTTATAAACTATTTGCTTAATTGAACTTAGTTTTGCCATCAATAAAAAGCGACAGATTGTTGTCTCCTGTATATTTTGATAATTCTAAAACATTATTTAATTAAACCTACATCTTGTACGAGTGATTACTATTTATAGAGAGTTTACCATAGTTCCAAAATCCTTATGGAAGTTCAAATCATTAAAATTCAGGAGGAAAATTCAAAAATGAAGTTTTACGAGCATTCCTTTAAGGAACAACCATTCCTCAAAGCCCCATCTTTAAATAGAAGAAAAATACACCAGCATTCAATTTCATAAGACCATGAATAAGACAAATGGTAGAAATAGAAATTTCTTCAATTGCTTTTCATGAGCATTCTGAATAGTTCACAACCATTCTTAAAGTTTAAGACTTCATATAGTATCAAAATCAACTGGCATTGCATTTTTGTACTATCGTGAACAAAGGAAGCATAAGAAACGAAATTTTATCAAACATTTTTTCCAAGTGTTCCATATGAATGAAATTTCAATGTTGGAGCAAGTTTGGGTTTTGTAACAACCCACATCCACCCTAGGAGTTTCCATGACAATTTGCTTTAATTTATAACTATTATGGCTAAGTAGGTGCTTTTGTGAAAATTCATATGTTATATAATTAATGAGTATATGGCATGTTAGATTAATTCTAATATACATAATATGAATTATTATAATGGAATAAATGATTTATATGAAGTGCATTAATATCAAATGATTTATTTCATATAAATTGAATTTTCATGCACAAAGCAATTTTTAAGCATAAAATAATTTTTATGAGCATTTTTAAAATATTTTTAAATAAATATTTTGGGGAAAATTTTAATGAAAATAATAAGAAAAATATTTTATTTTAATTTCCTATAATCAGCCCTTAAATTAAATAAAAAGTCTAATTTCCCAAAAGCCCACTACACCAAAACACTCATCACCTAGCTCATTAAGGGTAAACTCGAAAATTACCCAAAACCCTAAATATAAATAGCAAATTTCAGCCAGCCCTACTAGTAGCAGTCACCATTCTGATTTCTCTCATATTTCCAATAGAAAATTCTCTCAAAATTAATCTCTCAATCCAAATTCACAAAATACCTTCAACCTTATGATTTCCTGACCGTTTCGTAAGTTTTTCCTTTCCTTTCAATTTGTTATTTGATTTTTATGAAACTAATCTTGAGAAAATTATTTTGAACTAAATATTTACTAATTTTCATTGATTAAATTTGGCCAAGGAGAATTCTTGAGAGAGAAATCAATTTTTCTACTGAAAACACAAATCTCTCTATGCGAATTCTCCAAAGGTGAACCCTAAAACTAAAAGTTTGAAATTTCATGCATAGACCTTACAAAGGAAGAGCGGGGGTGGGGGGGGGTGGTGGTCGATTTGCATATGGTTATGTTTTAAATTGATTTTTTTTGTGTTTAAATAAAAAATATTGATTTAAATCATATTTTTGTATATTGTTATATTGTTGTATTGATCATAAAAGTATGGAAAGCAAGAAAGTTCATGATTTTTACCCTACAACCTAAAATTAGAATTTTTATGCATATGTTGTACCATGGGCTGCTAATTTGTATATAATTGAATTCTAAACTAATTTTTGTTATGTTTAAATGAAGAATAATGGTTTAAAACATGTGTTTACATATTACTGTAATGACCAGAAAGTAGTAGAAATAAGAAAGATTCATGTTTTTCATCCTAAAATATAAAGTTGGAAAATTTTCATGCATGCATACATATATAGTGCCAATTGGTGCAACTAAGTATTCTAAAATGATTTTTGTTTTGATTACATGAAAATCTTGGTTTAAATCATGCGTTTGCATATTTCTATAATGAATAGAAAGTGTGAAAATGAAGAAAATTCATGTTTGTTCTTGAATGGGTGATTCGGCCTACATTTGGAATTTAATTCCAATATCTATAATTTTTATGTGATATATTTTAATGATTATTGACATGTATACATGAATAACAAATTATTAAATTGCATATTGGCTGAAGGAATAACTCTAGGCAAGTTTAGAGAAAATTAGGTATACTTATATTGTGATTAATATATTTATGTGATTAACTGATATGGGAAATAAGTTTTGTGATAAGTTAAGAATGAGTAAATGATATTAAATGGATGATGAGATTGATTGTACGAATTGGTCATAAGAGATAAGTATGATACTTGATAGGTGACTTGTGAAGTTGATATTTGCGAAAAGTGTTAAGTATATTAAATTGAATTCATCATGATATGTTGTGTTGGACTCTAGAAAAGTCTTGATATAAGTTGTTATGTGTTTTTTATGTGGGCTTATAAAGGCTAAGTATGCTAGACTTTGAAAGTCAACATGTTATGTGCAAGTGATGAGTGCATTTCTAAGTTCAACTCCAAGTGTTATAAATGTGATATGTACATGGCGTAGTTATGGGATAAGATAGCATGATGATTAAGCAAATGATAAGTATTAAATTGTAATGTTTGATAGATCTTGAGGATTATTAGAACCTTAAGACGACTACAAGTACTAGAAGTAAAGAAACCACAAGGTGAGTAAACATTATGTTCAAGTTACAAGTATAAGTTATTGTGTTATGTGAACCTTTGATATCTTGAAACCCAAGTTCTTTCCTACTTTTAATTATGACTAAATGATTTCTTTGTAAGCTTGGGTTGGAAAAGGACATTTGGTCCAAAATCATTTTTGATTACTCAATTCTAATAAAGAACCTTTGTGATTATTGCCTTAACTTATATCCTTTCTAGAACTACACTATTATTTATCTTTTGTTTGATAAGCTAAACATCCATTATTATTGTGCAGCATGTGATTGCATTTCTTCAATGCTATTTTTATAAGTGATTACTATTAGCTCTAGCTATAGTACCCATAACCCTTTTTATGCATAAATCTTCGTGCCGATGTGAGTAATCATCAACTTTGTGTTAGAGTAATTATGGCAATAGCCTTCACTCTATATGTTGAAGTTATTAGGGCAATAGCCTTCACTCTATGTGTTGGAGTGATTATGGCAATAACCTTCACTCTATGTGTTTGAGTGATTATGGCAGCAACCTTCACTCCATGTGTTATGTGTTATAAGTATGATTTCTGTGAGCCTTTCTAAATTGTGAACTATAAATTATGAACTATGAGTTATGAGCAATGAGCCCTTTCTAAGGGATATGTGTTATTGTATAAGCCCTATTATTTACTCATTAAGATCATCTATCTTACCCCTTCTTCCTTGTGTGGTTCCAGGTGAGCATTATGAGGAGGCAAGGTGATTACTCAAGCTACCCACTCTGCTTGGGAAATTCCCTTGTCAGAGTTATAATAATACCATGCTATGTTGAGTCCTTAGACGCTCTAGGAGTTATTATGGGAACTTTATTTTGGAATATTATGCTGGTGACTTTATTTGAAGTTTTATTATTTGTGAACCCTTAATTTTGCACTTTCCTGTATGTGTTTAAACCTTAAAAGCACTTAGGCTCGGTAAACAAACCTTCAGAAGTCAAAAACTCCCAAAATGGAAAAAATAAAATATTTCTTTTTGACATTTGAACCATTTCAAATCATTTGGGACTGAGTAACAAGTATAACACAACTAGAATCATGTAAAATGGACGAGAAACAAGCAAAAATGGGCAAAAGCGGGCCCATTGTCCCAGAGGCCTGCGACACTGCCGCAAAGCCCTCTGTTGAACTGCAAAGGGTTGTGCAGTACTGCCGCAAAGACCTCTACGGTGCCACAAAGCCCTATGGGGCAACTCTGGCAAAATTCTAATTTTTTGCAATCCCACATCATATTTGAACAATTTCTATGCTCCAAACCTCCTCCTATATATAGAGGGCCTCCCCACACTTCAAAACAGCAACTTATAGAGCTTGAAAAGCATTACTTCAAGCAAAACACTTTGCATTTGCTCCTTGCTTTGCAAAGCGAGTTAGAAAGTTTCTTCTTGATTCCTACCTAACTAGTTTAAGGCTTTCTGCCGCCCGCCTATTCGAGGTAAGTCCTTTGCCCAAGGCTCATATCTGTTGCCCAAGGCTAGCCGTCACTTGCCATCCAACGCTAACCGCTGCCTGCTGTCACATCCCAACCTTATGAGATACAATGGTCCTAGAACATAGGGAGACATAAGGTCACCCACGCCCATAGGACCCATTAACATATAACAATCATGCCTAGGATCTTACCGAACCTCTTTCATTAACTTATTGAAGACATTTAGATGCCATAATTGCAGAAGACTTAAAATAAATCATTTCATATAAATCCATAAGGAAAATAATATAAATCTCGATAAGTATCAATCAACATTCCCGAAGCATCTAAGACAAGACTTCATAAACATAGTATTATTGATAACTCGGACAAGGAATTCCCCAAGCAAAGTAGAGTGCTTGAGCCATCACCTTGCCTTCTCACATTTGCTCACCTGGAACCACATAAGGAAAAAGGGGTGAGATAGATGATCTCAATGAGTAAACAAAAAGGCACATACATTATCACATATTCCTTTGAAAGGAAACACATAGCTTATACACATAGTTCACGGTTTATAACTCATGAATCAGGTTGCAATTTAACAAGGGTTCAATTGGGCAGGTTTGCAGAAATCACACTTATAACACGTAAAGAGTGAAGACTATTGCTCAATTCACTCCAAACATATAGAGGAGAGGTGGCCTTTGCCAAATTCCAACTCCTATCACATGGAAAGCATGAAGCTAATTAGGCTCCATGGTTAGAACTACCCCTTCTAGCTGAGGTGGATACACTACCCCTATCCATCGGGTTAAGACCATGTGCACAGGTTCCGATGATTACCCGCATCGGCACGAGGATTATGCATAAAGGGTAAAGGTACCATAGCTAGAGCTATTGGTAAACACAATTAACAATATCACATAAGGCAATAATAACATATAATTCAATAGCAATAGTAGTTTGGCTTTCAAACAATGATACAATAAAAGTGTAGTTCCAGAAAGAATACAAGTTAGGGTGTTAATCACAAGAAGTTCTCATTAGATAACAAAATAATTTTGGACCAAATGCCCTTTGGCAACCCAAGCTTGACAAAGAAATCATGTAATAATATTTAGAGTAGAAAGAACTTAGGTTTCAATGTTCACAAAGGCTCACATAGCATGTCATCATATATTTGTAACATAACAAAATGTTACTTGCACTTGTGGAATGAATACAATGTTTACTCACCTTGGGGTTCCTTTGCTCTTAGTACTCGTAGTCCCCTTTGCACTTCTAAGGCTCCTCAAACTCTAACATAATATTTGATTTAATACTTAGTATTTATTTACTCATGATGCTCCTATCCTATAACTACCCATGTACATATAGCATACACATACACTTAGAGTTCACACATAGGTGTACTCATCACTTGCACATATCACGTTGACTTAAAATTCTTGCATACTTAGGCCTTATAGGCTCACATGAAAATACATTGCAATCATATCAATACTTTTTAAGGTCATCACAATATCATTACCTCAATATCAATTTACTTATCAATTATCTTAATTCACTTTACACTTCCATACATGTCACTTAACAATTAATCCTTCAAACATCATGCTTAACTCTTATAATCCCTTTCACTTCATTAACTCATAATTATATGTTCATCATCAATTCATCATAACTCCTAGTTCCAATTTCCTCAATCACATTTGCATTCTAATCAAAATACAAGGTTAAGATACCTTAAGTATACCTTAAGTATACTATAATACATTTAAGCTTATCTAGGATCATACCTTCAACTAACATGCAATTTCATCATCTACTATACATACATACATGTCAACAATCACCAAGACACATCACATAAAGTTTATAAACATTTGGACACAATTGTTCATGTAGGCCGAATGCATCATTAAGGTAAAAACCAAATTCTTCTTCTTTTTGTGCTTTTCATCTATTTCAGAAATATGTAAAAACATGGTTTGAACTAAGATTTTTCATGTAAACATAACAAAAATCATTTTAGAACTTTAAATTCATAGGAATCAGCCACTATTGGTGTCATTAATATATAAAAATTCAATCTTTTGCATTATAGTGCACAAAACCATAAGTTTTCTTGTTTTAAGTATTTTCCGGTCATTTTAGAAATATGCAAACAGGTTGTTTAAACCATTATTTTTCATTCAATCATTGAAAATATCAATTTAGAACACATTCCCTCATGAATTGGCAGCCATAGATAGGGTTTATACAAAAAAATTCCAAGTTCAAAGGCTTAGGTGAAAAATCATGAGTTTCTGCGCTTTCCGCGCATTTCGTTCATTTCAGCAATAAATAGACACATGATTCAAATCATTATTTTTCATCTAAACAAAACAAATATCATATTAGAACACCAATTCATACAAATCAGCAGCCATGTATTCATGAAAGAATAAAATTTTCTAATTTTCAAGTCCTAACATGAAAACCTTGAATTCCTTTGTTTTTCGAAACTTTTCGGTCATCACAGAAATATGCAGAAATATTATTTCATGCAATATTTTTCATCAAAACAAATCAAAAATCAGTTTAGAATACAAATAAGTACAAATCGCCAACCCCCCCCCCCCCCCCTTATGATGTTTATGCAATAAAATTGTGATTTTAAGTTATAGAATTCACCTTTGGAGAAATCTTGTGGAAAGAATCATGTTTTCGGTAGAAAAGAAATTCTCTCCCAAAAATTCACTCAAACAAAATTGAATATGTAGAAATCAGTAATCAAACATTTCAAAATTTTTTTTCCATAATTTATTTCATAGGAAACAGTTTAGAAATCGAAAGAGAATGAGAACTTACGATTACGGTCACGAAATCGCGAAATGGTAAATAATATTTCAGTAGAGAGAATTATTTTGGGAGGTTTTTCTGCCAGAATATTGAAGGAAAAAGGGAATGGCTACTGGAAATCCTTGTTTGGCCGAAAATTAGAATATATATTAGGGTTGGAGTGGAATTTCCACTTTTACCCTTAATGAAATAGGTTAGGAGCATTTTTATGAAGTGGGCTTTTGGGTATTTGGGCTTTTTCTTTAAAAATTTTGGTTGAATGGATTTGAAATAAAAATAATATTTTTCTTATTAATTCTAGACATTTCCCTCAAAAATATTTATTTAAAAATATTTTAAAAATACCCATAAAATTATTTTATACTTAAAAATTGTCTTATGCATGAAAATTCATTTTATTTAAAATAAATACTTTTATGCAAATGCACTTCATGTAAACAATTTATTTCACAATAGCAACACATATTATGCATATTAAAATTATTTTAATATGCCACATACTCATCAATCACTTAGATCACAAATTTTTCACACAAGCACACACTTAACCTTATTAGTTCTAAATCAAGCAATTTATCACAAAAATTCCTAGGGTGGGTGTGGGTTGTTACACCTGCCGCTCGCTATCTAGAGCTAGCCGCCACCTGCCATCCAAGGGTAGCCGCCGCCCGCCATCCGAAGCTAGCCGCCGCCTGCCGTATAAAGCCAGCTGTCACCCACCATCCGAGGTAAGGTTCTTTTCCCTTAACTTCCTTACATCTTTTAGTTAGTTAATTAAATTGATTTATCTAGGTTGCTAGCTAATCAATTAAATTAATTAATTAACTCAACCCTCTTGTAATCAATCAATCAAAATATGATAAAGTAGATAGGCTAAACTAACCCCTTCGCAAGAAGGGAGAATTGCATGGATTCTGATTCCTATTCAAAGGGATATATAGGCATACTTGGTTCAGGCATCGAATCCAATTTAAAACTAACTAACTCTCCCCCTTATCACCTTTTTCACTTACTTTTGTGTTTGTTTCTTTGCTTTATTATTAGGATTAGTTTGGGGAATGTGTGACTTCCCTAGAACCCATAAGGGCTAGAAGAGGTATCCCCTATGTTTGGAATTTTATTTATAAACTTTCTTTTAGACTATTACTTGTATTTATTATTAGACATATAGAATCAATGATCATGCATATTATAAATTGTTCATGCATTTTTAATTATTCATGAAATATATTTTAAGTTCCTTTTATATTACTTGGCCAAACTTGTTTTGTTAAAATAAATCGAAAACCTAGTCCCTAAATCCTCTTTGGTTTTGAGGCTAGTGATCTTTTTCTTTGGGTAATAATTGGAGCAAATGGGTTTTTTCCTTGTATTTTCCCAAATAAAAATAAATTAAGATGGTGACTCCTAAAAAATATTTTTCAAATCTATCAAAGATAAGCCCAAGGGCTTCCTCGTGAGTTCTTTCCCAAATGAGCATTTCGATTCCCTTTAGCGAATTGGATCGGTGCTCGGGTGAGGCCTCACAGTTGGCGACTCCACTAGGGACTAACTTTCTTTTAATAAAAGGAAAAAATAAGTGGACTACTAATTGGTTTAAAAAGAGTTTGGCTTTTTAATATGAGGGTGACTTTGCATGCATCACTTGCATAGGTTCTTTACCATCTAACCTAGTTCTAGAAAAACAATGGATAGTGAGTAACATCGAGTGGATAACCCTCTTTGGGTCTATTTACTGATAGTGAAATCATCCGCCTCACGATGAATCCTTTGATCCTTTCAAAGGTGTAATGAGTATGCACATACTGTTGGACCCACATGAGGCTTTTTGACTCACATGTGGTTAAGTATATTACTGCTCTAGTGTGATGGGTACCCAAATCAAGCTACCCTTATCTTTTGATATAGTAAACTTAGACCCTAGCCTTAGGTTGTATGTACCATAATTAGAACCTTGCATCTTTGCATTTTCATGAAATCTTTTCCTCATGCATCCATATTGTATAACAAAACATGCATTCATCTTAATTCTAGGTTATACCTTGAACCGAATAAGGGTCATATACTCACTTTTATCCCAACACCTTCACTTCTAAACTTTAAACACTCTCACCTCTATCCCATTCACCTTTGCCCCCACAAACCTTAAGCCATCACACTAAACCTTATCCCTTTACCTTAGCCTTCAACCTAAACACCAATACCCTAACCCCAAAACCTTACCCCTTTACCTTAGCCTTTAACCTAAACACCAATACCCTAATCCTAAAACCTTACCCCGTTACCTTAGCCTTTAACGTAAATACTAATATCCTAGCCCTAAACCTAAAACCTCATTTCCCTAGCCTTGACCTCAAACACCTCTAACCTTAAACACTATTACCTTAACCTTACCCAAAATGTCTTCACCCTAAATTGTAACATAAAAACATCTCTACCCTCCTTTTACCCATACCTTGCTAACCTAGCCATAAGACACCATCGCTATCATCCTTGATCCATTACCTTCAAAACCAATCCATTACCCCTAGATTGATAGATGCCTATATCCTATACCCCAAATCATTAAGACACTACCCTAAGCCTAATACCTTTGACCCAACACAATATCCTTAAGCCCAACACCCGTGACCCATCACCTTTCAAAACCAGTTTGTTACCCTTAAGCCCAATAACTTTGGCCTAACACACTACCTTAAACCTAATACCCTTGGTTCAGTCTACTATCCTAAGCCCAAAACATCTGCCCCATCATGCCTTAAGCCCAAAAAAGGTTGGCCCACTATACAATAGGAAGCCTTTTCTTTTAGGATCTGCATACCTATACTTTCAGCACCTTTATCACCTCTTATGTTCCATACCTGTCACTTACCTTGTTGGTTTGGTTTGAAGGTAGTAATGGCCCACCCGCTTGATATGGCTTCCCTGATCACACTTGTGACCAGAGTCCTTAAGAAGCAAGAAGAACATTTCCAGGCTATCCTAGCTGCTCAGCAAGACCAATTCAAGGAACAAAGGTAATTCATCATTGAGGAAGTTAAGCTATGATTAACCAGGCCACCTTTAGCCATTCTAACCCAAATCTTATCTTGAACTAGACCAATCCGAGCCAGACCAACCCATATCTAAACCAAGGTGAGGAAGTTTTCTCTTATTTAGACACTAGATTGCTCATAGAGAAACTCGAAGCTATGGAAAGAACCATCAAATCCCTAAAGCACCGTGATGATCTAATTGATTTGGACAGTTTAACCTTATTCCCTAATGCCAAGCTTCCTCCTAAATTCAAAATGCCTGAACTAGAGAGATTTGATGGAACCACTTGCCCTAAGACCCATCTAAAGATATATATGGGGATAATGAAACCTTTAGGAGTTAGCGATGAGCTTCTTGCTCAACTGTTCCAACAATCACTAACCAGTGTTACCGAGAAGTGGTTCCTTTCACTAGACAAGAGTAAGAAAGGGACATGGGATGATATCTGCTATACCTTTGTCGAGAATATCATTATAATAGTGAAGTGGATGTCACTAGACATGACTTGGAAACTACAAAGTAGCTCCCAAATGAGTCTTTCTCCATATGCCTTATAAGGTGGAGGGCTAAAGCTACCCAAATGGTAAATGGACCAACAGAGCAAGAACAAGTGGACATCCTTGTCAAGTGTCTACTTCCAACCTACCAAGCCCACTTGTTAACCCAATACCTTCCCACTATCAAGGCTTTAAGTGCAACTACATCAAAGGTTGAAGATTGTATCCAAAGTGCATCATTTCAACCTAAATTCCTCATCGCCAACCCAAATACTAATAAAGAATACGAACCCAATTCAACCCTACCTTACCTCAGCCCCAACTGGTATGACATGGAAGAGTTCAAGTTCAACTAATCTGACCTGTCTAAGATTGAAATCCAAGTTTGAGTTTGAGTTTAAGTACAAATGTCAAAATTTGGGTCTAAATTTGAGTTTGTGTCTATCATTTTATTCTCTTTTTTATGTATTTTTTCGTCAATCATGTCAGTCTCCTTTTGTTATCCTATAATAAAATTTTCCATTGCAATAAAACATCCATAATTATTTATGTACTTGTCTTTTCTTATTGTAAACATAGATGAGCTTTGAGAGAGAGAGAGAGAGAGAGAGAGAGAGAAAGATAAAAATAAAAATAAAAGAGAGAGAGAGAGAGAGAAATGAATAGTCCACCAAAGCTAGCATATATTGAGGTGCTATCAACAATTGCTTTGCCAGCTCCTAACCAAAGTAGGTCAAGAAGTAGACCTCTCATCAAATATTTATAGCACAAAATTAAATGATACACCTCAATAAGGGGCAAAAAGATTCGTCAAATCCAAAATTCAAATGTTAGACCCCCTCAAAGTGAAGAAAATCAGCGAATCATGGTGGAATGTTTTCTCCCAAAAATTCATTAATCCAAGCTTATTAAGTTGAAAACCCGAAAAGGGCAACTTAGGCAAAAGAGAGAGAGAGAGAGAGAGAGAGAGAAAATAAAGCTCATCCTAGTTATCTTTCTTTATATCATTTAAAATTTGTCAAATCAGGTCCAATCACTCCATCTCGTCTCATATCTTCAAAGTCGTCCTTCCTCACTTTAGGCTCATTCTCTAAAGTGATATTGCCTTCTATGCCCTTATCTCATAGTGGGGACATGTCTTTTTAGGTCATCATCATCTAATGATAATCCATCTTATCATTTAGCTCAAAGAGCTTATATACAATCTCTCACATTGTTAGTCTGTCATGTTCTCATCTCTCATTAGGAGCAAAATCTCTAAGTTGTCCTTTCATCAGTCCTTCAGCAACTTCTTAAGGTACTTGCTTTCATCTAGTCTGTCGTCTACATTCAAAGTGTCACTCTAAATGTCTCTACAATCTCAAAACAACAAGGTTAGCTTAGCTTGTTCTTTTCTATGAATCATGCTACAGATAGCAAAATCATACAACCTCCCTGATTCTTTTCAAAGTTTCTAACCTGCCTTTGAACTATTCCCCAACTTCAAAATATACCATTCCATCTTTTCAAAATCAAGCCTCATACCACCCTTTCCTTGGAAAAATCTCATCATCTTTTAAGGGCCAAGCCCATGGGCAAAACCAAAGATCCTAAGTCTTTCAAGACTCATCACCCTTAAAGCCAGCTTTCTCTAGCATGACCAAAATTAGAAGGGCTCAAACCACTCAAGTCATTCCATGTCTCATTGGCAAAATTTCATCATCCTTGAAAAGACCAAGCCTCTTTGGAAAATTACAATCGAGTCAAAGCCTGCCAACCATTCAATGGGCATTGAAAATCTGATATAACCATGATAAAAGGGCAAACCCTCATCCATGAGCTTGCGACCAAAACCCTTACTACCATACCTAAGATAAAGCCAACCATCCTCCAAAATGGTCCAAAGCACCCTTAACCAAAGCCTTTAAGCCTTTAAGCCTTCTTCATGAAGCCCAAACCAAAAATCCTTCACCCTAAAACCCAAGACATTCACCAAAAAAACCACACCCATAAAGCCTTCACCTTAAAGCTCAAACTAAAAAGCCTTCACCATTAAGCCTAAGCCCAAAAAGCCTTCACCATGAAGTTTAAGCCCAAAAAGCCTTCACCATGGAGCTCGCTCCTAAAAAACCATAATCTCCTTTAAAGCCAAATCTGACCAAGCCTTCCCCAACTAATTTCCTAGCCTGACCTTTCCTTTAAGCCAGAACTAAGGTGAAACTTGACTGAGTCTTTCAAATGAACTCCCCAAAGGTTATAACCTAACCATGCCAAAGTACTAAACTTGACTAAGCCTTCTATATGAACTTCTCCAATGATAAGGCCTATAAGCTAACTTTCCCCAAAAACCTTCCAAACTAATCATCTCCAAAAACTGGACCTTCTTGATCTAGCTCTCCAATTCAGCCTCAAACCAAAGTTAGACCTATCTAAACTGAATAGCCCGATCTTTTCTAAGACCACACCATACTTCTTCCTAGGCCAAACTAATAGCCATTAACCAACCAATCTCATGCCTAGCATGCCCACTTCACCTCTAAACTAGGCAATCGACCAAAAAACCAAATGACCAAACCACTTTCCTCTATCATTCTAAAGTGAGGGCACATCCCTTCCAAATATTCACCTTTGTGAAATAGGGGCATCTTTCTCCTAAAGATCAGTAGGTTGACCTTCCACAGGTTTAAGGTATTATATCATTGCATAATCATCTAGCATCTTTGAGTTGAACAGGATCATTACTTTTCATTCCTACCAAAAAGGACCACTACTGTTCCTACCAGACAAGACAGTTATCTTTACCATTCCTACTAGACAAGATGATAATCTCTTCTTGATCCTACAAGACAAGATCATCATTTTCATTCCTACCAAAAAGGACTGCTACTGTTCCTACTAGATAGGACAGTTATCTTTACTATTCCTACCAGATAGGATGGTCATCTCTTCTTGATCCTACCAGACAGGATCATCACTTTCATTCCTACCAGAAAGGACCACTATTGTTCCTACCAGATAAGACAGTTATCTTTACCATTCCTACCAAACAGGATGGTCATCTCTTCTTAATCCTACTAGACAGGATCATCACTTTCATTCCTACCAGAAAGGACCACTACTGTTCCTACCAGATAGGACAGTTATCTTTACCATTCCTACCAGATAGGATGGTCATCTCTTCTCATATCCTACCAAACAGGATCATCATTATCATTCCTACCAGACAGGAACTACGATTTTCTTCTTGCCTCTTCCAAATATACCGAGGGCATCCATTTCGCTTCCAAATATACCGGGGGCATTCTCTTCATTTCACACTTATCAGAATTTCCTCTTCAGTTCCAAATATACTAGGGGCATCCTCACCGCTTCCAAATATACCGGAGGCATCCATTTCGCTTCCAAATATATCGGGCGCATCCTCTTCATTTCACACTTATCAGAATCCTCTTTGCTCCCAAATATATCGGGGGCATCCACTTTGCTTCCAAATATACCAGAGGCATCCATATCATAATTTCCTGCCATTCCCAAATATACCAGGGGCATCCACTTCGCTTCCAAATATGCCAGGAGCATCCTTTTCATTTCACACTTATCAAAATTTCCTCGTCGCTTCCAAATATATCGGGGGCATCCTTTTGGCTTCCAAATATACAGTGGGCATTCTCTTCATTTCACAATTATCAAAATTTCCTGCTACATCCAAATATACTGGGAGCATCCACTTTGCTTCTAAATATACTAGGGGCATCCTCGTCACTTCTAAATATATCAGGGGCATCCTCTTCGCTTTCAAATATACCGGGGGTATCCTCTTCATTTCACACTATCAGAATGCTCTATTGCTTCCAAATATACCATGGGCATCCTCTCCATCATCTTCATCCTCAAGTTCACTATCATCAGAATCGCCTTTTAGACAAAGACAATTCTGATGAGGAGGTAGCTGTGAACCCTTATTTTTACACCTTCCAGTATGTGTTTGAACCTTAAAAGCACTTAGGCTTGGTCAACAAACCTTCAAAAGTCAAAAACTCTCAAAATGGAAAAAATAAAATATTTCTTTTTGACATTTGAACCATTTCAAATCATTTGGGACTGAGTAACGAGTATAACGCAACTGCAATTGTGTAAAACAGATGAGAAACGAGTAAGAACGGGTGAAAATGGGCGAAACGGGTGAAAGCGAGGCCCATTACTGCAGAGGCCTGCGGCACTGCTGTAAAGACCTCTGTAGAACTACAAAGGGCTGTGTGGCATTACTGCACAGACCTCTATGGCACTGCAAAGCCCTATGCGGCAACTCCGGTAAAATTTTGATTTTTTGCAATCCCACATCATATTTGAACAATTTCTAAGCTCCAAACCTCCTCCTATATATAAAAAGCCTCCCCACACTTCAAAACAGTAACTTTTAGAGCTTGAAAAGCATTACTTAAAGCAAAACACTTTGCATTTGCTCCTTACTTCACAAAGCGAGTTGGGAGGTTTATCCTTGATTCCTACCTGACTAGTTTAAGGCTTTCTACTGCCGGCCTGTTTAAGGCAAGTCTCTTGCCCAAGGCTCGTGTCTGCCACCCAAGGCTAGCTGCTGCTTGCCATCTAATGCTAGTCGCTGCCTGCCACCTGTCGTCTAAAGCTAGCCGCCGCCTGCCGTCTAAAGCCAGCTGCCGCCCGCCATCCGAGGTAAGCTTCTTTTCCCTTAACTTCCTTACATCTTTTAGTTAGTTAATTAAATTGATTTATCTAGGTTACTAGCTAATCAACTCAGTAATCAATTAAATTAATTAATTAACTTAACCCTCTTGTAATCAATCAATCAAAACATGATAAAGTGGCTAGGCTAAACTAACTTCTTCACAAGAAGGGAGAACTATGTGGATTCTAATTCCTATTCAAATGGATACATAGGCATGCTTGGTTCAAGCATCGAATCCAATTTAAAACTAACCAACTCTTCCCCTTATCACCTTCTTCACTTACTTTTGTGTTTATTTCTTTGCTTTGTTATTAGAATTAGTTTGGGGAATGTGTGACTTCCCTAGAACCCATAAAGGCTACAGGAGGTATCCCCTATGTTTGGAATTTTATTTGTAAACTTTCTTTTAGACTATTACTTGTATTTATTATTGGACATATGGAATTAATGATCATGCATATTATAACTTGTTCATGCATTTTTAATTATTCATGAAATATATTTTAAGTTCCTTTTATATTACTTGGCCAAACTTGTTTTGTTAAATTAAACTGAAAACCTAGTCCTCAAATCCTCTTTGGTTTTGAGGCTAGTGATCTTTTCCTTTGGGTAATAATTGAAGTCAAATGGGGTTTTTCCTTATATTTTCCCAAATAAAAATAAATTAAGGTGGCAACTCCTAAAAAATAATTTTCAAATCTATCAAAGATAAGCCCTAGGGCTTCCTCGTGAGTTCTTTCCTAAATGAGCATTTCGATTCCCTTTAGTGAATCAGATTGGTACTCAGGTGAGGCCTCACATTATTAAAGTATATTTTTTTAGCTTCCGCAAATTAAGGTTTTTCCTTTATAAAAAGTTTTAAGTTAATGTATAAGGTTTTAGTACAATCCTAGGCAGCATTTGTATATGTATAAGTGGGTTCTACGGGCGTGGGTGATCTTATATCTCCCCATGTTTTAGGACTGTCATATCTCAGAAGTTGGGATGTGACAAAGATGGTATCAGAGCTGTAGTTTTTAAAGTCTAGTTCAGACTTATCTATATATTAGGTCAATTAAGTATAATCTTGGAGTATAGGAATTTTCCTATTATGTTTCAGTCCATCACTAGTTTAGTTCTATGAAACCCTAATAAGCTATAGTACTCTTTGTTATTATTTTCTTGTGTGCCTTATGATTCCTTTACCACATGACCAAGAAGATGACCACTGCTCGAGGACTGCGACCTAGAGCATCGCTTGTGGCATGTAAGAAGACATAGGCAAAGATGTTTGAGAAGGCCATGCCTGTGATCCACCTTAAGAAAAAGAAGACTCCTAATGAGGAGGACCCTGTAGAGTGTCTAGGTTATAGTTGGATTTAGAGTAAAATGCAAAGGTTCAAAAGGGACTGCTCGGGCTTGATGAAGGAAAACCAACATCTGAGGTCCCTAGTGCATGCTATGAGAAAAGACATGGAACATATTAAGGCTAAAAATGTTGAACAGATGGGAGACCATGCACCCAATGTTCATCCTGATGAGGGGCACATTTGAGGTTTATGTTGGTAGTAGGTAACTATTAGCCTAGTGGTATAGGATTTACATGCTGCGAATAATAGTATTTGATTGTCTAGCGACTTAGTATGCATTTATTTCTTTTACTACCTATGAAATGACTGACTTATATATGATAGGGAAATTCATGATGCTATATGTTATATGATTACGATACATGATATATGCTTTGATGTATATGTTATGTGATATATGCTGTGCAATATGTGACCTATAATGTGATATGATATGATGGATACTCATGAAAAATGCATGATAAGTATGATATGATAGTGTTGGGTTAGATGGGTTAGAAGGGATTTAGCACTGAATTTCCTTACTATTATAGCAGAATGCCTCCTAAGAAGAAGGTTTGCACAGTTGCCTAACCTATTAGGGCTAGTAAGAATGTGATATCGGACACTACTACAAATGCTACCTCTATAACTTGGGGATGCCTACCTATCACATCCCAACTTTAGTGATATGATGGTCCTAAAACATAGGGAGACATAAGGTCACCCACGCCCGTAAAACCCACTTACATATATACAAATCATTCCTAGGATCATACCTAACCTCATGCAAATAACTCATTTAAATCATTAAATGAATACCTTTAATAGCGAAAGACTGTAATTAGACATTTCACATAAAATCCATAAGGAAAATAATATTCATATCCCATTTGAAAACTTAAGAAGATAATACATCTCAAAAATAAGTATCAATCAATATTCCCAGAGCATCTAATGACAACACTTTATAACATGGTATTATTAATGACTTTGATAATGAATCCCCAAGCGAAGTAGAATGCTTAAGCCATCACCTTGCCTCCTCACATTTGCTTACCTAGAACCATACAAGGAAAAGGGATGAGATAGATGATCTCAATGAGTAAATGATAAAGCACTTACATTAACAGATATTCCTTTGAAAAGGAAACTCATAGCTTATACACATAGTTCATGATTACAATTCATGAATCAAGTTGTAATTTATCAAAGGTTTAATTTAGCAAGTTTGCAGAAATCACACTTATAACACATAACACATAGAGTGAAGCCTATTGCTCTATCACTTAAACACATAGAGGAGAGGTGGCCTTATACCAAATTCCAACTCCTATCACATAGAAAGCGTGAAGCCTATCAGGCCCCATGGCTAGAACCACCCTTTCTAGCTGAGATGAATACACAACCCCTATCCATTGGGTTAAGACTATGTGCATAGGTTCCAATGCCTGCATTGGCATGAGAACTTCTATATAAAGGGTTAAGGTACCATAGCTAGAGTTAATGGTATTCACATATAACAATAACATTAAGGCAACAATAACATGTATCACAATAACAATAGTAATTCAACTTTTGAACAAAAGATACAATGATCGTATAGTTCCAGAAAGAATCAAAGTTAGGGCAGTAATCACAAGAAATTATCATTGGATAATAACAAAAAAATGGTTTTGGACCAATTGTCTTTTGGCAACCCAAGCTTAACAAGGAAATTATAGAGTTTCATTTTAGAATAGAAAGAACTTGGGTTTCAAGAATGTCAAAGACTCACATAACATGATATCACATATTTGTAACATAACAAAAATGTTACTCACACTTGAAGCAAGATTACAGTGTTTACTCATACTGGAAATAGGAATATAGAGTTTACTCGCTCTTGAAGAATGAATATGATGTTTACTCACCTTGGGGTTCCTTTTCTCCTAGCATATGTAGCCCCTTTACACTTTTGAAGCTCCTCAAACTCTAATATAATATTATTTAATTTAATACTTAGTATTTATTTACTCATGATGATCCTATCCCATAACTACCCCATGCACATATAGCATATGCATACACTTAGAGTTGCACATATAAGTGTACTCATCACTTGCACATAACACATTGACTTTAAAAGTCTTGCACACTTAGGCCTTATAGACTCACATGAAAACACATTATAATAATGTCTATACCTTTCTAAGGTAATCATAATATCATTATCTTAATATCAATTCACTTTAACAATCATTTTAGTACACTTTACACTTCCATACATGTTAACTTAACAATTAACCTTTCAAGTGTTATGCTTAACTCTTATGATCCTTTATTGAATTATCACTTCATCAACTCAAAACCTTGTATTCATTATCAAGTCATCATAACATCTAGTTCCATATTTCCTAATCACATTTACATTCTAATCACAATATAAGATTAATATACCTTAAGTATACCAAAATGCCTTTAAGCTTGTCTAAGGTCATACCTTCAACTAACATGCAATTTTATTATTTATTATGCATACATACATTTCAATAATCATCAAAATACATTATACAAAAATTATAGACATTGGGATAAAAATATTAATATAGGCCAAATGCATCACCAAAAGGAAAACTAAATTTTCTTTCTTTTCGTACATTCCGTCTATTAAAGTAATATGTAAAAATATGGTTTGAACCAAGATTTTTTATGTAAACACAACAAAAATCATTTTAGAATTTTAATTTATATGAATTGGCCACACATAATATTTCTCATACATGAAAATTCAACTTTTGGGTTATAGGGTAAAAAATCATGAGTTTTCTTGTTTTCTGTATTTTTTTGTCATTACAGTAATATGTAAACAAGTGGTTTAAACTATTATTTTTCATTCAATCACAACAAATATCAGTTTAGAACATGTTCATGCATGATTCGGTAGCCATGGATAATATTTATGCAAAAAAATTCCAAGTTTTAAGACTTAGGTGAAAATCATGAGTTTTCGCGCTTTCCGCGCTTTTCGTTCATTATAGCAATATACAAACACATGATTCAAATTATTATTTTTCATCTAAACAAAACAAATATCATATTAGAATGCTTTCTCACACAAATTGGCAGCCACATATTAATTTAACAATAGAATTTTCCAACTTCTAAGTTCTAGCACAAAAACTTTGAACTCCTTTGTTCTCTGAAACTTTTTGGTCATCACAGAAATATGCAGAAATATAATTTAATCCAATATTTTTCATCAAAACAAGTCAAAAATGAGTTTAGAAACCATTGATGCACAAATCACCCTCCCTCTAGTGATGTTTATGCATAAAATTTTGTGATTTTAAGTTATAGAATTCACCTTTGGAGAAATCTTGCGGAAAGACTTGTGTTTTCGGTAGAAAATAGATTTTCTCTCCAAAAAACTCAACCAAACAGAATTAAATCTATAAAAATCAATAATCAACCAGTTCAAAATAATTTTCCCATAATTTATTTCATAGAAATCAATTTAGAAATTGAAAGAGAAGAAAAACTTATGATTACGGTCAAGAAATCACGAAACTGAAAGGTATTTTTTTAATTTCAGTTGAGAGAAATATTTTTAGAGAATTTTTCTGTTAAGATATAGAAAAAATAAAGTGATAGCTGCTCGAACCCTAGGCTGGCCAAATTTTACAATATATATTAGGGTTTAGGTGCAATTCCCACTAATACCCTTAATGAACTAGGTTAGGAGGATTTTAGTGTAGTGGGCTTTTAGGTATTTGGGCTTTTTATTTAAATTTTGGGCTGATTATAATTAAAATAAAAAGAATATTTTTCTTATTATTCTTGTAATATTTCTCCCAAAATATTTATTTTAAAAATTATTTTAAAATACTCATAAAATCATTTTATGCTTAAAAATTATCTTTATTCATGAAAATTCATTTTATTTAAAATAAATTCTTGTATGCAAATGCACTTCATGTAAATCATTTATTTCATAATAACAACTCATATTATGCATATTAAAAATTAATTTAATATGCCACATGCTCATCAATCACATAAATTACTAGTTTTCACGAAAGCACACACTTAACCTTAATAGTTCTAAATCAATCAAATTTTTACGAAAATTTCTAAGGTAGGTGTGGGTTGTTACACTATCATGGGCTCTAGTGAGCAAGCCTCTTCACAAGAGACGCAAGCTATGCTCGAGGAAATGAGGAACTTGCATAAGGAATTGAACGAGCTGTGAGCTTAAAGGCAAAAAGTGCCGCCAACACAAGAAAGGAATAGAGTTTCACCTCTTGCGGTAGTGGCACCGGCATGAGGGGAAAGGAAGAGGCTACCCGATGAAGGGATAACCATCTCAGAGTTCAAGAAGCTATAGCCACTTATCTTCTATGATGAGGAGGGTGAGGACCCTCATAAATTCTTAGATGAGATGGATAAGTTAGTCCGTTTACTATCATGCTTCGACGCTAGAGTGATTGAGTTGGTAAGACTCTAACTCAAGAAGGAGGCATGGTACTAGTACGAAAGGAATATAGAAGAGCGACTATAAGGAGATGACCAACCTACATGGGCAGAATTTAAGCAAGAGATGATGGATTAGTTCATGCCTAAATGTGAAAGGCAAGATAGGGCACTACAATTTAAGCAACTAAAGCAGAAGACTGGATAATCGGTATCAGATTATGCTAAGGAGTTTAATCCATATAGCATGTTTGCTATCAACATAGTTTCTACTGAAGCTAGTCTCATTAACTGCTTCCTAAGAGGGTTGATCACACCACTATTCAACTCATTGGCAGCAATTGAATTCTCGACCTTGGCTAAGTTGACAAATAAGGCCAAGAAAATGGAAAAGAGATATAAAGCTGAGAGATGCGAGCATGCTAAATGTGAAAAAAAGGGTAAGCATAAGGGAAAAGGTCAAGGAGGCCAATATAGGGAAGGAGGAGGAGGTCCAGGAAAGGAATCTTCACCTAGGACTTATGGCCATTATGGTAAGAAGCATTTTACAGTTTGCTGGAAAGTCTCTGGCGCATGACTGAAATGTAAAGAGATGGGTCACTTCATCAAGGACTACCCATGGATGAGAGATTCAGGAAATGTGACATCAACACCTCCACCACCTAGACCATCTCAACTTTAAGAGTAAGCAGCCAATAATAAGAGACACAACTGAGATTCCTGCTAGTAGTAGGTAATTAATACCCTGATGGCATATGACTTATAAGATATGAATGATATTATATGACTAATTAGCCATTTGGCTTACGTTTGATCTTCTATTGCCTAGGAGATGATTGGCTTTTAATATGATAGGATAGCTTATTATACTATAGGTTATATGTTACGTGATTTGGATATATTATAGATCCTATGATATGTGATATATGCTAGATGATATATGCCCTATGATGTAATATTATATGATGGGTGCTCAGGTTAAATGCATGTTAAGTATGATAATTTGATAGTAGGATTAAGTGGATTAGAAAGAGAAGTTGACTAAGTTTTGATCCAATTTAGATTAATGATCAATATGTATAATGTTATGAGGTATGAAATAGTTACATGTTATAATGGTTTGATATATGAATTATATAGAGATATTAAATGATAATCTCGAATGATGCCAAAAAAAGAGAAATGATATTTAGAAGTGATCAGTAGGATAATAAAACAAACTGGTTACATTATATATACATCAGTATGCGGTAGGAAGTAAGTAAAGTACATTAAGGAATTTGTGGCATAAATGCTTCCTTATAGACTAGAACAACAAGAAAGCTAGGGATTTTTCTATCACTTATGTAGATATCAAGTATAGTCACAAGAAGAATGCTAATCTAGTGTGATTTAAAAGAAGAAGGTATTATTTCCATTCAAATTTTTAGTGTAAGATGCTTGATTGATTCTAATGCTATGCATTCGTTTGTGTCCCCATATAGATAAGGAATTAATTAATGAACCTTTAGTAGTGTCAACTTCTTTGGGAATAATGATGGAAGTAAAGTATATATTTAAGCACTGTGAGGTAGACATTGATGGACAGAAACATCCTACAGAGTTGTTAGAAATTGATGTCATCTTAGGAATGGATTGGCTATATGAGTATGGAGTTTGTATTAACAGTAGAGAGAAGTTAGTAGAATTTCAAACTAAGGATGGGGAGAAATTTGCTTATCATAGAGATACCTATGATCAAGGTTCAATGGCAAAATCATGGAATAGACACTACTTGAGAAACCAAGGAGGAGATGCGACAGAAGCATCTTTAACTTTTAAAGAGTGTATGAGTAAATATTTAAATTTGAAGATGAATTTCTTTAAAGGGGGGAGAATGTAACAACCCACACCCATCCTAGGAGTTTCCATGACAATTTGCTTGAATTTAGAATTATTATGGCTAAGTTTGTGCTTTTGTGAAAATTCATGTGTTATGTGATTAATGAGTATATGGCATGTTAGATTAATTCTAATTTGCATAATATGAATTATTATTATGAAATAAATGATTTATATGAAATGCATTAGCATAAAATGATTTATTTCACATAAATTGAATTTTCATGCATAAAGTAATTTTTAAGCATAAAATAATTTTTATGAGCATTTTTAAAATATTTTTAAATAAATATTTTGGGGGAAATTTTAATGAAAAATAATAAGAAAAATATCCTTTTTTTAATTACCTATAATCAGCCCTTAAATTAAATAAAAAGCCAAATCTCCCAAAAGCCCACTACACCAAAATACTCATCACCTAGCTCATTAAGGGTAAACTTGGAAATTACCCAAAACCCTAAATATAAATAACAAATTTCAGCCAATCCTACTAGTAGCAGCCACCATTCTAATTTCTCTTATATTTCCAGTAGAAAATTCTCTCAAAATTAATCTCTCAACTGAAATTCACAAAATACCTTCAAACCTTGCGATTTCACGACTGTTTTGTAAGTTTTTCCTTTCCTTTCAATTTGCTATTTTATTTTTATTAAACTAATCATGAGAAAATTATTTTAAACTGAATATTTACTGATTTTCATTGATTAAATTCAGCCTAGGTGAATTCTTGAGAGAGAAATCAATTTTTTTTTTACAGAAAATACAAACCTTTCTACACGAATCCTCCAAAGGTAAACCCTAAAACTCAAAGTTTGAAATTTCATGCATAAACTATACAAAGGTGGGGGGGGGGAAGATTTACATACAATTTTGTTTTAAATTGATTTTTATTCTTTTTAGAGGAAAAATATTGATTTAAATCATATTTCTATATATTGCTATAATGATTAGAAAAGTACAGAAGCAAGAAAGTTCATGATTTTCACCCTACAACTTAAAATTGGAATTTTCATACATATCTTGTACCATGGGCTGCCAATTTTTACATAATTGATTTCTAAACTGATTTTTTTATGTTTAAATGAAGAATAATGGTTTAAATAATGTGTTTGCATATTACTGTAATGACAGGAAAGTACTAGAAACAATAAAGATTCATGGTTTTCATCCTAAAACATAAAGTTGGAAAATTTTCATGCTTGCATACATATATAGGTGCCAATTGGTGCAATTAAGTGTTCTAAAATGATTTTTGATTTGATTACTTGAAAAATCTTTGTTTAAATCATGCATTTGCATATTTATGTAATGAACAGAAAGTGTGAAAATGAAGAAAATTAACGTTTGTTCTTGAATGGGTGATTTAGCCTACATTTGGAATTTAATTCCAATGTTTATAATTTTTATGTGATATATTTTAATGATTATTGACATGTATACATGAATAACAAATGATTAAATTGCATGTTGGTTGAAGGAATAACTCTAGACAAGTATAGAGACAATTAGGTACACTTAGGGTATCTTAACCCTTTATTGTGATTAATATGTTTATGTGATTAAGTAATATGGAAAATAAGTTTTGTGATAAGTTAATAATGAGTTAATAATCTTAAATGGATGATGAGATTGATTTTATGAATTAGTCATAAGAGATAAGCATGATACTTGATAGGTGACTTGTTAAGTTGACATATGTGGAAAGTGTTAAGTATATTAAATTGAATTGATCAAGATATGTTGTGTTTCACTTTAGAAAAGTCTTTATATGAGTTGTTATGTGTTTTTCATGTGGGCTTATAAAGGCTAAGTATGGAAGACTTTGAAAGTCAACATGTTATGTGCAAGTGATGAGTGCACTTTTAAGTGCAACTCCAAGTGTGTGTGAATGTGATATGTACATAGGGTAGTTATGGGATAGGATAGCATGATGATTAAGCAAATGTGTAACAACCCACATCTACCCTAGGAGTTTTTCATGACAAATTGCTTGAATTTAGAGTTATTGTGACAAAATATTTGATTTTATGAAAATTCATCTGTGACATGATTCATGAGTCTTGGGCATGTTAAATTAATTTTAATATGCCTAATATGAATTATTATTGTGAAATGAATGATTTGAATAAAATGCATTAGCATGAAATAATTTATTTTTCATAAAATAAATTTTCATGTAAAAAGGCATTTTTAAGCATAAAATAATTTTATGAGTATTTTTAAATATTTTTAAATAAATATTTTGGGGAAATTTTAATGAAAATAATAAGAAAAATATTTTATTTTTAATTATGCATAAACAGCCCCTAAATTAAATAAAAAGCCCAAATACACAAAAGTCCACTACACTAAAACACTCCTAACCTAGCTCATTAAGGGCAAAATTGGAAATTGCACTCCAAACCCTAATATATAAGCAAAATTTCAGCCCTCATCAGTTTAGACAGCAGCCACACTCTGTTATTCCAGTATTTTCACAGAAAAATTCTTCCAAAATATTTCTCTCTACCAAAATCAAGAAAACACCTTACCATTTCGCGATTTCATGACCGTAATCGTAAGTTTTTATTCTTTTCAATTTCTAAACTGATTTCTATGAAATAAATTATGGGAAAATTATTTTGAACTATTTGATTACTGATTTCTATAGATTCAATTCTATTTGAGTGAATTTTTGGAAGAGAAATTTATTTTCTATCGAAAACACGATTATTTCCGCAAGATTTCTCCAAATGTGAATTCTATAACCTAAAATCACAATTTTATTGCATAAACATCATAAGGGGGGAAATTTGTGCATGATTGTATTCTAAATTGATTTTTGATTTGTTTTGATGAAAAATATTGGATTAAATAATATTTCTACATATTTCTGCGATGACCGAAAAGTTTCAAAAAACAAAGGAATTCAAGGTTTTCGTATTAGAACTTAGAATTTTTTTTGTATAAACCCTATCTATGGCTGCTGAATCATGTATGGATGTGTTCTAAATTGATATTTTCAATGATTGAATGAAAATAATGGTTTAAACAACCTGTTTGCATATTTCTGAAATGACCGAAAAATACTGAAAACAAGAAAACTTGTGGTTTTGTGCACTCTAATGCAAAAGATTAAATTTTTATATATTAATAACACCAATAGTGGCTGATTCCTATGAATTTATATTCTAGAATGATTTTTGTTATGTTTACCTAAAAAATCTTAGTTCAAACCATGTTTTTACTTGTTTCTGAAATAGACGGAAAGTACGAAAAGAAGAAGAATTTGGTCTTTACCTTAATGATGCATTCGGCCTACATGAGCAATTTTGTCCAAATGTTTATAAATTTTATGTGATGTGCTTTGATGATTTTTGACATGTATGTATGTATAATAAATGATAAAATTGCATGTTAATTGAAGGTATGGTCCTAGATGAGCTTAAATGCGTTATGATATACTTAAGGTATACTTAAGGTATCTTAACCTTGTATTGTGATTAGAATGCAAATGTGATTGGGAAATATGGAACTAGGTGTTATGATGAATTGATGATGAACATATGATTATGAGTTAATGAAGTGAAAGGGATCATAAGAGTTAAGCATGATGTTTGAAGGATTAATTGTTAAGTTGACATGTATGGAAGTGTAAAGTGAACTAAGATAATTGATAAGTGAATTGATACTGAGGTAATGATATTGTGATGATCTTAAAAAGGTATGGATATGATTGCAATGTGTTTTCATATGAGCCCATAAGGCCTAAGTATGCAAGACTTTTAAAGTCAACGTGCTATGTGCAAGTGATGAGTACACCTATGAGTGAACTCTAATGTGTATGCTATATGTGTATGGGTAGTTATGGGATAGAAGCATCATGAGTAAATAAATGCTAAGTATTAAATCAAATATTATGTTAGTGTTTGAGGAGCTTTAGAAGTGCAAAGGGACTATGTGTACTAGGAGCAAAGGAACCCCAAGGTGAGTAAACTCTATATTCCTGCTTCCAGTGTGAGTAAACACAATGTTCTTGTTACAAATGTGAACAACATCATGTTTTGTTATAAGAATGTGATATCGAATGTGAACCTTTATGATCTTTGAAACCCAAGTTCTTTCCATTTTAAATATTATTATATGATTTCTTTGTCAAGCTTGGGTTGCTAAGGGACATTTGGTCAAAAACTATTTTGTCATCCAATGAGAACTTCTTGTGATTAACACCTTAACTTGTATTCTTTGTAGAACTACACTTTCATTGTATCATTGTTTGAAAGCTAAACCACTATTATTATTGAAATACATGTTATTGTTGCCTTATGTAATATTGTTAATTATGTTTACCAATAGCTCTAGCTATGGTACCTTTTACCCTTTATGCAGAAATCCTCGTACCGATGCGAGTAACCATCGGCTATGTGCTTCTCGTATCAATGCGAGTAATCATCAGCTATGTGCTACTCGTACCGATGCAAGTAATCATTAGCTATGTGATCCTCATACTAATGCGAGTAATCATCGGCTATGTGCTACTCGTACCGATGCGAGTAATCATCGACTATGTGCTACTCATACCGATGCGAGTAATCATCGGCTATGTGATCCTCATACTGATGCGAGTAATTATTGGCTATGTGTTCAAGTGATTATGGCAATAACCTTCACTCTATGTGTTATGTGTTTGAGTGATTATGGCAATAGCCTTCACTCTATGTGTTTGAGTGATTATGGTAGTAGCCTTCACTCTATGTGTTATAAGTGTGATTTCTGCAAACCTTTCTAAATTGCAAACCATGAATCATGAGCTATAAGTTATGAGCTATGGACCCTTTCTAAGGGATATGTGTTATTGTACAATCACTATTGCTTACTCATTGAGATCATCTATCTCACCCTTTTTCCTTATGTGGTTCCAGGTGAGCAAATGTGAGGAGGCAAGGTGATGGATCAAGTATTCTACTTCGCTTGGGGAATTCCTTGTCCGAGTTATCAATAATACTATGATTATGAAGTCTTATCTTTAGATGCTCCGGGAATGTTGATTGATACTTATCGAGATATATATTATTTCCCTTATGGATTTTATATGTAATGATTTATTTTAAGTCTTCTGCAATATATGGTATTCATCTAAATGTTTTAAATGAGTTACTAAAAGAGGTTTGGTAAGATCCTAGGCATGATTGTTATATGTTAATGGGTTCTATGGGCATGGGTGACCTTATGTCTCCCCATGTTCTAGGACCGTCATATCTCTAAGGTTGGGATGTGACAAAATGCTAAGGATTAAATTATAATATATGATAAAGCTTAAGGAATATTAGAACTTCAAGAAGGCTATAAAGTACTAGGAGTAAAGGAAACATAAGGTGAGTAAATATTATGTTCAAGTTACAAGTACAAGTTATCATGTTATGTGAACCTTTGATATCTTGAAATGCAAGTTCTTTCCTACTTTTAATTATGAATAAATGATTTCTTTATAAGCTTGGGTTGCTAAAGGACATTTGGTCCAAAATCATTTTTGATTACTCAGTTATAATAAAGAACATTTGTGATTATTGCCCTAACTTATATCCTTTGTGGAACTAAATTGTTATTTACCTTTTGTTTGATATGATAAACATCTATTGTTATTATGCCACATGTGATTGTATTTCTTCAATGCTATTTTTATAAGTGATTACCATTAGCTCTAGCTTTGGTACCCATAACCCTTTTTATACAGAAATCCTCCTACCAATACGAGTAATCATCAACTTTATGTTCAAGTGATTATGGCAATAACCTTCACTCTATGTGCTCAAGTTATTATGGCAATAGCCTTCACTCTATGTGTTGGAGTGATTATGGCAATAGCCTTTATTCTATGTGTTCAAATGATTATGGCAGCAACCTTCACTCTATGTTTTATGTGTCATAAGTATGATTTCTGTGAACCTTTCTAAATTGCAAACTATGAATCATGAACTATGAGTTATGAGCTATGAGATCTTTTTAAGGGATATGTGTTATTGTATAAGCCCTATTGTTTATTCATTGAGATCATCTATCTCACCTCTTCTTCCTTGTGTGGTTCCAGGTGAGCATTATAAGGAGGCAACGTGATCGGTCAAGCATGATGACCTTAGATGCTCCAGGAGTGATTTTGTGAACTTTATTTTGGAATATTATGCTGGTGACTTTATTTGGAGTTTTACTATTATTTCATTATGGATTGTATTAAAGTATATTTTTTTTAGCTTTCGTAACTTAAAGTTTTTCCTTTAACAAAGGTTTTTAAGTTAATGTATGAGGTTTTGGTACGATCCTAGGCAGCATTTGTATATGTATAAGTGGGTTCTATATGCATGATGACCTTATGTCTCCTCATGTTCTAGGACTATCATATCTTAGAAATTGGGATGTGACTAGTTTATGACATGAATTTTCAACATCATTAATAAAAGAAAAACAAATATCAAAGTTAATGGTACTTTTTAGGAGAAGTCAAATAGGGTGGAGATAGTGTTCTCCAGTATATCAGTGTGGCAACTTATGCCTCGCTCACCTCTTTAAATAGAAGAAAGATGCATTGACATTCAATTTCATAAAACCATGAATAAGACAATTGGTAGAAATAGAAATTTCCTCAATTGCTTTTCATGAGCATTTCAAATAGTTCACAACCATTCTTAAAGTTTAAGACTCCATATAGTATCAAAATCAACTAGCATTCCTTTTTTGTACTACTGTGAACAAGGGAAGTATAAGAAATGAAATTTTATCAAACATTTTTTACAAGCGTTCCATATGAATGAAATTTCAATATTTGAGCAAGTTTGGGTTTATGACATGAATTTTCAACATCATTAACAAAATAAAAACAAATATCAAAGTTAATGGTACTTTTTAGCAGAAGTCAAATAGGGTGGAGATGGTGTGTCTCCAATATATCAGTGTAGTAGCTTAAGCCTTGCTTACCTCTTATATCAAATAATATGCAAAATCGATTAGGTTCCATGTCTATGACATCCTCTCCCAGTTGAGGTTGGGTACTTTTACCTTATCCGTGGGCCTACATATGCACACGACCAATGTGACCCCCACATTGGAAAGGGACTATTGCTTTCATAATATAAAGGTTCAAATATTCCCAATTCAATGCTTTTATAACAAGAATTAATAGCCTCATATTAAAGGAAAATTAAATACGAATGTGAGTTCATACCAATTGATGATTTTATGATCAATTGGGTAGAAATGGTTATTAGGGTACAAGGTAAAGATATAGTATCAAAAGCTTATAAAATCAAATACCATTATTAAAGTCACCTCAAATATCCTTAGCTCCTAATAACGATGACACTAGTGCTCACAAGCTTGCACTTCTTCTAACTCAATAACGCCTAACACCATACTGTAACCATTAAGAACCCTATTTAGTAGCCACTCTCACAAAACAATCATACATGTACAACTCAAATGGACTCTACAATTAATATGCATAACAGCCACAATATTGATTAAATCATCTATGGTATAGGGTGACACTCACCAAAGTCCCCCACATAACTCTGATAACTATTAACAACATACAAGTAGTAAATCTTTTCAATAGTTCGAGTTTAATCAAAATCAATTTCAATTTATGGTTTGTTAATGTTAAAAATATAGTAATGAAATTGATAACCACACATTCTTATATTAAGTCTCTCAAAGAATTGAAAAGAAACCATTAAGATGATAACAACTCCATTATTCATGAAAATAATTAATAAAATCCTATCAAGACCAATATCTACATAAAAACAACTAATAAAGATAACTTCCAAGATGAACGTCTAGAGTTTTACCTTAGGGATAGATTCAAAGGAGGTATTGGAAGTTTATCAAATCCACAAATCAATAAGAAAAGATGGTTTAAATTGGTTTATTGCTAAAATAAAGTAGGGATTGAGTTTAGAAGGTTGGATATGTTTGCTGCAAAATGGGTGGCCGAGTAGAATTAAGTTAGGTATTTATAAGTAGGGTTTTTAGGTTTAAAAGCGGTTAGTTTTTGAATTTAAATTTTCTATAGCAGGTAAAAGATACAGGCGTGTCTTATAAGTCATATCTATAGCAGATAAAAGATACAGGCGTGTCTTATAGGTCATAGGCATGACTTGCAACTAGAAGGAAAGACACGGGCTTGTCTATAAGGTTCATGGGCATGACTTGCAACTAGAAGGAAAGACACGGGCTTGTTTATAAGGTTCATGGGCATGACTTGCAACTAGAAAGAAAGACAAAGGTGTCTAGGTTTTTGCTGTAAGACATGGCCGTGTGTCTACTGACATAGGCATATAGGCATAAGTAGACACAATTGTGTGTTTATTGACACGAGCGTGTCACTACCAAATCTAGCTTTTGGCTTAAGTAAACTCAAATTCAAACATACCATTGCAAAACCAACATCATTACTCAATAAACTAGTGACTAAACATCATATATAGCATAATTCAATCATCAAACATAAAGAGTTACCAATCGACAAGCACACAACTAGGATTTAGTAACCTAGGGTATAACATCATACCCCCCTCAAAATAAAATTTGTCCTTGAATTTTAAAGGGTTGCCTTCTTAACTAAAAAGTTGAGGGTACCACTCCATCATGTTTATATCACTTTACCAAGTACATTCTTCTACCCCATGGTTCTGCCATTGCACCTTAACCATAGGTATCTCTTTACTTTGTAGCTTTTTGACTTGCCTATTAATGACGACAATAGGTTGCTCTTAGTAAAAGAGTTCTTTGGATAATCAAAAATGGTTTTTGGACCAATTGTCCTTTGGCAACCCAAACTTAACAAAGAAATCATAAAGTTTCATTTTAAAATAGAAAGAACTTGGGTTTCAAGAATATCAAAGGTTCACATATTATGATAGCTTAAACTTGTAACAATAATATAATGTTTACTAGCCATATGTTTCCTTTGCTCCTAGCACTCATAGCCCTTGAACCTTTGATACTCCTCAAGATCTGACGTAATAATTAATTCACTACTTAGTATTTATTTAGTCATCATGTTATCCTATCCCATAACTACTCCATGCACATATAACATTCATATATACTTAGAGTTGCACATAGAAGTGCACTCATCACTTGCACATAACATGTTGACTTTAAAAGTCTTACACACTTAGCTTTTGTAGGCTCATATGAAATCACATTATAACTCATACTATGAATTTTCTAAAGTCAAACAAAATATGTCATGATCTCAAAATCAATATACTTAACACTTCCATATATATCAACTTAACAATAGCCCTTTAGGTGTCATGCCTATCCCTTATGATCAATTCATACAATCAATCCCTTCATCAATTCAAGATCATTAATTCATTATTAACTCATTATAAAACCTATTTTTATATTACTTAAACATATTCACATATTAATCACAACTTAGGGTCGAGATACCCTAAGTATACCAAATTGCCTCTAGGCTTGTCTAGGGTCATTCCTTCAATCAACATGCAATTTAATCATTTATCATTCATATATATACATGTCAAAAATCATTAAAATACATCCCACAAAAATTATAGACATTGGTATAAAAATTCCAACAATAGTCGAATTCCTCAATTCAAGAAAACCTAAATTTTCTTCCTTTTCGCACTTTCCGTTTATTACAGCAATATGCAAAAATATGGTTTGAATCAAGATTTTTCATGTAATCAAACAAAATTCATTTTAGAACATGAATCCCTATGAATTGGCAGCCATAGATGTCCATATGCATGAAATTTTCCAACTTTAGGTTTTAGAACGAAAAACCATGAGTTTTCTTGTTTCCAGTACTTTTCAGCCATTACAATAATATGTAAACACATTATTTAAACCATTATTTTTCATTCAATAATAAAAAATATTAGTTTAGAATTCCAATATGTATAAATCAGCAACCATACTTTATGTACACATGAAATTTTCCAACTTTTAAGCTTTAGGACGAAAACCATGAATTTCCTTTTTTTTTAAACTTTTTGATCATTACAGTAATATGCAGAAATATGATTTATTCGATATTTTTCATCTAAACACATCAAAAATCTATTTAGAACACAAACATGTAAAAATCTCCCCCCTCTTGATCAGTTTATGTATGAAAATTTTAAATTTTGAGTTATAAAATTCACCTTTGAAGTATTCACGTAGAGAGGTTAGCATTTTTTATATGGAAATTAATTTTTCTTTCAATAATTCACTTAAATTAAATTAAATCAATAGAAATTACTAATTACTCAATTCAAAATAATTTTTTCAAGATTAGTTTCATAGAAATCAATAATAAATTGAAAGGAGAGAAAAACTTACAAATACGGTCAATAAATCACAAGGTTTGAAGGTATTTTGTGAATTTCGGTAGAGAGAATAATTTTGAGAGAATTTTTCTAAAAAAACAATGATAAAACAAAATGGTGGCTATTGGAAGCAAGGGCTGGCTGAATTTCATTTTATATATTTAGGTTTTGGACAATTTCCAAAATTACCCTTAATGAGCTAGGTTATGAGTATTTTGGTGTAGTAGGCTTTTAGGTATTTGGGCTTTTTATTTAATTTTGGGGCTAATTATAGATAATTAAAAATAAAATATTTTTCTTATTATTTTCATTAAAAATTCCCCCAAAACATTTATTTAAAATTATTTTAAAAATACCCATAAAATTATTTTATGCTTAAAAATTGCCTTTTTGCATGAAAATTCATTTTATGTGAAATAAATTATTTTATGCTAATGTACTTCTTATAAATCATTTATTTTACAATAATAATTCATATTAGGTATATTAAAATTAATTTAACATGCCCCATACTTATAAATCACATTTCCATAAAATCACATATTTTGTCACAACAACTCTAAATTCAAGCAATTTGTCATGAAAACTCTTAAGGTAGGTGTGATTGTTATAGTTATAGTGCAAAATTATAAGTTTGCCATTAATAAGCTAGGTTAGGAATATTATGATGTGTTGGGCTTTAGTGAGTTGGACCTTTTAAATTAATTTATGGACTATTTATAGATAATTAAAATAAAATATTTTTCTTATTATTTTCATTAAAATCCCCCCAAAAACATTTAATTAAAAATATTTTTAAAAATGCTCATAAAAATTATTTTATGCTTCAAAATCATTTGTGCATGAAAATTCACTTTGTATGCAATAAATTAATTTATGCATATGTACTTCACATAAATCACTTATTTCATATTAATAATTCATATTATGCACATTAGAACTAATCTAATATGCCACATACTCATCAATCACATAACACATGAATTTTCATAAAAACACACATTTTGTCATAATAGTTCTAAATTCAAATAAATTTTCATGAAACTCCTAGGATGGGTGTGGGTTGTTATAAATAAACTCAATAGTTCAAACAAATTTAAATTCCTAAAAGACCCATAATGCCAAATGAAATGATCAAGTGAATGGACAATACTTGACGATGATCTAGACATCTCTAATCTAGATAACGACACCATCCCTCAAGAGGAGAGACATAGTTTTTGAAGTCACCTTAGCAAGCTTAAACTCCTCAGAAAAGAAAAGAAAAAGGAAAGGGGTGAGATGATGTCTCAAAGAGTAAAAAATAGCAATATAGTATAAATAATGTGTAACTCATAAAAAGGTCAAGTTTTTCCCAGACGAATGAAATTTCAATGTTTGAACAAGTTTGAGTTTATGACATGAATTTCCAACATCATTAATAAGAGAAAAACAAATATCAAAGTTAATGGTACTTTCTTTAGTAGAAGTCAAATAAGGTGGACACAGTGCATCTCCAATATATCAGAGAAGCAGCTTAAGCCTCACTCACCTTTTGTATTAAATAACATGCGGAACTGATCATGTTCCATGACTAGGACATCTTCTCCTAGTTGAGTTTGGGTAGTATTGCCCTACCCGTGGGCTTACATATGCACACAATCAATGTGACCCCCACATTAGAAAGAGACTATTATTTTCATAATATAAGGGTTCAAATATTCATAATGCAGTGCTTTATAACAAGAATCAATAGCCTCATATGAAAGGAAAATCAAATATAAATGTGAGTTCATATCCTTAGCTCCTAATAACGATGACACTAGTGCTTACAATCTTGAACCTCTTTCTAGCATGATATCACCTAACACCATACTGTAACCATTAAGAACCCTATTTAGTAATGACTCACACCATAAACAATCATAAACATACAACTCAAAATGACTTTACAATTAATATGTATGGCAACCACAACATCAATTGGATCATCTATGCTATGGGGTGACACTCACCAAAGTCCCCATATAGCTCTCATAACAATTAACAACATACAAGCAATCGATCATTTCAAAGGTTCAAGTTTAATCAAAATCAATTTCAATATATGGTTTGTCTATGTTAAAAATACAGCAATTGAATTGATAACCACATATTCTTCTATTAAGTCTCTTAAGCAATTGAAAAGAAACCATTAAAATCATAACAACATGAAAACAATTAATTAAATCCTATCAAAACCAACATCTACACAAAAACAACTAATCATGATAACTTCCAAGACAAGATCTAGAGTTTTACCTTGAGAACAGATTCAAAAGTGGTATTAGAAGCTTATCAAATCAACAAATCCATAAAAAAAAAAAGATGGTTTAAATTGGTTTATTGCTAAAAAAAAAAAAGTAGATATTGATCAAATGAAAGAAGTTTTGGTGTGTTTTTACCTTAAAATTGAGTTTAGAAGGTTGGATATGTCTGTTGAAAAATGGGTAGCCAAATAGAATTAAGTTAGGTATTTATAAGTAGGTTTTTAGGGATAAAAGTTGTTAATTTTTTAATTTAATTTTTTTACAGGGGGTAAAAGACATGGGCATGTCTAATAGGTCATGAATGTGCCTTGCCACTAGAAGGAAAGACACAAGCATGTCTATAAGGCTCATGGGCATGACTTACAACTAGAAGGAAAGGCATGGGCATTAAGGTTTCTGCTATAAGACACGGCCGTTTGTCCATTGACATAGGCATACAAGCTTAGGTAGATATGGCCATATGTCCATTGACATGAGCGTGTCACCACCAAATCTAGCTTTTGGCTCAAGTAAATTCAAATTCAAACATACGATTGCAACACTGACATTAATACTCAACAAACTGGTAACTTAACATCATACATAACATAATTCAATCATTAAACATAGAGAGTTACCAATTAACAAGCACACATCTAAGGTTTGTGAACCTAGGCTATTACATTTAAACACAAAATTTTTTGTATCTTAAGAGTGTATAGGGTGAAATCCCATTAAATATGTTGTAAAGGGGTGAAATCCTAGAGAACTAGACTTGTAAAGCTTTGGGTGAAATCCTATTTGGTTAGTAGAACCTTAAGTTCATTTGATTTAATAAAAGGGGAAGTAAGAGAGGCAACTATGCTATGAACTCGTATAAATATTGGTTAAGATTTCTCTAACTCAAGCTCTTTATATTCATGTTTTCATTTAAATTGGAATTTATTGCATATAGGATGTTAATTTACATCAAAGTTTTCATAATCCTATTCACCCCTTCTAGGACTACTGTACCTATTTTTGTTCATCACAAACAAATATAGAGGTTGCAAGGATGGAAGGCTCCACAATAGTATCTAAACATCTCTCAACAAATGATAATGGAAAAGTATTTCAGAATAATTTTACTATACAAATTTGATAACCAAGAATGTTGTTGAACATGGAGAAGAAGCATAAAGTGGAATTGAAGATTCATTAGTCACAAGAAATCTAAGACATAAAGAAGTTGTTGTTGGGCAAGTTTACAAAGATAAAGAAACATTGAAATCAACCATGAGTTTTTATGCAATTAACAACCACTTTCAATACAAAATAACAAAACCTTACAAAAGGCAATACTACTTGAAATGCTTGGATGAGAATTGCAAATGGTTTTTAAAGGCATCAAAAATGGAAAAACAAGTATGTTTAAAATCAAAAAGTATAACAATAATCACATATGTACTTTGCAATAACAAGTTTGGTGGTGGAGATTGTGTCGAGTTTGAGTGCCTCAACATTAAAACAATATATACTCGAGCAGACATTATAATAGACATGAAAGAAAACTATGGTATATCTTTAAATTATCCAGAAGCATGGAGGTCAAAAGAAAAGTTTTGGAGTTTTTTAAAGGCAAACGAGATGAGTCCTACTAAAAGATACCAAGTTATTTGTATGTATTGAGAAAAACAAACCCAAGATCATTTACTAAATTAAGGACAAATGAGAATTGCACCTTCCTTTGTATATTTATGGCACTTTAAGCATCCATACAAGGATGGAAGTATTGTACACTAGTTGTAGTTCTTGATGGCACTTTCTTGAAAGCAACCTATGGAGCACACTACTCTCAGCAAGCATACAAGATGCAGGAGGTATGATATTCCCACTTTCATTTTCAATAGTAGATTTTGAAAATGATGCCTTTTGGGAATGGTTCTTCAACAATTTAAGACAAACATTTGGTACAAGACAAAGCATATGCATAATATCTGATAAATGTGAGAGTATAGAAAAAGCTTACAATAAGGTATATCCTGAGGCAACATATGGAGTTTGCATATATCACTTGTTAAATAACTTTGTCACATCCCAATTTTGGAGATATGATGGTCCTAGATTATGGGGAGACTAAGGTCACTCATGCCCGTAGAACCCACTCATACATATACAAGTATTGCCTAGGATCGTACTAAAATCTCATGCATTAATTAAGTAAACCATTCATAAGAAAACTTTAAGTTGCGGAAGAATAGTTAAAAATACACTTTAAATATAATCCATAAGAAAATAATATTTAGACTCCACCAATGCATAAGGTTCCTAAATAAATTCCCAAAACAAATATTCCTGGAGCGTCTAAAGATGACTCATCATAACATAGTACGGTAAATAGCTTGGACAAGGAAATCCTCCAAATTAAGTAGATTGCTTGAGCCATCACTTTGCCTCCTCATAATGCTCACTTGGAACCACACAAGGAAAATGGGTGAGATAGATGATCTCAATGAGTAAAAAATATAGCTTACACAATAATACATATCCTTTAAAAAGGGCCCATAGTTTATAACATATAGTTCATGATTCAACATTCATGGTTCGTTGTAACAACCCACACCCACCGTAGGAATTTTCGTGATAAATTGCTTGATTTAGAACTAATAAGGTTAAGTGTGTGCTTGTGCGAAAATCTATGATCTAGGTGATTGATGAGTATGTGACATACTAAATTAATTTTAATATGCATAATATGTGTTGCCATTGTTAAATAAATGATTTACATAAAGTTCATTTGCATAAAAGAATTTATTTTAAATAAAATGAATTTTCATGCATAAAATAATTTTTAAGCATAAAATAATTTTATGGGTATTTTTAAAATATTTTTAAATAAATATTTTTGAGGAAAATATTCCAGAATTAAAAAGAAAAATATTATTTTCATTTTAAAATCCTTTTAGCCAAATTTGTTTAAAAAAAAGCCCAATTACCTAAAAGCCCACTACACAAAAATGCTCCTAACCTAATTCATTAAGGGTAAAAGTGGAAATTCCACTCCAACCCTAATATATATTCTAATTTTCGGCCAAACAAGGGTTTCCAGCAGCCATTCCCTTATTCTTTCTGTATTCTAGCAGAAAAACCTCTCAAAATAATTATCTCTGCCGAAATATCGAAAACACTTTACCGTTTCTCGATTTCGTGACTGTAATCGTAAGTTTTTATTTTCTTTCAATTTCTAAACTGTTTTCTATGAAATAAATTATGGGAAAATTATTTTGAATTATTTGATTATTGATTTATACATATTCAATTCTGTTTGAGTGAATTTTTGGGAGAGAAAATTTATTTTCTACTGAAAACACGATTCTTTCTGCAAGATTTCTCCAAAGGTGAATTCTATAACTTAAAATCACAATTTTATTGCATAAACATCATAAGGGGGGGGGGGGTGATTTGTACTTTTTTGTATTCTAAACTAATTTTTGATTTGTTTTGATGAAAAATATTGCATGAAATAATATTTTTGCATATTTCTGTGATGATCGAAAAGTTTCAAAAAACAAAGGAATTCAAGGTTTTCGTGTTAGGACTTGGAAATTAGAAAATTTTATTCTTTCATGAATACATGACTACTGATTTGTGTGAATTGGTATTCTAATATGATATTTGTTTTATTTAGATGAAAAATACTGTCTTGAATCATGTGTCTATTTATCGCTGAAATAAATGAAATGTGCGGAAAGCGCGAAAACTCATGATTTTTCACCTAAGTCTTTGAACTTGGAATTTTTTTGTATAAACCTTACCTATGGCTGCTGATTCATGAAGAAATGTGTTATAAATTGATATTTTCAATGATTGAATGAAAAATAATGGTTTAAACAACCTATTTGCATATTTCTGAAATGACCGGAAAATACCGAAAACAAGAAAACTTATGGTTTTGTGCACTATAATGCAAAAGATTGAATTTTTATATATCAATGACACCAATAGTGGTCGATTCCTATGAATTTATATTCTAGAATGATTTTTTTTATGTTTACATGAAAAATCTTGATTCAAACCATGTTTTTACATATTTCTGAAATAGATGGAAAGCACGAAAAGAAGAAGAATTTGGTTTTACCTTAATGAATGCATTCGGCCTACATGAACAATTTTGTCCAAATGTTTATAAATTATATGTGATGTGTCTTGGTGATTGTTGACATGTATGTATGTATAATAGATAATGAAATTGCATGTTGATTGAAGGTGTGACCCTAGATAAGCTTAAGTGTATTATAGTATACTTAAGGTATACTTAAGGTATCTTAACCTTGTACCGTGATTAGAATGCAAATGTGATTGGAAAATATGGAACTAGATGTTATGATGAATTGATGATGAACATATTATTATAAGTTAATGAAGTGAAAGGGATCATAAGAGTTAAGCATGATGTTTGAAGGATTAATTATTAAGTTGACATGTATGGAAGTGTAAAGTGAATTAAGATAATTGATAAGTGAATTGATATTGAGGTAATGATATTGTGATGACCTTAAAAAGGTATTGATATGATTGAAATGTGTTTTCATGTGAGCCTATAAGGCCTAAGTATGCAAGACCAGTAGGTCAATGAGCTATGTGCAAGTGATGAGTACAGCTATGTGTGCACTCTAAGTGTATGTGTATGCTATATGTACATGGGTAGTTATAGGATAGGAACATCATGAGTAAATAAATACTAAGTGTTAAATCAAATATTATGTTAGAGTTTGAGGAGCTTTAGAAGTGCAAAGGGGATTACATGTAATAGGAGCAAAGGAACCCCAAGGTGAGTAAACACTATGTTCATGCTACAAGCGTGAGTAAACATCGTATTCATGTTATAATTGTAAACAACATTTTCTTGTGTTACAAGAATGTGATATTTTGATATGTGAACCTTTGTGATCTTTGAAACCCAAGTTCTTTCCATTTTTAAATATTATTATATGATTTCTTTATCAAGCTTGGGTTGCCAAGGGACATTTGTTCCAAAACTATTTTGCTTATCCAATGAGAACTTTTTTTGTGATAAACACCCTAACTTGTATTCTTTCTAGAGCTACACTTTCATTGTATTATTGTTGAAAGCCAAACTACTATTGTTATTGAAATACATGTTAGTGTTGCCATATGTGATATCATTAATTATGTTTACCAATAGCTCTAGCTATGGTTACCTTTATGCTTCATGCAGAATCCTTATGCCGATGCGGGTAATCATCGAAACCTGTGCACATGGTCTTAACCCAATGGATAGGGGTAGTGTATCCACCTCAGCTAGAAGGGGCGGTTCTAGCCGTGGAGCCTAATCAGCTTCACACTTTCCATGTGATAGGAGTTGGAATTTGGCAAAGGTCACCTCTCCTCAATGTGTTTTGACTGAATTGAGTATAGTCTTCACTCTATAAGTGTCATAAGTGTGATTTCTGCAAACTTGCTAAATTAAACCCTTGCTGAATTGCAACCTGATTCATGAGTTATAAACCATGAACTATGTGTATAAGCTATGTGTTTCCTTTCAAAGGAATATTTGATAATGTTTGCGCCTTTACGTTTACTCATTGAGATCATCTATCTCACCCCTTTTTTCTTGTGTGGTTCCAGGTGAGCAAATGTGAGGAGGCAAGGTGATGGCTCAAGCATTCTACTTCAATTAGGGAATTCCTTGTCTGAGTTATCAATAATACTATGTTTATGAAGTCTTGTCTTTAGATGCTTTGGGAATGTTAATTGATACTCATAGAGATTTATATTATTTTCCTTATGGATTTTATATGTAATGATTTACTTTAAGTCTTTCGCAAATTGTGGTATTTATCTAAATGTTTTAATGAGCAATGAAGAAGGTTCGGTAAGATCCTAGGCATGATTGTTATATGTTAATAGGTTCTATGGGCGTGGGTGACCTTATGTCTCCCTATGTTCTAGGATCGTCGTATCTTATAGGGTTAGGATGTGACATTCGTAGTTTCCAATTTAGCAAGGTTCATAGAAATCAACTTATAAACTTATAACTTATAAAGAGTTGATGCCTATTTTAGCTCATTCACTCTTAGGAGAGGTGGCATCATACCAAATTCTAACTCCAACTTATAACTTACAAGGAGTCATGAAACTAATCAGGCTCCATGGCTAGAACCACCCTTTCTAGTTGAGGTCAATACACTACCTCTATCCATCGGATTAAGACCATGTGCACAGGTACCAATGATTATTTGTATCAGCACGAGGATTTCTACATAAAGGGTTAGAGGTAGCTCTACAATAGCACTTAAGAAAGCAATAGCATGTAGTATAACAGTAATAGCAGTTTAACTTATTAAACAAGAGGTAAAAGAATGGTGTGATTATAGAAAGAAAGTAAGGTAAGGCAACATTTACAAAGGTTCCTTCATATCATTGAATAAATAATAATGGCTTTAGACCAATTGTCTTTTAGCAGCCCAAGTTTAACAAAGAAATCATATAATTATAATTGAAAGTAGAAAAAAAAACTTGGGCCTCAAGAATCTCAAGGGTTCCCATAACATAATCACTTGTACTTGTAATATAAATATAATATTTACTCACCTTATGGTTCCTTTGCTTCTAGTACTTGTAGCCCCTTGGACTTCTACTACTCCTCAAACTCTAACATAATATTTAATTCAATACTTAGCATTTGCTTAATCATCATGCTATCTTATCCCATAACTACTCCATACACATATATCATTCACATATACTTGGAGTTGCACTTAGAAGTGCACTCATCACTTGCACATAATTTGTTGACTTCTAAAGTCTTGCATGCTTTGCCTTTATAGGCTCACATGAAATCATATTATAACTTATACTATGACTTTTCTAAAGTCAAACACAATAGATTATGATCTTAATATTAATTCCATTTAACATTCAACTTAGTGCAATTAACACTTTACATTTATATCAACTTAACAAGTAATCTTAAAGGGTCATGCTTATCTTTTTTGAACAAATCATACCATCCATCTCACAGTCAATTTAAGATCATCAATTCACTATTAACTCATCATAAAACCTATTTCACTTTTCACTTAATCATATACACATATTAATCACAACATTGTAATAGAGTTAGGAAACCCTAAGTACACTTAATTGTCTCTAGACTTGTCCAAATCATTTATCATTCATGTATACATGTCAATAATCATTAAAAAAAATCACATAAAAATTATAGACATTGGGATTAAAATCGCTATGTTGGCTGAATATACTCATCAAAGAAAAAAAATGAATTTTTTTACTTTTCCCACTTTCTGTTCATTACAATAATATGCAAAAGTATGGTTTAAACCAAGATTTTTCATGCAAACATAACAAAAATGATTATAGAATGTTGAAACATAGGAATCAGTACCTATAGCTATATATATGTATGAAATTTTCCAACTTCATGTTTTTGGGTGAGAAACATAAATTTTCTTGTTTCTCATACTTTCCAATCATTACAGTAATATGTAAACACGTGATTTAAACCATTATTTTTCATCCAAACATAATAAAAATCAGTTTGGAATATAATGATACAAGAATTGGCACCCCCCTTATGGTTTATACATATGAAAACTCTAACTTTTAAGTTTTAGGATGAAAGCCATGAATTTCCTTGTTTTTTATATTTTTTGATCATTACAGTAATATATTGAGATATTATTTAAATTGATATTTTCCATCTAAACACAACAAAAATCACTTTAGAATACAATTATACACAAATTGGTAGCCCCCTATTTATTTATGCATGAAACTTCAAATTTTGAATTGTAGGGTTCAACTTTGGAGGATTCATGTAGAAAGAGTTATGTTTTCAGTGGAAAAATTAATTTCTCTTTCAAAAATTTCCCCTAGGCCAAATTTAATCAATAGAAAATTAGTAAATACACAACCCAAAATAGTTTTCTCATGATTAATTTCATAAAAATCAAATAGTAAATTGAAAGAAAAGAAAAACTTATGAAAACAGTCACGAAATCACAAGGTTTGAAAACACTTTATGAATTTTTATTGAGAGAATTTTTCCATCAAAATTATGAAGAACAATAGAATGGTGGCTGTCTCCCTTAGGGCTACCAAATTTTAGCTTAAATATTTAGGGTTTGGGCAAAATTCCAAGTTTACCCTTAATGAGCTAGGTTATAGTGTTTTGGTGTAGTGGGCTTTTGGATAATTGGTCCTTTTATTTTATTTATGGGCTAATTATAGATAATTAAAAATAAAATATTTTTCTTATTATTTTCATTAAAATTCCCCTTAAATATTTATTTAAAAATATTTTTAAAATGCTCATAAAAATTGCTTTGTGCTTAAAAATTGCTTTGTGCATGAAAATTCAATTTATGTGTAATAAATTATTTTATGCTTATGCACTTCATATAGATCACTTATTTCACCATACTAATTCATATTAAGCATATTAAAGCTAATCTAACATGCAACATACTCATCAATCACATAACACATGAATTTTCATAAAAGCACATATTTTGCCATAATAACTCTAAATTCAAGTAAGTTATAATGAAACTCCTAGGATAGGTGTGGGTTGTTACATTCTCCCCCCTTAAAAGAAATTCATCCTCAAATTTAAATACTTACTTATATGCTCTCAAAAAGTTGAGGATGCTTCTGTTGCATCTCCTTCTCGGCTTCCCAAGGACACTCGTCTATTCCATGATATCGCCATTGAAACTTGATCATAGGTATCTCCTTGTTCCTTAACCTTTTCAATTGTTGATCTACTATGACTATTGGTAGTTCTTCATAAGATATTGTGATTTCTAGCAGTGACAAAACATGGGATGGATCCAACACATATTTTCCTAACATTGAGATGTGGAAAACTGGGTGTACATGCAATATAGTTAGGGGTAAGGCAAGCCTATAAGACATTTTCCCAACCTTATCCAAGATTTTGAAAGGACCAACAAAGTGAGGCGATAGTTTCCCTTTCTTAACAAATCTCATAACACCTTTCATTGGGGAGACCTTTAAGAATATGTGATCTTCTACGGCAAAATGTACGTCCTTTCTCTTGAGATTTGCATAGCCATTTTGCCGACTGAAGGCCATCCTCAGTCGATCTTGTATCAATGGTACCTTCTCGATAATCTCCTTAAGTAATTCTAGCATTTCCATATACTTGTCTCTAGGCCCATATGAACCCTTAAATTTGCACCCTTAGGATCTGATCGTAGCTTGACACTTGCTAAGATTCATGTGCTATGCATACGGCAGTCCCACTAGTTGGTTAGTGGGCAAGGGTTAAGAGGGCAGCACCTCGTTGAAAAAAATTTTCCTGAAACTTGCACCTTCAGATGATTAGCACTTGATTACAAACCCATAAAATCATATTGGGCTCAAATCAGATCAAAGACGGAGAAAAAAGGGCCAAAAGATAAAATGCAACAACCGGCGGACCCGCTACGGTAACTCGCAGCCACAGCCGCCTCTGTGGTTATAGTAGAGGTCCCTATGGTAGCCAATTGGCTACCATAGCTAGCTCTACAGTAACCATAGAGCACTCTGTTGTTATCGCAGAAGATGCACCAGTTATTGCATTGAGTCCTTTTCAGAGTCCTACCTAAAAACTTTGAATTTTTAGCCCCAAACTCCTCTTATAAATACCTTGCACCTCATAACAGCTAAGGACACACAATTATATGCTTCTATACTCTCTCTAAAGCTTTCCAAACCCTATTTCTAAGCTTTTCAATCATCAAAACCCTCTTTCAAAACCTCCTCCATCACATAACACCTTATTCATAAGCTTCCAAATCATCCCAAAACCTCATCCATAAGCCTCTTAATCACCCAAAACCCTATCTCTAAGTGTCCTAATTAAGAAAAGGTGCAACTTAAGTTATTTCTTTCAAAGAGAATTCGTGGTAATCAAGTAAAGGTGTGATCCAAGTCTCTTTAAGAAGAGTTCATGCTGTTCAAGAGTCCTTCTTCCAAAAGGAGTGCTCATGCTATCCCTAAGGTAAGGTGGAACTTAGATCCGATGCCAAGCTCGTTCCCTACATTCCTCGCCAATGTAAGCCAAAGGTAAAAGTTCTTTCCTTTTCCTTTTCAATTTCAATTTCAAGATCTAAATATGAAAAGATCTAATTTTTGCTAATTAAAATCTGACCTAATTAACAAATCCCTAAGCCTTTTAAAATTAATCAAAACATGATAATAAAGGCTATGACTTAAAAACCCCTCCTTCGTAAGAAGGAAGAACTGCATGGGGTTTGATTCCCATTCAAAGGGATGCACAGGCTTGCCGTCTCTAAAGGCATTCAACTCCGCTAAAATTAACAACTTCTTCTCTCTGTCACCTTCTTCACATAGTTTAGGATTGAAATTATTTTTCTAAAATAAAAGTCAAAATTTTAATTCTTTTTATTATAATTGTTTTAATACTCTTTTTCATGTTTTAGTTATTTAGATTATATTTGGGGAATGTGTACTTTTCCTAAAACCCATAAGGGTTAGAGGAAAGGATCCCTTAGTTTTGATATTTTGACTTGTAATATTTTTAAGTAGTTTCTCCCTTATCTTTTTGCATCTTGTGATTATCATTATCTCATATTTGTCATGCATTGCATAAGTAATATTTGTTTCGTATATTATATTATATCTATTCATGTATACATAAAAACTTCTTTTTTTACAAAAGCTATTTTGTGTTTAAGCCAAACTAATTTTTGTATTGTTTTAACCAAAACCTAGTCCTCGAGCCCTCTTTGGTCATTTGAGGACTAGTGCTTTTCCTTGGGATAAATGTTATAATTTTGGAGTTAATTAAATTGGGTTTTTCCTTTAATTTTCCCAACTAAAATAAACAAAATTAAAGTGGCGGCTCGTTTTGCAAATTATAACTTACAAAATACAATTTTCTAAACTCATAATGAGTTCCAATCGTGATGTTTTTCCCAAATGGGCATTTTTGATCCCCTTTAGCTTATCGAACTGGGTGCTCAAGTGAGGCCTCACAGCTGGCAACTCCACTAGGGACTTTAAAATCTTTTTCAAATAAAAGATAAAGTGGATTACTCTTGGTAAAACAAAAAGTTTGGCTTTTATTACAAAATGGCTTTTTCATACATCACTACATTAGGCTCCTTGTCCAAAACATTAGTTTGTTTGGAAAACAAAGGATAGAAAGTAACATCGAGTGGGCAACCTTCCTTAGGTCTATTTGTCAATAGTGAAATCATCCGGCTCACAATGTATCCTCTAATCCTTTTAGAGGTGTATCGAGTATGCATATACCATTAGACCCACGCAAGGCTCCTTGACTCTCATGTGGTTAGGTATATCACATCTTTAGTGTGATGGGTTCCTTTTAAACCACCCTTGCCCTTTTATGTAATGACTCATAGAACCTTCCTTTAGGATTGTATGCACCATAATACTAAACTTGGTATTTCATGAAACCTTTTTCAATCATTCACTCATACATGCATGCATAGACTGAACATTATGGAGAGTCTAAAACCTATCTAAACACCTTCACATCTAAAACCCATGGTCAAAACCCAAAACCCATGGTCCACCTAAACCCATGGTCAAAACCCAAAATCCATGGTCCACCTAAACTCATGGTCATGATTCACCTAAACCTATAGTCCAGTCCTACCCAAACCCATGTTAAACTCATTGTAAAAATAAACCCATATATGGTACCCCCATCCAAATCCACAATCCATGCTAAACACTGACCTAGCTCTATTATAGCTTCATCCTTCATAATTCTTATCCAAGCCGAACATTGATCTAGCTTTCATCTTTCACAATTCTTATCCATGCTAAACACTAATCTAGCTTTACCCTTAATAATCCTTACCAAAGCTAAACACTAACCTAGCTTCACTCTTATGCTTAATCATTACCCAAACTAAATGCTAACTTGGTTTCATCTTTTACATCACTATCCAAACCCATGCTTATATCTAAGCCTATGTCCACTCTACCCTTGTCCAACTATCACCAAGCCTATGGTCCATCCAACCTCCAAATCCATAGTACATCCACCCAATCGCAAAACCCATGGTTCCTCCATCCTTAAGCCCACACTAACTATCCACAAATTGCAAATCTAATTACTTGAGGCTAAACTCTAACCTAGCCTTCCTAACTAAACTTTGATTCTGACCTAACTACTCAAAGCTAAAAATCTAACCGAGCAACTCAAAAGCTAAAATCTGACCCAGCTACTGAAAAGAAAATATCCGACCTAGCTACTCAAAAGTTAAAATCCGACCTAGCTACTCAAAAGTTAAAATCTGACCTAGCCACTCAAAGCTAAAATCTGACCTAGCTGCCCAAAGCTAAAATTTGACAAAGCTCCCCTAGCTAAATACCTACCTAGCTAACATCCTTGGTCCATTACCTTCAAAATGAATTCATTACCCCCATATTGACAAATACCTATAAGCCTACTTTAAGCCCAATACCTTTGGCTCAACACACTACCCTTAGCCTGACATGCTACCTTAAGCCTAATACCCTTGGCCCAACGCAATACCCTAAACCTAATACCTTTGGCCCGACACACTACCTTAAGCCCAGTATCTTTGGCCCCAGCACAACACCTTAAGCCCAATACCTTTGGCCCAATACATTACCTTAAGTCCAATATCTTTGGTTTAACCTGATAACTTAAGCCTGAGAGCTTGACCTGTGCAACATTAGGAAATCATCAAAAGCCCAAATGCAGTCAGCTTACAACATTAATGGGAGACATTTTTCACAAAGTGTGCATGCCCATCTCATTACTTCTTTTCCAAGCACTTACCTTATTCTTTGACTTGGTTTTAAAAGTACCAATGGTAAGCTTGACCGACATGGAAGCTCTAACCAACCTACTCAAGAGGCAAGAAGAGAACCTCTATTGTCATCTCCGCCTAGATGCTCAACAAGCCAATTTCAATCAGTCTTTAGCTAGCCAACAATCCAGTTTTAATAATGCCCTAATCCATCTTACTTTTGCTTTCACTAATGCTTTGAGTTTCTAATGCCAACTTATCATCGATGAAGTGAGAGGAATGTTGAACCAAGTTAAGCCCATCAATGCTGCACCTACCATTGACATGACCCATAATTTTACATGTTCAATCCCAAACACCAATGCCATTCTAGCCTCAGCCATGCCATCAGTCTTAGATACTAACCTTGCCTCTTCTTTGAATCCTTTTCAATGTAAGGAAAACCCCACCTCTTCTGCTATCAACAAACCTTTAAACCTTAACATGGATGTACTAAAGCAAACCTTCACAATGGAAAAAGGGTGTAAGAAGAGCAATACCCCCACTCCTTTTGCCTCTACCGAATGGAAGGATATGGACACTTACACTCCCCTTATTGATGTCGAACGAGAGAGTGTAGAGGTAACTGGCATGACTAGTAGGCAACCCTTGAAATCTCAATGAAGTGCTTCCACAGATTTGGGAGTTCCATTAGCAGTAGTTTATAAGAAGGCTTTTAAGGTAAGAATGGTAAAACCCCTCGAATCAAGAGTCCCCCCTAATCCCTTACCAAAGAGCCACCACCCAAATGAGTATTGTGAATATCATCAAGGAGCGGGGCACCAAACCAATGCATGTAAAGCTTTGAAACATAAAATCTAGGATCTGATTGATAGTGGAGATATCATCCCCCTAAAGCAAGACCCAAGACCTTAATTCAACCTTGAGTAGCATAACATGGAGGAGTTCAAGCCTAGCTAATCTAACCCGTCTGAGGTTGAATTCCAAATCTAAGTCTGAGTTTGAGTCTGAGCCTAAGCCTAAAAATCTGAGTCTAAATCTGAGTCTGAATCTATCATTTTATTTTATTTTGTCAACCATATTAGTTCCTTTTTTTGTTATTTTATAATAAAGTTTCCTTTATAGTAATTCATCTATGTTTTCTTTTCAGTATTTATGCATTAACTTTCTTATCTTCCTTAATTGAGTCTGACATGGATGATCTTAAAAAAAAAAAAAGAAGAAGAAAAAGAAGAAGAAGAAAAGAGAGAAAAGAAAAGAAAATGAAGAAAAAAGGGGTAAAGATTAAATCCACCACAATCAAAATGTGGGGTGTCCTCATTCTCTCGAATTAATAAATGCTTCACAAGCTCCTAACCAAAGAAGGATATAATTACCTATTGCACAATTGGATAATCAAATGATGCACCTCAACAAGGGGCGACAAGTTCAAAGAAGACCTCTGTCAAACCCAAAATTCAAAGATCAGAGCCTCTTAACATGAAGAAAAATAGCAAATCATGGCAAAATGCTTTCTCCCAAATTTCATTAATCCAAACTCGCTAAGTTGAAAATATGAAAGGGCAGCTTAGACATGGATGAGCTTAAAAAAAAAAAAAAAGGGAAAGAGAGAGAGAGAGAAAGAGAGAAAGCTCATCCAAGTCACCTTCCCTCATGTCTAAAGTTGTTAAATTATCAATCTATCTGGTCTCATATATCCAAAGTCATCCTTCCTCATCAAAGGCTCATTCTTTAAAGTTATGTTGTCTTTTATGGCCTTATCTTACAATAGGGCTATGTCTTCCCAAAATGTCATCATTTGTTGTCAGTCTATCCCATCACTTAGTTCAAAGAGTTAATGCATATCTTTAGTCCATCACATCCCTATCTCTCATTTTGGACAATGATCCCCAAGTTGTCTTCCTCTATTAGCCATTTAGCCATCCCTAAGGGCTCTTTGTTTAAACCAATGCAGTCAGTGTGTCATCAAGTCAAATCAATTAAGTGTAACAACTTACATCTACCTTAGGAGTTTTCATGACAAATTGCTTGAATTAAGAGTTATTGTGACAAAATATTTGATTTTACGAAAATTCATGTGTGACATGATTTATGAGTTTGAACTATGTTAAATTAATTTTAATATGTCTAATATGAATTATTATTATGAAATAAATGATTCGAATAAAATGCATTAGCATGAAATAATTTATTTTTCGTAAAATGAATTTTTAGGTAAAAAGGCGATTTTTAAGCATAAAATAATTTTATGAGTATTTTAAAATAATTTTTAAAATAAATATTTTGGGAGAAATATTACAGAAATAATAAGAAAAATATGCTTTTTATTTTAATTATAATCAGCCCAAAATTTAAATAAAAAGCCCAAATACCTAAAAGCCCACTACACTAAAATCCTCCTAACCTAGTTCATTAAGGGTATTAGTGGAAATTTCACCCAAACCCTAGTATATATTCTAAATTTCAGCTAGAATAGAGTTCCAGTAGCTATCACCTTAATTTTTCTATATCTTCGCAGAAAAATCCTCTCAAAATATTCCTCTCTGCTGTAATTAAGAAAACACCTTTCCGTTTCGCGATTTCTTAACCGTAATCGTAAGTTTTTCTTCTCTATCAATTTCTAAACTGATTTCTATAAAATAAATTATGGGAAATTCTGTTTGGGTGAGTTTTTGGGAGAGAAAATCTATTTTCTACTAAAAACACAAATCTTTCCGCGAGATTTCTCCAAAGGTGAATTCTATAAATTAAAATCACAATTTTTATGCATGAACATCACTAGAGGGGGGCGATTTGTGCATTATTGTTTTCTAAATTGATTTTTGATTTGTTTTATTGGATTAAATAATATTTTTGTATATTTCTATGAAGACCAGAAAGTTTTAAAAAACAAAAGAATTCAAGGTTTTTGTACTATAACTTAGAAGTTGGAAAATTCTATGATTTCTTGAACATATGGCTACCAATTTGTGTATGGATGGATTCTAAACTGATATTTGTTTTGTTTAGATGAAAAATGATGATTTAAATCATGTGTTTATATATTATTGTAATGAACGAAAAGCGCAGAAAGTGCAAAAATTCATGATTTTTACCTAAGTATTAAAACTTGTACTTTTTTTGTATAAATACTATCTATGGCAGCCGAATCATGTATGGATGTATTCTAAACTGATATTTGCTAAGATTGAATGAAAAATAATGGATTAAATAACTTGTGTACATATTTCTGAAATAACCGAAAAATACCGAAAACAAGAAAACTCATGGTTTTGTACTCTATACTTCAAAAGTTGAATTTTTATGTATAAACAACACCAAGTGTGGCCGATTCATAGGAATTAAAATTCTAAAATGATTTTTGTTATGTTTACGTGAAAAATCTTGGTTCAAACCATGTTTTACATATTTCTAAAATAGACGAAAAGTGCAAAAAAAAAAAAAGAATTTAGTTTTTACTTTGGTGATGCATTCGGCCTATATGAATATTTTTGTCCCAATGTTTATAATTTTTATGTGATGTGTTTTGATGATTATTGACATGTATGTATATATAATAAATGATAAAATTACATGTTAGTTGAAGGTATGATCCTAGATAAGCTTAGGTGCATTTTGGTATACTTAAGGTATCTTAATGTTATATTATGATTAGAATGCAAATGTGGTTGAGAAATATGGAACTAGATGTTATGATGACTTGGTGATGAACACATGTTATGAGTTGATGAAGTGACAATTGAATAAAAAGGATCATAAGGGTTAAGCAAGACACTTGAAAGGTTAATTGTTAAGTTGACATGTATGGAAGTATAAAGTGAATTAAGATAATTGTTAAAGTGAATTGATATTAAGGTAATAATATTGTGATGACCTTAAAAAGTTATTGATGTGATTGTAATGTGCTGTCACGAGAGCCTATAAGGCCTAAGTATGCAAGACTTTTAAAGTCAATATGTTATGTGCAAGTGATGAGTACACCTATATGTGAACTCTAAGTGTATGTGTATGCTATATGTACATGGGTAGTTATGGGATAGGAGCATCATGAGTAAATAAATATTAAGTATTAAATTAAATATTATATTAGAGTTTGAGGAGCCTTAAAAGTGCAAAGGGACTATGTATACTAGGAGCAAAGGAACCCTAAGGTGAGTAAACACTATGTTCATGTTACAAGTGTGAGTCAACATCGTATTCATTTTACAAGTGTGAGTAAACACTGTATTCATGTTATAAGTATGAACAACATTATGTTGTGTTATAAGGATGTGATATCCTACTATGTAAGCCTTTGACATTTTTGAAACCCAAGTTCTTTCTATTCTAAAGTATTATTATATGAATTCTTTGACAAGCTTAGGTTGCCAAAGGACATTTGGTCCAAAACTAGTTTGTTTATCCAATGAGAAATTCCTGTGATTAACACCCTAACTTATATTCTTTCTGGAACTACACTATTATTGTATCTTTTGTTTAAAAGTTAAACCACTATTGTTATTGGGATACATGTTATTGTTGCCTTATGTGATATTGTTATTTGTGATCATCATTAGCTCTAGCTATGGTACCTTTAACCCTTTATGCAGAATCCTCATGCCGATGCAGTTAATCATCGAAACCTATACACATGATCTTAACGCAATGGATAGGGGTTGTGTATCCACCTCAGCTAAAAGGGTTGGTTCTAGCCGTGGAGCCTAATCAGCTTCATGCCTTATAAGTGATAGGAGTTGGAATTTGGTATAAGGCCACCTCTCCTTTATAAGATTGAGTGATAGAGTAATAGCCTTCACTTTTTATAAGTTATAAGTGTGATTTCTGTAAACTTGCCAAATTGAGCCCTTGCTAAACTGAAACCTTGCTAAACTGAAACCTGATTCATGAATTATAAATCATGAACTATATGTACAAGTTATGTGTTTCCTTTTCAAATATGTGATATGTATGTACCTTATCATTTACTCATTGAGATCATTTATCTCACCCCTTTTTCCTTGTGTGGTTCCAGGTAAGCAAATGTGAGGAGGCAAGGTGATGGCTCAAGCATTCTACTTCGCTTGGGGAATTCCTTGTCTACGTTATCAATAATACTAATTTATGAAGTCTTATCATTAGATGCTCTAGGCATATTGATTGACATTCATTTGAGATATATTATTTTCCTTATGGATTTTATGTGAAATGTTTAATTATAGATTTCCGCAATTAAAGATATTCATTTAAATGTTTTAAATGAGTTATTGTAAGAGATTTGGTAAGATCCTAGGCATGATTTGTTTATAAGTAAATGGGTTCTATAGGCATGGGTGACCTTATGTCTCCCCATATTCTAGGACCGTCATATCTCTAAGGTTGGGATGTGACATTAAGTGTCACTCTAACAGTTTCTTCAACCTCAAACAACTAGAAAAGCTTGACTCGCTCTTTTCCATGTTTTATGCTACAAAAAGCAAAACCATACAACCTCCATGATTTTTTCCAAAAGTTTCAACCTACCTTCAAGCCATTCTTGAACTTTTCCATCCCAAACCTCATTTTCAAATCATACCACCATTTCAAGCTCAAGTCACATACCACCCTTTTTTTGGCAAAATCTCATCATGGGTAGAACCTAAAATCCCAAGTCTCTCAAGACTCATCATCTTTGAATTCAATTTCCATGGCAAAACCAGAATTCAAGGCATATCTCCCAAAGCCTATCATCCTCAAGTTGATTGAGGAAGACTTGAACTAGTCAAGGCCCATCTCATGCCTTTTTGGCAAATATCTCATGATCTTTGAAAGATTAAATTGGCAAAACACATAATCCTTGAGAATCAAAGCCTTTTAAAGCCTGCAAACCATTCTGATGCAACCATGTCAAAGGGCAAACCCTTATCCATGAGCCTATGGTATCCTTATGACCAAAACCTGTAGCACCATACCTAAGCCAAAGCCAGCCATCCAAAGTACCCTCATGGAAAACTATCCTCAACACCTTTAAGCCTTCACCTTGAAGCCCAAATTTAGAAGCCTTCATCATGAAGCCCAAAACCAAAAGCCTGCGCCATGAAGCCCAAATCTAGAAGCCTTCACAATGAAGCCAAACCAAGAAGCCTTTGTTATAAAATCCAAACCAAGAAGCCTTCACCATAAAGCTCACTCCTAAAAATCCTTCACCATGAAGTTCACTCCTGAAAGGCCTTCATTTATGAAGCCCATGATCTCCTCTAAGGCAAAATCTAATTGAGCCTTCCAAATTGATTGCCTAGCTGACCTTTTCCTCCAAGCCAAGATTAGCCTCCTAAGTCTAGCATCCTAACCTGATCTCTCTGACCAAGCCTTCTAAGTGAACTCACCAAAAGGCCATAACTTGACCGAGCATCTAATATGATCTCTCACGAAGCCAAACTAAACTAAGCTTCTAAATGAACCTAGCCAAACTTGACTCAGCTTTCTAAGATAATCTACTCATTCTAAATACATCTCCCCTAAAGCCAAAACTAAAGGGCCATAACTTACCAAGTCAATTGCCAGACCTAACCTTCCCCAAAACTAGATCTAACTTAAACCTTATCGTCTCAAAGGACTTGAGCCTCCTATTCAAGCTTTCCAATTTAGCCTTAAGCCAAACATTATTGCAAACCGAACGCACTTAAACCCTGCTCGACCTCTTCCAGTCATACTTGGTTTAACCTCCCAAAATGACTTCTTCCTAGGCCAAAATAATAGCCATTAACCAACTAGCCTTATACCTGACAAGCCCATTTCACCCCTAAGCTAGCCAATCAACCAAAAAAAAAAACCAAACCACTTTCCTTTATCATCCCAAAGTGGGGGCACCTCCCTTCCAAATATTCACCTTTCCAAAGTGGGGGCATCTAACTCCCAAAAGCTCAACACTCTCCTACCAAGCTGACCCTTAACAAGTTTAAGGTATCTAATCATTACATAGTCAGATACATTTCACAATAGAACAAGTTGCAAGTCAGACTTTTGAATCAAAATGGATCATCTTTTTCCTACCAGACAAGGTCGTTATCATTCCTACTAGACAAGAATATCATTTTTTTAGCTCCTACTAGAAAGGACAACCTTAGGATTTATACCTTAAATCTAAATTAGGTATCTCTTTTAATCAGACTCATCCTAGGATAGCCTTAGGATCCATACCTTAAATCTAAATCAAGTATCTCTTTTAATCAAACCATCCTATGATAGCCTTAGGATCTATACCTTAAAGGATAGCCTTAGGATCCATACCTTAAATCTGAATCAAGTATCTCTTTTAATCAAACCATCCTAGGATAGCCTTAGGATCCATACCTTAAATTTGAATTAGGTATCTCTTTTAATCAAACCATCCTAGGATAGCCTTAGGATTGATACCCTAAATCTGAATTAGTTATCCCTTTTGATTAGACCCATCCTAAGATAGCCTTAGGATCCATACCTTAAATCTAAATCATATATCTTTTTTAATCAAACCATCCTAAGATAGCCTTAGGATCCATACCTTAAATCTAAATCAAGTATCTCTTTTGATAAGACCCATCCTGGATAGCCTTAGGATTCATACCTTAAATCTGAATTAGGTATCTCTTTTAATCAGAGCCATCCTAGGATAGCCTTAGGATTCATACCTTAAATCTGAATTAGGTATCCCTTTTAATCAGAGCCATCCTAGGATAGCCTTAGGATTCATACCTTAAATCTGAATTAGGTATCCCTTTTGATCAAACCAATCCTAGGATAGCCTTAGGATTCATATCTTAAATCTGAATTAGTTATCCCTTTTAATCAGACCATCTTAGGATAGCCTTAGGATCATTTCACCCATAAATGTTTAGATCATCTAGGCATCCCTATGGTTCCTTTTTTCACCACTTTTTTTTTAAAAAAAAAATCAACCATTTTCACCCAAACATGTATAGACGCTGACTTATGCATCCATTTGGTTCATCTTACCATCCCTCATTCTAGGGTTCACTATCATCAAAATCGCCTTCTACTGAAAGCCAATTCTAATGAGGGGGCAGTTGTGAACCCTCAAATTTGCATCCTTAGGATATGACCACAGCTTTGACACTTGCTAAGATTTATGCACTACACATACGGTGGTCCTGCTAGCCGATTAACGGGCAGGAGTCAAGGGGGCAGCGCCCCATTGAAAAAAAATTTCTTGAAACTTGCACCTTCAGATGATTAACACTTGATTACAAACCCATAGAATCATATTGGGCTTAAATTGAATCAAAGATAGAGAAGAATGGGCCAAAAGATGAAATGCAGCAACCCACAGGCCCGCTGCGGTAACTCACCGCAGCCGCCTCTACGGTTATCGCAGGCGTCCCTACAATAGCCAATTGGCTACCACAGTCGGCTCTGCGATAACTACAAAGCACTCTATGATTACCGTAGAAGATGTACTAGTTACCGCACTAAGTCCTTTTAAGAGTCCTACCTGAAAACTATGAATTTTTAGCCTCAAACTCCTCCTATAAATACCTTGCACCTCACAACAACTAAGGACACACAATTATATGCTTCTATACTCTCTCTAAAGCTTTCCAAACCCTATTCCTAAGCTTTTCAATCATCAAAACCCTCTTTTAAAACCTCCTCCATCACATAACACCTTATTTATAAGCTTCCAAATCATCCCAAAACCCCATCCATAAGCCTTCTAATCACCCAAAACCCTATCTTTAAGCTTCTTAATCAAGAAAAGGTGCAACTCAAGTTATTTCTTTCAAAGAGAATTTGTGGTAATCAAGCAAAGGTGTGATCCAAGTCCCTCTAATAAGAGTTTGTGCTGTTCAAGAGTCCTTCTTCCAAAAGGAGTGCTCGTGCTATCCCTAAGTTAAGGTGGAACTTAGATCCGATGCCAAGCTCGTTCCCTACATTCCTCGCTGACGTAAGCCAAAGGTAAAAGTTCTTTCCTTTTCCTTTTCAATTTCAATTTTAAGATCTAAATATGAAAAGATCTAATTTTTGCTAATTAAAATCTAACCTAATTAACAAATCCCTAAGCCCTTTAAAATCAATCAAAACATAATAATAAGGCTATGACTTAAAAACCCTCCTTCACTAGAAGGAAGAACTATATAGGATTTGATTCCCATTCAAAGGGATATGGAGGCTTGCCGTCTCTAACGGCATTCAACTCTACTAAAATTAATAACTTATTCTCTCTATTTCTTCACATAGTTTAGGATTAAAATTACTTTTCTTAAATAAAAGTCAAAATTTTAATTCTTTTTATTATAATTGTTTTAATACTCTTTTTTATGTTTTAGTTATTTAGATTATATTTAGGGAATGCGTGCTTTTTCTAGAACCCATAAGGCTAGAGGAAAGATCCCTTGATTTTGATATTTTGACTTGTAATAGTTTTAAGTAGTTTCTCCCTTATCTTTTTGCATCTTGTGATTATCATTATCTCATATTTTTCATGCATTGCATGAATAATATTTATTTCCTACATCATATTATATCTATTCATGCATACATAAAAACTTCTTTTTTTACAAAAGCTATTTTGTGTTTAAGCTAAACTAATTTTTTGTATTGTTTTAATCAAAACCTAGTCCTAGAGCCCTCTTTGGTCATTCGAGGACTAGTGCTTTTCCTTAGGATAAATGGTATAATTTTAGAGTCAATTAAATTGGGTTTTTCCTTTAATTTTCCTAACTAAAATAAACAAAATTAAAGTGGCAGCTCCTTTTGCAAATTACAACTTACAAAATATAATTTTCTAAACTCATAGCGAGTTCTAATCGTGATGTTTCTCCCAAATAGGCATTTTCGATCCCCTTTAGCGAATCGGACCGAGTGCTCGAGTGAGGCCTCACAGCGCAATCCAATAAACTGGAGAATGACATTTCCTCTTATAAAATGCTTTATATGCTGCCATACCGATAAATGAATGGTAGCTATTGTTGTAGGCAAACACAATCAAAGGTAGGTACTTATCCCAGCTACCTCCAAAATCCAATATACACATCTTTAGCATGTCATCGAGTGTCCAAATTATCCTTTCAAACTGTCCATCTATTTGAGGGTCAAACGCGGTACTGAAGTCCAATTACGTTGCTTCTTGCAACTTTTGCTAGAACCATAAGGTGAACTGAGTGCCTCAATCCGAGATTATAAAAATCAGTACTCTGTGTATTTTCATGATCTCATCAATGTATAGTTATGCATATTGAGCTATAGAGTATGTGGTCTTAACTTTTGAACAATGAGTAGACTTTATCAATCGATCCACTATGACCCATAAGAGTCATAACCCTTAGAGGTTCTAGGTAATCCAACTACGAAGTCCATCATGATACACTCCCATTTCCACTTAGATAATTTAATCTCTTGTAGCAGTCCAAAGGGTCATTGATGTTCATACTTGACTTATTGGCAAGTTAGGTAGGAAGCCACAAGCTTTGCCACATCCTTCTTTAGTCCAGGCCACCAATAGTTAGATCTCACATTGTGATACATCTTGGTTGTTCCATGATGAGCATAGTAAGGTGTCTAATGTGCCTCCTTCAATATCCTTTCCCTTAATCCTTCCACATCAGGCATGCATACTCTTTTTCCATACTTTAAAATCCCATCAACTACTTTAAATTCAGGGTTCTTTCCTTCCTTCATCTCCGTTCGCCACTATGTTCACTTTTCCAGGATGGTAGAGAATCTGGAGTCATAGTCTTTCAATAGTTTGACCCATCTCCTCTACCTCAAGTTGAGGTCTCTTTGGCTCAAGATGTACTGTAAGCTCTTATGATCTATATAGATCTCACACTTCATCCCATACATCTAATGTCTCTAGATCTTAAAAGCAAACACTACCATGGCCAATTCCAAGTCATGAGTAGGGTAGTTTACTTCATGCTTCTTAAGTTGTCAGGATGCATAGGTGATGACTTTACCATTTTGCATTAAGACACATCCAAGTCCTACTCTCGAGGCATCGCAGTAGATGGTGAACCCTTCTTCACCTTTAGGTAATGCCAGAATCAGAGCTGATATCAAACACTTCTTAAGCTTTTGAAAGCTCTCCTCATAGGACTCTTCCCAACTAAACTTAACTTGTTTTTTGGTCAACTTAGTCAATGGTGCTGCTGTCTTAGAAAAGTCCTATACAAATCTGCGATAATAGCCAACCATACCTAAGAAACTCTGAACTTTAGAAACCATTATGGCTCATGCCCAATTGGTTACTGCTTCAACTTTCTTAAGGTCAACTTGGATTCCTTCTTTACTTACTACATGCCTAAGAAAATTAATAGACTCCATCCAAAATTCACACTTAGATAACTTTGCATAAAGCTGGTGATCATATAACATCTGCAACACAATCCTCATACGCTCTTTATACTCTTCCTTGCTCCTAGAGTAAATTAGAATGTCATCGATGAACATGAGCATGAACTTGTCAAGGAATGGTTTGAATACTCAATTCATCAAGTCCATAAAAGTAATAAGAGCATTCATCAGACCGAATGGTAGGACCATGAATTCATAATGACCATATTTTGTATGGAAGGTAGTCTTATAGATGTCTTCTCCACATATCTTTAGTTGATGATAGCCGGATCTCAAGTCTATCTTAGAGAAGTAACTAGCTCCTTGTAATTGATCGAAAAGATCATCTATCCTTGGCTAAGCATACTTATTCCATGGTGACTTTGTTGAGCTAGTGATAATTAATGCACATATGAAATAAGCCATCTTTCTTATTCACAAATAGCACTAGAGTGCCCTATGGCTAGCTACTTGGTTGGATGAAACCCTTGTCGAGTAGATCGTGCCGATGCCATACGATATGGCGGTATCGATATAGGCTACATGCCTAGTAGCAGCTCTATATTAAACTTGATCTCATGATCCGATGGTATTCCAAGTAGATCTTTAGGAAAGACGTCTGTAAATTCATCCACCACTGGTATGCTCTTGCTTCATATAGTGGCCTCTTTGTCAGTATCAACTACGTGAGCTAGGTACACTTGGCACCCTTTGCTTAACATCCTTCTCGCTCCCAAAGTTGATATCAAATTTAGAGGGTTCTCATTCCTATATTCTTAGTACACAAATTCCTCCCCATCCTTAGTTCTAAACTCTACTAACTTTTCTCTACAGTCAATATGAGCTCCGTGCTCATATAACCAATCCATTCCTAAGATTACATTGAATTCTAACACATCAAGTTCTAGCAATTCTACAAGAAGTTTTCATCCATTAATGGCTACATCATAGTCCTTAAATGCATATTTCACTTCCATCACTTCTCCTAAAGGAGTTGACACTACTAAGGGTTCATTCATCAATTCCTTATTTCTATAAAACTCTTAGCAAGACATGGAGACACAAATGAATGCATAGCACCAAAATCAATTAAGCATCTTGCACTAGAAGTTTGGACGGGATTTATACCTTCTTCTTTTAAATCACCCTAGATTAATATTCTTCCTTTGACTATACTTGATCTTTACATAAGTGACAGAAGAATTCTTACCTTTCTTATTATTATAGCCTATACAGTAACATCTAAGCCATAATTTCCTTAATATAATTCACTTAATTCATATCATATACTTATGTATATATAATGTAACTGATTTATTTCATTCTCATACTGATTATTTCTAAACTTCATTTCACTTCTTATGGCATCAATCACAATAATCATTTAATAATTCCATATAATTCACATATCAAACCATTGTCACCTGTAAGCATTTCATACAACATAACATTATACATATCAATCATTAATCTAAATTGGATAAAACTTAGTCAACTTCTCTTTCTAATCCACTTAACCCCACTATCAAATTATCCTACTTACCCTGCATTTAACATTAGTACTCATCATATCATATCATAAGACACATGTCACATCTCATATATCACATATCATAGCATGTATCATGTATCATAATCATGTAACATATAACCTATAGCATCATGAATTTCCCTATCATATATAAGTCAATCATGTCATAGGCAATAAAAGAAATCATTCCATACTAAGTCACTAAGCAATCAAATGGTATTATTCGCATTGTATAAATCCTATACCACAAAGCCAATAGTTATCCACTACTAGCATAAACTTCAACTGTCCCCCTCGTCAGGATGAATGTTAGGTAACTTCTAGGGTCACTCAGGTGTATAATTAATAAGAGGGCAATTGGCAAAAATGTGACCAAAACCATGACATTTATAGCAAAGTAAATCTTTATTTGGTGCACGGCCCATCGAGGACAAAGTCTTAGATGGTTAGTGACAAAAATCTCCAAGTGTGTTGTCATCCATTTACTTAACACCTCTAGTCTTCAGTTGTTCCACGTCCTCCCTCAAAACATGAACTAATAACCTAAGACATCAATTTTCTTATATCAAATTTGAGCAGTCACACTCCAGTTTCTAAATCTTACTATAAATCTAGCCATAGTCTAAATACTCCTCGGGATCCTCTTCTTTAGGCATCTTCTCTTCCTTGTGGTGAATCATAAGCACAACTTTCTTGATCATCTCTCGCCATGTCCTCTTGCATGCCATATGTGGTGCTCTAGGTCATGGTCCTCCAGCAGGGGTAATCTTTTTAGTCATCTGGTAAAAGAATCATAAGGCACAACAATAATAACAAGGAGTACTATAGCTTATTAGGATGTCATGGAACTATACTAGTGACAGACTGCAAGTGACATGACAAGAAAATTCCTATGCTGCAGGATTATATTTAACCATCCCAATAGATAGACAGGTCTAAACTAGACTTTAAAACTACATCTTTGATACCAATTTTATCACATCCCAATTTCTGAGATATGACGGTCCTAGAATATGGGGAGACATAAGATCACCCATGCCCATAGAACCCACTCATACATATAAAATTATTGCCTAGGATCATACCAAAACCTCATGCATTAACTTAAGTAAACCATTTATAAGAAAACTTTAAGTTGTGAAAGAATAGTTAAAAATATACTTTAAAAAAATCCATAAGAAAATAATATTTGTACTCCAAATAAAGTCACCAAAGCATAACATTCCAAAATAAATTCCTAAAACAAATATTCCTAGAGCGTTTAAAGATGACTCTTCATAACACAGTATGGTAAATAGCTTAGACAAGGAAATCCCCTAAGCAAAGTAGATTGTTTGAGCCATCACCTTACCTCTTCATAATGCTCACCTAGAACCACACAAGTAAAAGGAGTGAGATAGATAATCTCAATAAGTAAACATTATAGCTTATACAATAACACATATCCCTTAAAAAGGGCCCATAGTTTATAACACATAGTTCATGATTCAAAATTCATGGTTCGTAGTATTCAATTTAGCAAGATTCACAAAAATCTACTTATAAAGTTATAACTTATTAAGAGTTGATGGCTATTTTAGCTCATTCACTCTCAAGAGAGGTGGTATCATACCAAATTCCAAATCCTAACTTATAACTTATAAAGATTCATGAAACTGAGCAGGCTCTATAGCTAGAACTGCCCTTTCTAGCTAAGGTGGATACACTACCCCTATCCATTGGGTTAAGACCATGTGCACATGTACCAATGATTACCAGCATCAGCACAAGGCTTTTTGCATAAAGGGTTAGAGGTACCATAACTAGAGCTAATGGTGATCACTTATAACAATATCATTTAAGAAAGCAATAGCATGTACCATAATAGCAATAATAGTTTAACTTATTAAACAAGAGATAAAAGAATAGTGTGATTCCATAAAGAAAGTAAGGTAAGGCAACATTTACAAAGGTTGCTTCATATCATTGAATAAACAATAATGGCTTCAGACAAATTGTCCTTTAGTAACCCAAGCTTAACAAAGAAATCATATAATTATAATTAAAAGTAAAAAAAAAAAGACTTGGGTCTCAAGAATCTCAAAAGTTCCCATAACATAATCACTTATACTTGTAACATAAATATAATGTTTGCTTAACTTATGGTTCCTTTACTCTTAGTACTTGTAGCCCCTTAAACTTCTACTACTCCTGAAGCTCTAACGTAATATTTAATTCAATACTTAGTATTTGCTTAATCATCATGCTATCTTATCCTATAACTACTTATCACTTGCAAATTTATGAGATATCACGGTCCTAGAACATTGGGAGACATAAGGTCATCCACACCCATAGAACCCACTCATACATGTAAGAACTAGACTAGGATCATACCAAACCTCATGTATTAACTTAATAAAACCTTTTTCTAAAGGAAAAGCCTTAAGTTGTGGAAGTTAAAAATATACTTTAACACAATTCATAAGAAAATAATAATAAAACTCCAAGTAAATTCTCTAACATAATATTCTAAAATAAAGTTCCCATAATAACTCCTGGAGCATCTAAAGACTCATCGTATTATGGTATTATTATAACTTTTACAAGGAATTCCCCAAGTGAAGTAGAATGCATGAGCCATCACCTTACCTCCTCAAATTGCTCACCTGGAACCACACAAGGGAAAAAGGGTGAGATAGATGATCTCAATGAGTAAGCAATATAACACATACAATAACATATATTCCTCTAAAAAGGAAACCCATGGCTTATAACACATAGTTTATGATTTATAATTCATGAATCAAAGTTTGCAATTTCATAAGGTTCGCAGAAATCACACTTAATACTTATGAGTAAAGACCCTACTCAATTCACTCTTGAATGAAGACCCTACTTAATTCACTCAAGGGACAAGTAGCATCATTCCAAATTCCAATTCCCAACTTGTAACTTGTAAAGAGTCATGAAATTGATCAGGCCTCACGGCTAGAACTGCCCCTTATAGCTGAGGTGGATACTATGCTTCTATCCATCGGGGTAAGACCATATGCATAGGTTCCGATGATTACCCATAGCAACATGAGGATTTATGCATAATGGGTTAGAGGTACCATAATGTCACATCCCAATTTCTAGAGACATGATAGTCCTAGAACATAGGGAGACATAAGGTCACCTATACCGTAAAACCCACTTATATATATACCAATCATGATTAGGATTGTACCACCTCATGCATTAACTTAAATATCCAATAATATAGGAAACCTCAATATGTGGAAGAGTAGTTTAACAAAATACTTTGAAAACATCTTATAAGAAAATAACATTTAAAGTCTTAAAATAAGTCATCAATGATTAATATCCCAAAATAAACTCTCGGAGCATCTACGAGTAGCTCTTCATAGCATAGTACAATTAAAGACTAGGACAAGAAATCCCCAAGCGAAGTAAAATGCTTGAGCCATCACCTTGCCTCCTTATATTGCTCATTTAGAGCCACATAAGAGAAAAGAGTGAGATAGATGATCTCAATAAGTACACAATATAGCATTTATGATATCATATATCCCATTTTTCAAGGAAAGGCCATTGCATATAGAGTTAATGACTATGCTAGCTCATTTGCTCAAGGGAGAGGTGGCCTCATACCAAATTCCAACTCCCAACACAATAACTTAATAAGTCATGAAATAGATCAGGCTCCACAGCTAGAACCACCCCTTTTAGCTAAGGTGGATACATAACCCCTATACATCGGGTAAAGACCATGTGCACGGATTCTGATGATTACACGTATTGGCACTAGAATTTATGCGTAAAGGTTTAGAGGTACCATAGCTAGAGCTAATGGTATTCACATATAACAATAGCACTTAAGGCAACAATAACATGTACCACAATAACAATAATAATTCAACTTTTTGAACAAAAGATACAATGATAGTGTAGTTCCAGAAAGAAAGTAGGTAAGGTACAATTACAAAAGGTTTTTTCCTTATCATTGAATAAACATTATTTGTTTTGAACCAATTGTCCCTTAGCAACCCAAACTTAACAAAGAAATCACATAATCAAATTTAAAATGGAAGTGAACTTGGCTTTCAAGAATCTCAAAGGTTCCCATTAACATAATCATGATAGCTTGTACTTGTAACAATAGCATAATATTTACTCATCTTATAGTTCCTTCACTCCTCGTACTCGTAGCCCTTAAACCTCTAATACTCCTTAAGCTCTAACATAATATTTAATTCAATACTTAGTATTTATTTAATCATCATGTTATGCTATCTCATAACTACTCCATGCATATATAACATTCGCATACACTCAGAGTTGCACATAGATGTGCACTCATCACTTGCACATAACATGATGACTTTAAAAGTCTTACCCATTTAGCCTTTGTAGGCTCACATGAAAACACATTATAATTCATGCCAATACTTTTTTCAAGTCAAACACAATATCATGATCTTAATATTAATTCACTTTAAAAATCACCTTAGTACACTTAACACTTCCATACATGCCAACTTATCAATAGCCTTTCAAGTGTCATGCCTATCTCTTATGACCAATTCATTCAATCAATCTATTCATCAATTCAAGATCATTAATTCATTATTAACTCATTATAAAACCTATTTCCTTATTACCCAATCACATTTATATTATAATCACAACATAAGGTTAAGATACCTTAAGTATACCAAATTGCCTCTAGCCTTGTCTAGAGTCATTCCTTCAACCAACATGCAATTTAACCATTTATCATTCATTCATACATGTTAATAATCATTAAAATACATTACATAAAAATTATACACACTGGGATAAAAATCCCAACAATGGCCGAATGCACTATCAAAGAGAAAATCTGAATTTTTCTTACTTTTTGTACTTTCCATCTATTACAGTAATATGCAGAAACATGGTTTGAACTAAGATTTTTCATGTAATTACAACAAAAATCATTTTTTAGAACATGAAAATATAGGAATCAGCACCTATATAGATTCATATGCATGAAAATTTCCAAATTTAGGTTTTAGGATGAAAATTCATGAGTTTTCTTATTTTTGGTACTTTTCGGTCATTACAGTAATATGTAAACACGTGATTGAAACCATTATTTTTCATTCAATCATAACAAATATTAGTTTAGAATTCCAATGTGTACAAAATTGGTAGCCATACTTGCATGTACACGTGAAATTTTCCAACTTTTATGTTCTAAGATGAAAACCATGAATTTCCTTATTTTCTGAAACTTTTCGATCATTACAATAATATGTAGAAATATGATTTAATTTTATATTTTTCATCTAAACACATCAAAAATCCATTTAGAACATAAACATGTAAGAATCACCTCCCCTATAATGTTTATGCATGAAAATTTCAATTTTAAGTTGTGCGATTCACATTTGGAGAAATCATGTATAGAGGTTGGTGTTTTCAGTAGAGAAATTAATTTCTATTTTAAAAATTCACCTTAGTATAAATCAGTAAATACTCAGTTCAAAATAATTTTTTCGTGATTAGTTTCATAGAAATCAAATAATAAATTGAAAGGAGAGAAAAACTTACAAATACAGTCAAGAAATAAGGTTTGACAGTATTTTATAAATTTTAGCAGAGAGAATAATTTTGAGAGAAGTTTTCTACCAAAATAATGAATAATAGAATGTGGCTACTTGAAAACAAGGGCTGGCCAAAATTCTTATTATATATGTAGGGTTTTGGGAAATTTCCAAAATTACCCTTAATGAGCAAGGTTATGAGTGTTTTGGTGTAGTAGGCTTTTGGGAATTTAGGCCTTTCATTTAATTTATAGGCTGATTATAGGTAATTAAAAATAAAATATTTTTCTTATTATCATTAAAATTTTCCTTAAAATATTTATTTAAAAATACTCATAAAATTATTTTATGCTTAAAAATCGCCTTTTAGCATAAAATTCATTTTATGTAAAATAAATTATTTTATAATAATATACTTCATATAAATCATCTATTTCAAAATAATAACTCATATTATGCATATTAGAATTAATCTAACATGCTACAAACTCATCAATCACATAGCACATAAATTCCCATAAAAGAACACACTTAGCCTTAATAGTTCTAAGTCAAACAAATTGGTCATGAAAACTCCTAGGGTGGATGTGGGTTGTTACACATAGTTAGAGCTAATGGTATCAACATATAACAATAGCACTTAAGGCAACAATAACATGTATCACAATAACAATAACAGTTTAACTTTTTGAACAAAAGATACAAGAATAGTGTAGTTCCAGAAAGAATATAAGTAAGGACAATAATCACGAAGGTATTATCATTGGATAATCAAAAATGGTTTTTGGACCAATTGTCTTTTGGCAACTCAAGCTTGACAAAGAAATCATAGAGTTTCATATTAAAATAAAAAAGAAATTGGGTTTCAAGAATATTAAAGGTTCACATATTATGATAGCTTGTACTTGTAATAATAATATAATGTTTACTCACCATGTGGTTCATTTGCTACTAATACTTATAGCCTTTGAACTTCTAATATTTCTCAAGCTCTATTATTCATTATAATTAAATACTTAGTATTCGCTTAACATCATGCTCTCCTATCCCATAACTACCCCATGCACATATAACATTCATATACACTTGGAGTTGCACTTAGAAGTGCACTCATCACTTGCACATAACATGTTGACTTTCACAGTCTTGCACACTTAGCCTTTATCACACATGAAATCACATTATAACTCATACTATGACTTTTCTAAAGTCAAACAAAATGTGTCATGATCTCAATATCAATATACTTAACACTTCCATATATATCAACTTAACAATAGCCTTTCAAGTGTTATGCCTATCTCTTATGATCAATGCATACAAACAATCCTTTCATCAATTCAAGATCATTAATTCATTATTAACTCATCATTAAACCTATTTCCATATTACTTAATCACATTCACATATTAATCATAACATAGGGTTAAGATACCCTAAGTATACCAAATTGCCTCTAGGCTTGTCTAGGATCATTCCTTCAATCAACATGCAATTTAATCATTTACCATTCACATATATACATGTCAAAAATCATTAAAATACATTCCACAAAAATTATACACAATGGAATAAAAATTCAAACAATGCCTGAATCCCTCAATTCAAGAGAACCTAAATTTTCTTCCTTTTCTAACTTTATATTTATTACAGCAATATGCAAAAATATGGTTTGAACCAAGATTTTTCATGTATTCAAAATAAAAATCATTTTAGAACATGAATCCCTATGAATTGGCAGCCATAGATATCCATATGCATGAAATTGTCCTACTTTAGGTTTTAGGATGAAAAACCATAGGTTTCTTATTTTCGGTACATTCCGGTCACACGTGATTTAAACCATTGTTTTTCATTCAATCATAATAAAGATCAGTGTAGAATTCCAATATATATAAATTGGCAGCCATACATGCATGTATGCATGAAATTTTCCAACTTTTAAGTTCTAGGACAAAAACCATGAATTTTTTTATTTTCTGAAACTTTTCGATCATTATAGTAATATGCAGAAATATGATTTATTCTATATTTTTCCTCTAAACACATCAAAAATCTATTTAGAACACAAACATGCAAAAATCACCCCCTTGATGAGTTTATGCATGAAAATTTTAAATTTTGAGTTGTAGGATTCACCTTTGAAGGATTCGTATAGAGAGGTTAGCCTTTTCGGTAGAAAATTAATTTTTCTTTCAAAAATTCACCTAAACTGAATTAAATTAGTAAAAATTAGTAAATACTCAGTTCGAAATAATTTTCTCATGATTAATTTCATATAAATCAAATAACAAATTGAAAGGAGAGAAACTTATGAATACGGTCAAGAAATCACAAGGTTTGAAGGTATTTTGTGAATTTTGGTAGAAAGAATAATTTTGAGAGAATTTTTTTGCCAAAATAATGAAATAATAGAATGGTGGCTACTGGAAGCAAGGGTTGGCTGAATTTCATCTTATATATTTAGGGTTTTGGATAATTTCTAAGATTACCCTTAATGAGCTAGTTTAAGAGTGTTTTGGTGTAGTGAGCTTTTGGGTATTTGGACTTTTTATTTAATTTTAGGGCTAATTATAGGTAATTAAAAATAAAATATTTTCCTTATTATTTTCATTAAAAATTCCCCCAAAAGATTTATTTAAAATCATTTTTAAAAATACTCATAAAATTATTTTATGCTTAAAAATCACCTTTCTGCATGAAAATTCATTTTATGTAAAATAAATTATTTTATGCTAATGAACTTCTTATAAATCATTTATTTTACAATAACAATTCATATTAGGCATATTAAAATTAATTTAACATGCCACATACACATAAATCACATCACATATGAATTTTTATAAAATCACATATTTTGTCATAATAACTCTACATTAAAGCAATTTGTCACGAAAACTCTTAGGGTAGATATGGGTTGTTACATTCTCCCCTCTTTAAAAGAAATTCATTCTCGAATTTAGATACTTACTTATATGCTCTCGAAACAATTAGGGATGCTTCTATCGCATCCCTATCTCGGCTTTGTAGGTACACTCATCAATTCCATAATTACGCTAGTAGACCTTAATCATAGGTATCTCCTTAATACACAAATTCCTCCCTATCCTTAGTTCAAAATTCCACTTGCTTTTCTCTACGGTCAAAATAAGCTCCATACTCATATAACCAATCCATTCCTAAGATCGCATTAAATTTTAATACATCAAGTTCTAAAAATTCCACTGGATGTTTTCATCAATCAATGTCTACCTTACAGTCCTTAAACATATACTTTACTTCTATCATTATTCCTAAAGAATTCTACACTACTAAGGGTTCATTACTTAATTCCTTATCTCTACCAAGATTCTTAGCAAAATATGGAGACACAAACAAATGCATAGCACCAAAATCAATCAAGCATCTTGCACTAGAATTTTGAATGGGAATAATACATTCTTATTTTAAATCACACTAGATTAATATTAGTCCTTCAACTATACTTGGTATCTACATAAGAAATAGAGAAATCCCTAACTTTATTATTGTTCAAGTCTATATGGTAGCATCTAAGCCACAAATTTCTAATTATACTTCCCTTACTTCATACCGTGTACCTATGTATATATAATGTAACTGATTTGTTTCATTCTCCTACTGATCGTTACTAAATATCAATTCTCTTCTTATGGCATCAATCACAATTATCCTTTAATAACTCCATATATTTCATATATCAAACTATTGTAACATATAAGCATTTCTTGCCTCATAACATTATACCTATCAATCATTAATCTCAATTGGATCTAAAACTTAGTCAACTTCTCTTTCTAATCCACTTAACTCCACTACTAAATTATCATACTTAGCATGCATTTAACATAAGGACCCATCATATAGTATCATATCATAAGATACATATCACCTAGCATATATCACATATCATGGCATGCATCATGTATCCTAATCATGTAACACATAACCTATAGTCATAATGAGCTCTCCTATCATTTTAAAAGTCAATTGTCTCTTAAGTAGTGGAAGATCAAATTTAAGGAAAATAGCTAAGCAGTCATATAATATCATTCATATCATATAAGTCCTATGTTACTAGGCTAATAGTTACTAGCTACTAACAAAAGTCTCAGTTGTGTCTCTTATTCTTAGTTCCTTGCCCTTGAGGTTGAGATGGTCCAGGTGGTGGAGGTGTCGAGGCCACATTTCCCAAATTCCTTGTCTGAAGGCAGTCCTTGATGAATTGATCCATATGTTTGCACCTCAAACATATGCCAGAGACCTTTCGATAAACCCTAGAATGCTTCCTCATGTAATGGCCACAAGTTATTGGCAAAAATTCCTTTCTTAGTCCTCTACTTCCTTCTCTATGCTGGCCTCTATGATCCTTGTTCTTATGCTTACCCTTTTGTTCATGTTCTATGCGTTCGGCTCTTTCATCCTTATATCTCTTTTCCATTATCTTGGCCTTATTTATCAGCTTAGCTAAGGTCGAGAATTCAATTGCTACCAATGAGTTGAACAAAGGTGTGATCAACCTTTTAGGAAGCAGTTAAGACTATTGGCTTCAGTAGGAACAATGCTGATAGTGAATATGCTAAGTCGGCTAAACTCCTTTGCATACTCCTACACTGACATCCCAAGTTTCTATTTTAGCTGCTTGAACTGCAGCACCCTATCTTGCCTTTCACATTCAAACAAGAATTGATCCATTACCTCTTGCTTAAATTCTACCCATGTAAGTGGGTTTGCTCCATAAAGTCGCTCCTCGATGTTTCTCTCATACCAATACCAAGCTTCCTTTTTAAGTTGGAGTCCTACCAACTCGATAACTCGGGCATCTGAGCAAGACAGTCGACAGACTAGCTTGTCCATCTCATTTAAGAATTTATGTGGGTCATCACCCTCCTCAGCATAGAAGGTAGGTAGCTGTAGCTTCTTGAATTATGAGAAAGTCATCCCTTCATCAGGCAGCCGCTTCCTTTCCCTTCGTGCAAGTGCCGCTACCATAAGGGACAGGATTCCATTCCTTTCTTATGTTAGCAGCACTTCCTGCCTTTGAGCTTATAGCTCCTCCAATTCCTTGTGCAAGTCTCTCATTTCCTTGCACATAGCTTGCACCTCTTGTAAACATGCTTGCTCATTATAGCCAATGGTCAGTGCCTTTGAGTTGGATCTCTCTCTTAACCTTATAAGTGTAAAGGCAGCATTCAATGTAGTGTCTAAGATAGCACCCTCACTAGCCCTAACAAGTTGGGCAGCTATGCGAACCTTCTTCTTAGGAGGCATTCTGCTATTATAATAAGGGAATTTAGTGCTAACTCCCTTCTAACCCATCTAACCCTATTATCATGTCATACTTATCATGCATTTTTCATGAATACCCATCATATCATATCCCATTCTAGATCACATATTACAGAGCATATATCACATAGCATATATATCAAAACATGTATCATGTATCATAATCATATAACATATAACTTATAGCATTATAAATTTCCCAATCCTATTTAAGTCAATCATTTTATAAGCAATAAAATAAATCATTCCATACTAAGTCGCTCAACAATCAATTGGTATTATTCACAGTGTATAAATTCTTCACCTCAGGCCAATAATCATCCATTATTAACACAAACCTCAACTATGACCCTTGTCCGGATAGATGTTAGGTAGTTTCCATGGTTGCTCAGGTGAGTAATTGATAAGAGGGCAATTAGCAGAAATGTGACTGAAACCATGACACTTATAGCAAAGTAAATCCTTTTCTGGCACGTAACCCCTCGAGGACAAAGTCCTAGATGGTAAGTAGTTAGAATCTCCAGGTGTGTGATCTCCCATCTGCTCAACATCTCTATTTTTAAGCTGCTCCACATCCTCCCTCAAAGCATGAACTAAAAGCCTAAGACATCAATTTTCCTCTCTTAAATTTGAATAGTCATCCTCCAGTTTTAGAATCTTACTATAAACCCAATCATAGTCTAAATACTCCTTAGGGTCCTCTTCTTTAGGCACCTTCTCTTCCTTATGATGAATCATAGGCACAACTTTCTTGAACATCTCTTGCCAAATCCTCTTACAGGTCACATGGGGTGCCCTAGGCTTGGCTCCTATAGCAGGGGTGATCTTTATGGTCATCTGGCAAAGGAATCATAAGGCACACAAGCAAACGATAACAAAGAGTACTACAACTTATTAGGATTTCACAAAACTATACTAGCAATAGACTACAAGTGACACAACAGGAAAATTCCTATGCTTCAGGATTATACTTAACCAACCTAATAACCAAAAAGTCTAAACTAGACTTAAAACTACAACACTGATACTATCTTTGTCACATCCCAATTTGTGAGATATGACAATCCTAGAATATAGGGAGGTATAAAGTCACCTATGCCCGTAGAACCCATTTATACATATAAGAACATGGCCTAGGATGGTACCGAACCTTATGCATTAACTTAATAAAACCTTTTTATAAAGGAAAAACCTTAAGTTGAGGAAGTTAAAATATACTTTAATATAATTCATAAGAAAATAATAATAAGACTCCAAGTAAATTCTCCAACATAATATTCAAAAATAAAGTTCCCATAATAACTCTTAGAGTGTCTAAGGACTCATTGTAGTATGGTATTATTATAACTTTGATAAGGAATTCCCCAAGCGTAGTAGAATGCTTGAGCCATCACCTTGCCTCCTCATATTGCTCACCTGGAACCACACAAGGGAAAAAGTGTGAGATAGATGATCTCAATAAGTAAACAATATAGCATATACAATAACATATATTCCTTTAAAAAGGAAACCCATGTCTTATAACACATAGTTCATGATTTACAATTCATTAATCAAAGTTTGTAATTTCATAAGGTTCCTAAAAATCACACTTAATACTTGTGAGTGAAGACCCTGCTTAATTCACTCAAGGGAGAGGTGACATCACATCAAATTCCAACTCCCAACTTGTAACTTGTAAAGAGTCATGAAATTGATCAGGCCTCATGGATAGAACCATCCTTTCTAGCTGAGGTGGATATTATGCCCCTAGCCATTGGGTTCAAACCATGTGCACAGGTTTTGATGATTAGTCGCATCAGTATGAGGATTTCTGCATAAAAGGTTAAAGGTACCATAGCTAGAGCTAATGGTATCCATATATAACAATAGTAGTTAAAGCAACAATAACATATATTACAATAGTAATAGTAGTCTAACTTATACTATGACTTTTCTAAAGTCAAACAAAATATATCATGATCTTAATATCAATATACTTAACACTTCTATATATATCAACTTAATAATAGTCCTTCAAGTGTTATGCCTATCTCTAATGATCAATTCATACAATCAATCCCTTCATCAATTCAAGATCATTAATTCATTATTAACTCATCATAAAACCTATTTCCATATTACTTAATTACATTCACATATTAATCACAACATAGGGTTACGATACCCTAAGTATACCAAATTGCCTCTAGGCTTGTCTAGGGTCATTCCTTTAATCAATATGCAATTTAATCATTTATCATTCATATATATATATATATATATATATATATATATATGTCAAAAATTATAAACATTGGAATAAAAATTCCAACAATGGCCGAATCCCTCAATTAAAAAAAACCTAAATTTTCTTCCTTTTTGTATTTTCCGTTTATTACAACAATATGCAAAACGTGGTTTGAACCAAGATTTTTCGTATAATCAAAACAAAAAATCATTTTAATTATGAATCCACACCTATCCTAGGAGTTTTGTGACAACTTACTTGAATTTAGAGCTATAATGACAAAATGTGTGCTTTTATGAAGATTTGTGTTATGTGATTGATGCGTATGTGGCATGTTAGATGAGTTCTAATAGTACGTGGCATGTTAGATGAGTGCTAATATGGATAATATGAATTATTATTGTGAAATAAGTGATTTATGTGGAGTGCATAAAGTATAAATGATTTATTACATACAAAGTGAATTTTCATGTACAAAGCGATTTTTAAGAATAAAATAATTTTTATGAGCATTTTTAAAATATTTTTCAATGAATATTTTTGGAGGGATTTTAATGAAAATAATAAACAAAATATTTTTTTAATTACCTAAAATAAGCCCATAAATAAAATTAAAAGGCCCAACTTACCAAAGTCCAACACACCAAAACACTCATAACCTAGCTCATTAATTGCAAACTTGTAATTTTGCCAAAACCCTAAATATATAACTCCAAAATTTGGCCAGCCCTATTGTAGCAGCCACATTCTATTATTCTTTGGAATTTTGTAGAAAAATTATCTCAAAAATATTCTCTCAACCGAAATTCACAAAGTGCCTTCAAACTTTGCGATTTTGTGATCATTTTCGTAAGTTTTTCCTTCGTTTCAATCTATTATTTGATTTTTGTGAAAGTAACCATGGAAAATCTATTTGGGATTGCATATTTAATATTTTATTCTTGTTAAATTTGGCCTAGGTGTTTTGTTTAAAGAAAAAACTGAATTTCAACCGTAAACGCAACTCTTTCCTCGCGAATCCACCAAAGGTGAACCCTAAAACTCAAAGTTGGAATTTTCATGCATTTATAAAAGGGGGGGTTCCAATTTGCTTATTGATGTGTTCTAAACTGAATTTTGTTGTGTTTAGATAAAAAATATTGATTTAAATCATATTTCTGTATATTACTGTAATGATCGAAAAGTATAAAAAGCAAGAGAATCTATGGTTTTCATCCTAAAACTCAAAAGTTCAAATTTTCATGCATGTATTATATAGAAGGGTGCCGATTTCTACATTAATGTGTTCTAAAATGATTTTTGTAATATTTACATGAAAAATAATGATTTAAATCATGTTTTTGCATATTACTGTAATGAATGGAAAGCATGAAAAGTAAGAAAGTATGTATTCAGCCTATCTAAAGTTTAGATCCCAATGTCTATAATTTTTGTATGATATGTTTTAATGATTGTTGACATGTGTACATGAATGATAAATGATTTAGTTGCATGTTGGTTGAAGGAGTAACTCTAGACAAAATTTAGAGACAATTCAACCTACCTAGGGTTTCCTAACCTTACTACTAGGTTATGATTAACATGTGTATATGATTAAGTAGCATGTGAATTTGGCCTTATGATGTGTTAATTATAGATTAATGACTTTTAATTGTCTATGGGATTGATTATATGATTTGATCAAAAGGGATAAGTATGACTCTTTAAGGTTACTTGTTAAGTTGATATATATATATATGGAAAGTGTTAAATGTACTAAGTTGAATGTTAAATGGAATTGATATTAAGATCATGATATTTTGTGTTTGACTTTAGAAAATTCATAGTATAAGTTATAATGTGATTTCATGTGAGCCTAAGAAGGCTAAATGTGTAAGACTTGAAAGTCAACATGTTATGTGCAAATGATGAATGCACTTCTAAGTGCAACTTCAAGTTTATATGAATGTTATATGTGCATGGGGTAGTTATGGGATAAGATAGCATGATATTAAGCAAATGCTAAGTATTGAATTATAATGTATAATAGAGCTTGAGGATTATTAGAAGTTCAAGGGCTGCAAGTACTAGGAGTAAAGGAATTACAAGGTGAGTAAATATTATGTTCATGTTACAAGTACAAGTTATAATGACATGTGAACCTTTGAGAATCTTAAAACCCAAGTTCCTTTCTATCTTCAATTATAACTATATGACTTCTTTGTTAAGCTTAGATTGCCAAAGGATAATTGATCAGAAACCATTTTGATTATTCTATGATAAGAAAGAACTTTTGTGATTGTTGCCTTACCTAATATTCTTTCTGGAACAACACTATTATTTATTTTTTGTTCAATAAGTTAAATTGCCATTGCTATTATGCTACATGTTATTACTTTCTAAAGTACTATTATTATAAGTGATTACCATTAGCTCTAACTATGTTACCCATTAACCTTTTATGCAGAAATCCTCGTGCCGATACGGGTAATCATGAAAACCTGTGCATATGGTTTTAACCTGATGGATAGGGGCATAGTATCTACCTCAGCTAGAAAGGGCAGTTCTAGCCATGGGGCCTGATCAATTTTACGCTTCTTCATGATAGGAGTTGGAATTTGGCTTGAGGCCATCTCTCCTTAGTGTATTCGAGTGAATTGAGTAAGGGTCTTCATTCACGAGTGAATTTAGTAAGAGTCTTCACTCATAAGTAATAAGTGTGATTTCTGCAAACCTTGTTAAATTGCAAATGATGAACCATGAACTACGAATCATGAATTATGAATCATGACCTATGCGTTATGTGCTATGAGCCCCTTTTAAGGGATATGTGTTATTGTATAAGCTGCATTGTTTATTCATTGAGATCATCTATCTCACCCCATTTCCTTGTGTGGTTTCAGGTGTGTATTATGAGGAGGCAAGGTGATGACTTAAGTAATCTACTCGGCTTGGGAGATTTTCTTGTCCAAGTCTATTTACTTATCGTGATATACAAGAGTCGCTCTTAGTTGCTCCAGGAGTTCCTATTGGGAGTTTTATCTTTAGAACATTATGTTTTTATTACTTATATAGAGTCTTAATATTTTTTTAAAGATTGTCATTAAAGTATTTTTAACTATTCTTCTGCAACTTAAGGTTTTCTTTTATAAATTATCTTATTAAGTTAATGCGTGAGGTTTGGTACGATCCTAGCCAATGTTTTTATATGCATGAGCAGGTTCTACAGGCGTGGGTAACCTTATATCTCCTCATGTTCTAGGGCCATCATATCTCTAAAATTAGGATGTGATATAAATCATACACAAAAGAACAATTTAATAATCACATGGAAGAGCTAGACAAAGTGGGTAAAAGAATCAAACACATATCTTAGCAATATCAAGTACCACAAATGGTTAGACTTTACTCAGAAAATAATAGATATTCAACCATGAAATCAAACATACCTAAGTCACTAAATGCATCTAATAGGGTAGCTTAGGAGCTACCAATTACACCATTGTTAGAGTATTTATAGGCTCTCGTACAAGGGTAAAAATGCATAAATATAAACATTGCCAAATAAACTTTCATATAATTAGCAACAAGGCAAAAGAAATGATAAATGAAAACTTCATTCAATATGTGAAACTAAAGGTAAGTATATAAATGAATTAGTTCTATGTATATCTTAAGTATAATCTATGTATGTTTTATGTATATTATAGTATATCTTCATTATATTTGAAATTTTTTAAAATACATTTGCCTATTTTGATTTCTATATTTCAAATCAAACCAACAAATGAAGAAGTGTTTTAAGTATTTAAAAATAAATAATCAAATATGGTAAACTTAAAAGAGAAAACATGCACATGCAATAAGTTTCAAATGTATGAGTTGCCATGTCCACTTGCAATGGCAATAATAAAGGAGATGAGCCAAAATCCTTATGATTATTATTCATAATATTACACCAAATAGATGATGCTTGCTATACATGACTTAATAGTATAGCCAATTGGGAATAAAAGCACATGAAATATTCTAAATCAAGTCAAAAAGATAAAAGTACTTTCACCAAAAGGCAAAGTCAAATCAAGAAGACTTAAGAAAAATAAGAGTAAAGGCAATATGGGAGAAGAAAACTCAAATAAAATGTGGAAGATGTGGACAACTGGGGCATAATAGAAAAACATGCAGAAATCAACCAACTATAAGAATAACTTAGTAGTTTGATATATTATTAAAAATTTTGTAAAAGACTATTACATTCAATATAATTATCAAGACAACATTTCTAATTATCAAGTTTTTCTATCTTATAATTTAAGATATTTTCAAGTCACATTAACATATTTAGTATACTCAAAGTATATTCTAAGTATATAAGGAGTATTTATTACTATTTCTGAAATTATGAAATACTATAAATATGATGTGTTTGCCTTTATGCATTAAGAAGTGGCAGTTGAGTTGGTGGAAAATTAAAAATTTAGATAGAAGGAGATAGAGAAAGAAAGATAGAGACACAATATTTATAATGGTTTAGGTGTAACTGATCCTATGTCCACTCCCTAATCACACTATTGGGTATTTTCACTATCTATGGAGTTTTACCAAGTTCATTCCCAATTTAGTGTTTAGGCTCACAAACCTTATAAGAGTTTTCCTAATGCTCACTCTTAAACCTAAACAAGAGTTTTGAGAAGGTTGACTCTAAAACCCAACTAGGTGTTTTACAAAGGCTTACACTTAAACATAAACAAGAGTTTCTAAAGCACACTCTGCAGCCTATATAAGTATTTCAATAGCTAATACTCGATCCTTTTGAGTAATCAATGTTCTTACAACAACCAAATAGAAACAATTAAAAGGTTAAGGCTTTGAGAAATAAATTTACAAGAGGTTGGCATCAATAAAGATTGTTAGCTTGTTATAAGGGTTTTTGGAAGGGGTATTTATTTCTCTGTCCAAATTTCCATTACAAAGAGTATGGAAAAGAAATCTTTATAATAGCCATAAAATCATGCATTAAATGCTCTATCAGAGCATGTCGTGGTCATTAAGTCTTTTTCATAATCACAACATCTTTTTTGCTCTCAAGACAAGATTTTCGCATTCGCATCGTGATCTTCAAATATCTCAATGGTTGGTTGACACATAGCTTCTTCTCATTGGTGGCTCAACTATCCGTTGGAGGTGTGGGTTTCTGTAAGTAAGCCGCGATCTCAATTACTAACTAACGGTCGTGAATGCTAGATTACGCCCTTGATCACGATCGCTACTGAGGTCACAATTCCCACTATGACTTGAGGCAGAAAATTTAAAGATTTGGCCTTAGATTGGTCTTAGTCATGATGGAGTAGTTGCGATCACTATTTATGGGTTGCGATCATGATTCTTGTATTTTGGTCATGACTTAAAGGCCAAGTTCAAGACTTGAGAGAATTTATTAATCTTTCAAATTTCCAAGCTATCAAATATGTTTAATCTACAAAATAAAAAATTAACACATATAATAGATAGCTTTATGATAAGTGCTTAAGTGACTGCATTTTACCCCTTGTTCTTAATATATTTTATCTTTAGATTGAGTTTAATTTGTTTGTTTAGTGTTATTTCAAAGTTCTTTTAGTGATTTTATGTTTTAGGATGCCATAGATCAAATTAGCTTGGAAGTACAGAACCAAGGCATAAAATTGATGGAAAAAGGGCGAAAGAATGAAAGAAAATAGCCTGCCACAAGGTGAGCCATGCCCATGAGGCTGGCTGTGTCTTAAGAAGCAAAATTGAAGAGTTCCAGTAGCCTATCACAGTGTAAGCCACAGTCTAACCTATGCCTATGCTAGGACCTGGATGTAAATCAAGCCGTGCTCACAGGGTGACTCATGGCCGTGGCATAGGCCGTAAGCAAAAGACCCAATAGATATATAAAGGAATTTTGTGCAGAAACAAAGGGAAGAGCCATTCTGGGGACCTAGTCTTTCAACCTAGGGTTCCTAGGATTCCAAATTCTATTTTAATTCTTTTATTCTTGAGAGATTGAAGCCATAAACAAGATTAAAGATACATCGTTACATAGATTTGAAGGAGTAATCAAGGGATTGGAGAGAAGATTTCTTCAGCATCATCAATAGGCTATTTGAGATCTCTTTCTCCTTTTATCTTTTCTTTATCATCTTTCAATTCTATTATGAACTAATTATTTTTATCTAGATATTAATGAACCCTAATTCTTGATTGTATAGATTGAATAATATCAATATTAATTAATTCATCTTTGATTGTCTAATTTCTATGATTAATATTATTATTCTAATTAGCAATTGCTAGCTTGTTACTTAGATTTTGTTTCCATGTCAAATGAGTATAGATACCTTTATATGGATTGATCACTCATAGGAATTAAGGGTTGCTTGGGGCTCTAAAGATAGGCCAATAAAATCCTTTAGCATTTTGTTCCTTGTTCTTAATGCATAAACTATTTAATTGTGTATTGAGAAGAGATTCCCTACATTCTACCAAGAGATTAAGGATTAAATCGCTCGAGAGAGATTTTAATCTAAATTAGTGGAACACCAATTCAATGCATTGTTTGGTTAATTGATTCCATTATCCATGACATACATAAGAGGCTAGGGGGATTCATATCTAGGTAGCTTTATCCTTGTTTATTTCTATCAATCTTCTCATTGTTTTAGTTTAATTTAGTTTTAATTATCCTTTGATTGATTTTTCACTACACAGTAGTTAAAGTTTGCACTAGTACTTATAAACTATCCTCATGAGAAATGATACTCAATCATCACTTTATTACTTGATAATGACCTATGCACTTGCAGTTTGTTAGTGTGCATTTCAACACAATCATGTTTTTGGCGCCGTTGCTAAGGATAGTTTTATAATATTAGCAATATTAATAGAGATTATTAATGTAGTATTTTTTTTATTTTCATATTTGTTTTTCTTTTGATTTATTTGTTTTATTTGTTTGCTCTATTTTACATTTTTGTTTTGTATTAAGTTTTTTTGTTGCCAGAAAAAGAAAAAAAAATTCCTCTATGGGTAATCGGAACTATAAGGACTAGAATTCTTAACCAAATCCAAAATGGGGATACTAGGGAAATCAGTATCACAATCATGGATACATCTATCAAACTAATTTCCCAGAGGAATATGCATGTGAAGCACCAAAAGAGAAGTCATCCTTTAAGCTTGCATTAGAAAGATTCACTGAATCTATGAAGAATTAGGTTGAGGAAGTGGACAAAAGTAATGATACATCAAAAGTTAGCTTCCCAACTCAATTTGCAATGGACACTATATTAGAGGATGAAGAGCATGCACAAGAAGAGTGTAGGTTGGAAGAGATATTTGTAAAATTAGTGGGAACTACAGAGAAAAAATTTTAGAGCATAGAGATGGCTTTGGAATACCAACAAACTTCTCTTAACAATCTAGAAAATTTCATTGGGTAAATTTTAAAATTGCTAAGTGAGAGACCTGAAGGCAATTTGCCTAACTATACCAAAGCCATTCCAGCAGAGCAATAAAAGACCACTACCAGCAATTGGTTTTGGGATGATGACAATGAGGAAGATGAGAATGGCAAGGCAAATTTGGGCATGTTTCACAAAGAATTTGATGAAGATAATAGGTTAAGTGAGCAACCCCAAATTGACCCATGTGACATGTGTGGAGTGGATTCAAATGTTGAAGAATTCTCTTCTGATGACAGTGAGTTGTGTGAGAGCATAGAAGGGGAAATTATGCATTTAGAGAGTAATGAAAACCACATTTCCCCATCATTCCATCTCCCACACCTTTTGAAGAGACTGGAAATAACCTACCCACTATCCTAAAATCCACTCTTCATCCAACTCAAATTTCATATATTAAAAACCTATCCACAAACTACTTTAAATCACTACCACACTTCTATAAGTGCTTCTTTGTTGGAGAATTAAGTATGTGACTAGTACTTGTAGTCTCTACATTTTCTTTGGAGAGGAAAATTTATTTTGTGGAGATCTTAAAGCAAAAAGTTAGTGAATTTAGGTGGAGCATCTTGAAATTTCAAGAGGTGGATGACATTAGTGACATGCCTTATATTTTGAGTAAAAAGCTAGAAATCCTTAAATGTAGTCTGTGGGTAAGATTGTTCGATGACGGTTCTAAAATTGGCAAGATTAGGTTTGCATGAAGTGGGGAACCAAAAATATTTATTGTTGCTGCAAGAAAGCTATGCAAATGCCAAAACCTTTGCATACTCTTGTCACATCCCAACTTTTGAGATATGACAGTCCTAGAACATGGGGAGATATAAGCTCACCTATGCTCATAGAACCCACTTATACTTATACAAATACTGCCTAAGATCGTACCATAACCTCTTACATTAACTTAAATAAGCCCTTTTTTTTTTTTTTTGAAAAACCTTAAGTTGCGGAACCATAGTTAAAATATACTTTAAACATAATCCATAAGAAAATAATATTTAAAATCCAATTAAAACCCTGAAGGATAACATTTCAAAATAAACATCCAAAAATAAATATTGCCGGAGCATCTAAGGATAACTCTTCATAACATACTAAACTAATTATCTTGGACAAGGTATTCCCCTAAGCAAAGTAGAATGCTTGAGCCATCACCTTGCCTCCTTATACTGCTCTCCTAGAACCACACAAAGAAAAAGGGGTGAGATAGATAATCTTAATGAGTAAACAATATGGCACATACGATAACACATATCCTTTTTTTTTTTTTTAAAGGAAATCCATAGCTTATAACCCATAGTTCATGTTTTATAATCCATGAATCAAGGTTTACAATTTAACAAGGTTTGTAGAAATCACACTTATAACACATATCACATAGAGTGAGAGCTACTACCATAATTAATCAAAAACATAAAGTGAAGGCTATTGCCTTAATCACTCAAACACATAGAGTGAAGGCTATTGTCATAATCACTCAAACACATAGCCAATGATTACTCGCATCAGTACAAGGATCACATAGCTGATGATTACTTGCATTGGTACAAGGATCACATAGTTGATGATTACTCACATCGATACAAGGATCATATAGCCGATGATTGCTCGCATAGGTATGAGGATAACATAGCCATTGATTACTCGCATCGGTATGATGATTTCTGCATAAAAGGTTAAAGGTACCATGGCTAGAGTTAATGGTAATCATATATAACAATAACATTTAAGGCAATAATAACATGTATCATAATAACAATAGTAGTTTAACTTTTGAACAAAAGATACAATGATAGTATAATTCTAAAAAGAATGTAAGTTAGGACAGTAATCATAAAGGTATTATCATTGGATAATCAAAAATGGTTTTGGACCAATTGTCCATTAACAACCTAAGCTTAACAAATAAATCATAGAGTTTCATTTAGAAGTAGAGAAGATCTTGGGTTTCAAGAATATCAAGGTCCACATATCATGATAGCTTGTACTTGTAACAATAGCATAACGTTTACTCACACTTGTAATATGAACATAGTGTTTACTCACCTTGTGGTTCCTTTGCTCCTAGCACATGTAGCCCTTTTGAAACTCTAAAACTCCTCAAGCTCTAAGATCATATTTAATTTAATACTTAGTATTTATTTAATCATGATGTTATCCTATCTCATAACTATCCTATGCACATATAACATTCACATATACTTAGAGTTGCACATAGAAGTGCACTCATTACTTGCACATAACATGTTGACTGTAAAAGTCTTGCACACTTAGCCTTTATAGGCCCATATGAAAACACATTACAATCATGTTAATAACTTTCTAAGGTCAACACAATATCATTACCTCAATATCAATTCACTTTAACAATCATCTTAATACACTTAACACTTCCATATTTGTCAACTTGACAAATGACCTTTCAAGCATCATGCTTATCTCTTATGACCAATTCCTTCAATCATTCTCTTCATAAATTCAAGATCATTAATTCATTATCATGTCATCTTACAACCTACTTCCATATTATCCAATCACATTCACTTATTAATCACAACATAAGGTTAAGATACCTTAAGTATACCAAATTGCCCCTTAGGCTTATCTAGGGTCATTCCTTCATCTAACAAGCAATTTAACTATTTATCGTTCATGCATATGTGTCAATAATCAACAAAATACATTCCATAAAAATATAGACATTGGGATAAGAATCCTAATGTAGGCTGAATGCTCCATTAAAGGGAAAAACTAAATTTTCTTACTTCTTGCACTTTTCATCTATTATAATAATATGTAGAATTATGGTTTTGTCACATCCCAACTTTGGAGATATGATGGTCCTAGAACATGGGAAGTTATAAGGTCACCCACACCTATAGAACCCACTTATACTTATACAAATATTACCTAAGATTGTACCAAAACCTCTTACATTGACTTAAATAAACTCTTCATTTTTTTTTTAGAAAACCTTAAGTTGCATAAGCATAGTTAAAAATATACTTTAAACATAATCCATAAGGAAATAATATTTAGAATGCAATTAAAATCTCGAAGGATAATATTTCAAAATATACATCCAAAAAATAAATATTCCTGGAGCATTTAAGGATAACTATTCATAACATATTAAACTAATTATCTTGGACAAGGAATCCCCAAGCGAAGTAGAATGCTTGAGCCATCACCTTGCCTCCTCACATTTGCTCACCTGGAACCACACAAGGAAGAAAGGGTGAGATAAATGATCTCAATGAGTAAATAATAGGGCTTATACAATAACACATATCCCTTAAAAAGGGCTCATAGCTCATAACTTATAGTTCATTATTCATAGTTTGCAATTTAGAAAGGTTCGCAAAAATCACACTTATAACACATAACACATAGAGTGAAGGTTGTTGCCATAATCACCCGAACACAAAGAGTGAAGGCTACTGCCATAATCACTCGAACATATAGAGTGAAAGCTATTACCATAATCACTCGAACACATAGCCGATGATTACTCGCATCAGTACGAGGAGCATATAGCCGATGATTACTCGCATTGGTACGAGGATTTCTACATAAAAAGGGTTAAAGGTACCATAGCAAGAGCTGATGGTAATCACATATAATAATAATGTTTAAGGCACCAATAACATGTATCACAATGACAATAGTAATTTAAATTTTGAACAAAAGATATAATGATAGTATAGTTCCAGAAAGAATGTAAGTTAGGGCAATAATCATAAAGGTATTTTTATTGGATAATCGAAATGGTTTTGGACCAATTGTCCCTTGGCAACCCAAGCTTAACAAAGAAATCATAGAGTTCATTTTAGAATAGAAGGAACTTAGGTTTCAAGAATTTTAAAGGTACACATATCATGATAGCTTTCACTTACAACAAAATCATAAAGTTTACTCACACTTGTAACATGAACATAGTGTTTACTCACCTTGTGGTTCCTTCGCTCCTAGTACACGTAGTCCTTTTGAACCTCTAAAGCTCCTTAAACTCTAACATAATATTTAATTCAATACTTAGTATTTATTTAATCATTATGCTATCCTATCCCATAACTACCTCATGCACATATAACATTCACATGCACTTAGAGTTACACATAAAAGTGCACCTATTACTTGCACATAACATGTTGGCTTTGAAAGTCTCGTACATTTAGCCTTTTATAGGCCCATATGAAAACACATCATTATTCATGTCAATACCTTTCTAACATCAACACAATATCATTATCTTAATATCAATTCACTTTAACAATCAACTTAGTACACTTAACACTTCCATATATGTCAATTTATCAATAGCCTCTCAAGTGTCATGCTTAACCCTTATGATCCATTCATTCAATCAATCACTTCATCAATTCAAGACCATTAATTCATTGTCAAGTCATCATGACATCTATTTCCATATTTCCTAATCACATTCACATTCTAATCACAATATAAGTTTAAGATACCTTAAGTATACCTTAGGTATACCAAAGTGCCTCTAGGCTTATCTAGTATCTTCCCTTCAACCAACATGCAATTTAACCATTTATCATACATATATACATATCAATAATCATTAAAACACATTACATAAAAATTATAAACATTGGGATAAAAATCCCTTGGCGGGCCGAATGCTCCATTAAAGGGAAAATTGAATTTTTCTCACTTTCACACTTTTCGTCTATTATAGTAATATGTAAAAACATGGATTGAATCAAGATTTCTTATGTAAACACAACAAAAATCATTTTTGAACATTAATCTATATGAATCCGCAATAATAGGTATGTTTCATATATGAAAATTCAAATTTTGGGTTTTAGGATACAAAACCATGAGTTTTCTTGTTTTTGGTATCTTCTAGTCATTATAGTAATATGTAAACAAGTATTTTAAACCATTATTTTTCATTCAATCATAGCAAATATCAATTTAGAACATCCTCATGTATGAATTAGCAGCCATTCATCATAATTATGTAGGAAAATTCCAAGTTTCAAGGTTTAGGGTGAAAATCATGAGTTTTCGCGCTTTCTGTTCATTATAGTGATATGCAAACACATGATTTAAATTGTTATTTCTCATCCAAACAAAAACAAATATCAGTTTAGAATCCATCCATGCACAAATCAGCAGCCATATGTACAAAAAAAATAAAAGAATTTTCCAACTTCTAAGTTCCAGCACAAAAACCTTGAATTCCTTTATTTTATGAAACTTTTCGGTCATTACAGTAATATGCAAAAATATAATTTAATCCAATATTTTTCATCAAAACACATCAAAAATTAGTTTAGAAGTCAATGATATAGAAATTGCCCCCTTGGTATGGTTTATGCATAAAAATTTCAATTTTGAGTTACAGGATTCACCTTTGGAGAAATCGCGCAAAGAGGTTGGTGCTTTCAGTAGAAAAATTGATTTTTCTCTCAACGAATCACCTAGCCAAAATTTTATCAGTAAAAATTAGTAAATATTTAGTTCAAAATAATTTTCCCAGGATTAGTTTCATAAAAATCAAATAGCAAATTGAAAGGAAAATAAAAACTTATGAAACGGTCGCGAAATCACAAGTTTGAAAGGATTTTTATGAATTTCGGTAGAGAGAAATATTTTGAGAGAAATTTTCTACTAAAATAATGAAATAACATAATGGTGGCTTCTAGAATGAAGGGCTGCAGAAATTTAGGTTCAATATTAGGTTTTTGGGTAAAATTTCCAAGATTACCCTTAATAAGCTAGGTTAGCAGTGTTTTAGTACAATAGGCTTTTGGGTATTTGGGCTTTTTAATTAATTTAGGGCTGATTATAGATAATTAAAAATAAAATATTTTTCTTATTATTTTCTATAAAATTTCCCCCAAAATATTTATTTAAAAATTATTTTAAAATACTCATAAAATTATTTTTATGCTTAAAAATCGTCTTTTTGCATGAAAATTCATTTTATGAAAAATAAATTATTTCATGCTAATGCATTTAATTCAAATCATTTATTTCACAATAATAATTCATATTGGGTATATTAAAATTAATTTAATATGCCCCAAACTTATAAATCACGTCACACATGAATTTCCATAAAACTACATATTTTATCGCAATAACTCTAAATTCAAGTAATTTATCATGAAAATACCTAGGGTAAATATGGGTTGTTACAGGTTTGAACCAAGATTTTTCATGTAATCAAAACAAAAATCATTTTAGAATATTAATCCATAGGAATTGGCACATATATAAATCCATATCCATGAAAATTTTTCAACTTTAGATGTTAGGGTGAAAATGTTTCTGGTACATTCCAGTCATTACAGTAATATGTAAACATGTGGTTTAAACCATTAATTTTCATTCAATCACAACAAATATCAGTTTAGAACATTAATGTACACAAATCTGCAGCCATGGATGCTTCTTATCCATGAAAATTCTAAGTTTAGGGTTTAGAGTGAAAATCATGAGTTTTCTAGCTTTCCGCGCTTTCCATTCATTACAGTAACATGTAAACACATGATTTAAATCATTATTTTTCATCCAAATAAAACAAACATCAATTTAGAACTCCATCATACATAAATCGGTAGCCACATGTATATATAACCATTGAATTTTCTAACTTTCAAGTTCTAGAACGAAAACCTTGAATTTCTTTATTTTCTAAAACTTTTCAATTATTATAATAATATGCAGAAATATGATTTAATCCAATATTTTTTATCTAAACACATTAAAAATAAGTTTAGAATAGAAGCAAGCAAAATTCCCCCTGGTAATGTTTATGCATGAAAATTTCAATTTTGAGTTGTAGGATTCACCTTTGAAAAAATCGTGTAGAGAGGTTGTTGTTTTTGGTAGAAAAATTGATTTTTCTCTCAAGAAATCACCTAGGCTGAATTTTATCAATAAATATTAGTAAACTTTCATTTCAAAATAATTTTCTCATAATTTATTTCATAGAAATCAGATAAGAAATTGAAAGGAAAGAAAAACTTATGAATACGGTCAAGAAATCGCAAAGTTGAAGGTGTTTTATGAATTTCAATAGAGAGAATGATTTTGGGAGAATTTTTTTGCCAAAATAATGAAATAACAAAGTTATGGCTACTGAAATGAAGGGATGGCTGAATTTTATGTATTTATATGTAGGGTTTGAGACAATTTCTAAGATTACCCTTAATGAGCTAGGTTAAGAGTGTTTTAGTGTAGTGAGCTTTTAGACATTTGGGCTTTTTAATTAATTGTGGGGCTAATTATAAGTAATTAAAAATAAAATATTTTCTTATTATTTTTATTAAAATTTCTCCCAAAATGTTTATTTAAAAATATTTTTAAAAATACTCATAAAATTAATTTATGCTTAAAAACCACCTTTTTGCATGAAAATTCATTTTATGAAAAATAAATTATTTCATGCTAATACATTTTGTATAAATCATTTATTTCACAATAATAACTCATATTATGCATATTAAAATTAATTTAACATGCCATATACTCATTAATCACATAGCACCTAAATTCCCATAAAAGCACACACTTAGTCTTAATAGTTCTAAGTCAAGCAAATTGTCATGAAAATTCCTAGGATGGGTATGGGTTGTTACATTCTTCCCCCTTAAAAAAATTCATCCTCAAATTTCCAAATTTAACTGCACAACACTCTTTACTTAAATTCTCCGTCACGCTTCTATTGCGCCACTCAAACACAATGTCTAACTACAATTAACTTTTCAAATACTGTAAGGCACTTACTCACAATCTATCAAAAAGAATCACATTGACAAACTTTCAACTTAAGCTACACCTATGTTAATCTCTTGTTCAAACAAATCTTAGAACTAATCCTTAATAATTTTGTATCCCTTAACCTTAACAAAAGTAATAGAACCTTTAATTTCACCTTCAATCAACTATAATCCCAAGCGTTTCTTTTCCTTATAACTCTATTAATATTAACATCTATACTAATCCCTTAATCACCACTTCCATTCATTATTTGTCACATTAGCCATATAAAAATCCAACAGATAAATTCCAAATTAATAACTGCAATTGATATTCAATAATCCTCTTTCTATATTAATAATTATTACTTAATCTATTATAACCTCAATAAATATTTTCGTGTTTAATACCTTGCTAACATTAAAATTTCTACACTCCTATTATTTATCAATTAAAACATATTCAAACTTAAAAAACATTCTTATATATATCATATCCCAAATGAACTTGCATTCTATTAATTTATGATCCCAAATAAACTTCTCATAACTATTTTAGACTTACTCTCCTTTTGCCTAATATATACATCATTACCATGACTTAATTACCTAATGCCTCATAAATTTTTTTTTCTTTTATACTGCTAGCTCATAATATCATCTTACTTTAGGTTTTCCACTTACATCTCACTATACTTCACATTCCTAATCATTTAACTTATCCATATTAAAATAATAAACCTTCTAATACCATTGTTATTCAATGAAATCTCAATGAAACTCTTACATCTTTCCAAATCTATGCCATTCTAGGTTATCTCAATAAAAAATATTTTCAAACTAAAGATCACTACTAAATTTTTCAATAATCTCAATTGAAAATTATTGTATCTAATGCCTTACAATATTTCTCATTCAGAGGACTCAAATCCCTTCCAAGTATATTTGAAACTATTAAATTTTCAAAACTGTGTAGAATCATTTGTAAGAATCAAAACTTTTTCATGTAACATGCAACCTAGAATCAAAACATTTTCATGTAACATGCAACCTTAATGCAATGCTTGATGCAATTCATGATGTTTGATTGACGATATATGATTCCATAAAGCAAAACTCGATGCATATAGACAGACACATTGGACACAAGTATATAATTAACTCATATCTAGAATATTTTATCTTAAAATCATTTAAAATCTTGAATTAAATCATTTTATACCCTCATAGACCAAGGCCTCATGGATCCATAAATTTACAGTTCGTATGGCCTTAACATCCATTACTTTGTAAAAATTCAAATCCTTATACTCTGATCGCAACCTATATACTCAAAGGAATCCATTACAAGTCTGAAAATACTTATCCTTTTATATCTCCCCCTGTTAAAAGAAATTCATCCTCGAATTTCAATATTTACTCACATATTCTCAAAAAACTAGGGATGCTTCTACCGCATCCCTTCCTCGGCGTCCTAAGTATACTCATCCATTCCATGATTACGCTAGTAAACCTTAATCATAAATATCTCCTTGATACACCAATATCTCTCATCCTTAGTTCAAAATTTTAATTGCTTTCCTCTATAGTCAATAAAAGCTCCATACTGATATAGCCAATCCATTCCTAAGATCACATCAAATTCTAGGACATCAAGTTCCAATAATTCCACAAGAAGTTTCTGTCCATCAATGTCTACCTCATAATCCTTAAACAATACCTTACTTCCATCATTTCTCCCCAAAGAGTCAACACTACTAAAGGTTCATTAATTTATTTCATATCTCTACTAAGACTCCTAGCAAAATATAGAGACACAAACGAATGTGTAGCACTAGAATCAATCAAACATCTTATACTAAAAATTCAAATGGAAATAATATCTTCTTTTTAAATCACACTAGATAAAAATTCTTCCTTCAACTATACTCGATATCTACATAAGTGATAGAGAAATCCCTAGCTTTCTTGTTGTTCTTGTTTATAGGGTAGCATTTATGCCACAAATTCCTTAATGTAATTCACTTACTTCATACAGTATACTTATATATAATGTAACTGATTCTTTTCATTCTCCTACTGATCATTAAATATCCTTCCTCTTCTTATGGCATCAATCAAAATTACCATTTAATAACTCTATTTAATTCATATATCAAACCATTGTAACATGTAAGCATTTCATACCTCATAACATTATACCTACCACTCATTAATCTAAATTGGATCAAAACTTAGTCAACTTCTCTTTCTAATCCACTTAAGCCCACTATCAAATCATCCTACTAACCATGCATTTAACATTAGTAACCACCATATAATATCACATCATAGGACACGTATCACCCAGCATATATCACATATCATGGCATGTATCATGTATCCTAATCATGTAACACATAACCTACAGCATAATAAGCTCTCCTATCATTTTTTAAAAGTTAATCGTCTTATAGGCAATAAAAGAAATCAATCCATACTAAGTCACTAAACAATCAAATAATATTATTCATAGCGTATAAATCTAACACCCTAGGCCAATAGTCATCCACTACTAGTGCAAACTTTAACTATGGCCCTTGTCAGGATGAACATCGGGTGCATGGTCTACCATTTGTTCAACATCTCTAGTCATGTCCTCTTACCTGCCACACACAATGCTCTAGGTCGTAGTCCTCGAGCAGGGATAATCTTCTTAGTCATCTAGTAAAAGAATTGTAAGGCACACAATCAACCAATAACAAAGAGTACTATAGCTTATTAGGATTTTCCAGAACTATGCTATCGATAGTGATATGACAGAAAAATTCCTATGCTTGAGGATTATACTTATTTAACCCAATACATAGACAAGTCTAAACTAGACTTTTAAAACTACAACTTTGATACCACCTTTGTCACATCCCAACTTTTGAGACATGACGGTCCTAGAACATAGGGAGACATAAGCTCATCCATGCCCATAGAACCCATTTATACTTATACAAATACTGCCTAGGATCATACCAAAACCTCTAACATTAACTTAAATAAACCCTTTTTTTTTTTTTTTTGAAAAACCTTAAGTAGCAAAAGTATAGTTAAAATATACTTTAAATATAATCCATAAGGAAATAATATTTAGAATCCAATTAAAACCTCAAAGGATAACATTTCAAAATAAACATCCAAAAATAAATATTCCTGGAGTGTCTAAGGATAACTTTTCATAATATATTAACCTAATTATTTTGGATAAAGTATTCGCCTAAGCGAAGTAGAATGCTTAAGCCATCACCTTGCCTCCTCATATTGCTCACCTGGAACCACACAAAGAGAAAGGGGTGAGATAGATGATCTCAATGAGTAGCCATCACCTTGCCTCCTCATACTGCTCACCTAGAACCATACAAAGAGAAAAGGGTGAGATAGATGATCTCAATGAGTAAATAATATGGCACATATGATAACACATATTCCTTTTTTTTAAAAAAGGAAACCCATATCTTATAACACATAGTTCATGTTTTATAATCTATGAATCAAGGTTTACAATTTAACAAGGTTTGCAGAAATCACACTTATAACACATATCACATAGAGTAAGGGCTACTGCCATAATCACTCGAACACATACAGTGAAGGCTATTGCCATTATCACTCGAACACATAGAGTAAAGGCTATTGCCATAGTCACACGAACGCATAGCCGATAATTACTCACATCAGCATGAGGATCACATAGCTGATGATTACTCACATCAGTACGAGGATTTCTACATAAAAGGTTAAAGGTACCATAGCTAGAGTGAATGCTAATCACATATAACAATAACATTTAAAGTAACAATAACATATATCACAATAACAATAGTAGTTTAACTTTTGAACAAAAGATACAATGATAGTGTAGTTCTAGAAACAATGTAAGTTAGGGCAGTGATCATACAGGTATTATCATTGGACAATCAAAAATGGTTTTGGACCAATTGTCCTCCGGTAACTAAAGCTTAACAAAGAAATCATAGAATTTCATTTTAAAAGTAGAGAAGATCTTAGGTTTCAAGAATATCAAGGTACACATATCATGATAGCTTGTACTTGTAACAATAGCATAATGTTTACTCACACTTATAACTTGAACATAGTGTTTACTCACCTTGTGGTTCCTTCGCTCTTAATACACGTAACCCTTTTGAACCACTAACGCTCCTTAAGCTCTAACATCATATTTAATTCAATATTTAGTATTTATTTAATCATGATGCTATCCTATCCCATAACTAACCCATGCACATATAACATTCACATACACTTAGAGTCGCACATAGAAGTGCACTCATCACTTGCATATAACATGTTGACTATAAAAGTCATGCACACTTAGCCTTTATAGGCCCATATGAAAACACATTACAATCATGTTAATAAATTTCTAAGGTCAACACATTATCATTACTTCAATATCAATTCACTTTAACAATCATCTTAGTACACTTAACACTTTCCATATATGTCAACTTAACAAAAAACCTTTCAAGCATCATGCTTATCTCTTGTGACCAATTCCTTCAATCAATCTCTTCATAAATTCAAATTCATTAATTCACTATCATGTCATCCTATAACCTACTTTCATATTATCCAATCACATTCACTTATTAATCACAATATAAGGTTAAGATACCTTAAGTATACTAAATTGCCTCTTAGGCTTGTCTAGGATCATTCCTTCATCCAACAAGCAATTTAACTATTTATTATTCATGCATACATGATAATAATCAACAAAATACATCCCATAAAAATTATAGACATTGGGATAAGAATCCCAATGTAGGCCGAATGCTCCATTAAAGGGAAAAACTGAATTTTTTTACTTCTAGCACTTTTCATCTATTATAGTAATATGTATAAATATGGTATGAACCAAGATTTTTCATGTAATCAAAATAAAAATCATTTTAGAATATTAATCCATAGGAATTGGCACATATATAAATCCGTATCCAAGAAGATTTTCCAACTTTAAGTTTTAGGGTGAAAACCATAAACCTTTCTTATTTCTAGTACTTTTCAGTCATTATAGTAATATGTAAATATGTGGTTTAAACCATTATTTTTCATTCAATCATAAAAATATGAGTTTAGAACATCAATGTACATAAATCGGCAGCCATGGATGCTTCTTATGCATGAAAATTCCAAGTTTAGGGTTTAGAGTGAAAATCATGAGTTTTCTAGCTTTTCGCACTTTTCATTCATTACAATAATATGTCAACATGTGATTTAAATCATTATTTTTCATCCAAATAAAAAAAAAATCAGTTTAGAACTCCATCATATACAAATTGGCAGCCACATGTATATATAACCATAGAATTTTCCAACTTTTAAGTTCTAGAACGAAAATCTTGAATTTCCTTGTTTTCTGAAAGTTTTCGATCATTACAATAATATGCAAAAATATGATTTAATCCAATATTTTTCATCTAAACACATAAAAAATAAGTTTATAATAGAATCATGTAAAAATTGGCCCCTTTGGTAATGTTTATGCATGAAAATTTCAATTTTGAGTTGTAGGATTCACCTTTGGAAAAATCGCATAGACAGGTTGGTGTTTTTGGTAGAAAAATTGATTTTTCTCTCAAAAAATCACCCAGGCCAAATTTTATCAGTAAAAATCAATAAATATTTAGTTTAAAATAATTTTCTCATAATTTAATTCACAGAAATCAAATAAGAAATTGAAAGGAAAGAAAAACTTACGAATACAGTCAAGAAATCGCAATGTTGAAGGTGTTTCATGAATTTTGGTAGAGATAATGATTTTAGGAGAATTTTTCAGCCAAAATAATGAAATAACAGAGTGATGGCTACTGGACTAAAGGGCTGGCTGAATTCTAGGTATTTATATGTTGGGTTTTGGACAATTTCCAAGATTACCCTTAATGAGTTAAGTTGGGAGTGTTTTAGTGTAGTGAGCTTTTAGACATTTGGGCTTTTTAATTAATTGTGGGTTTGATTATAAGTAATTAAAAATAAAATATTTTTCTTGTTATTTTCATTAAAATTTCTCTCAAAACATTTATTTAAAAATACTTATAAAATTAATTTATGCTTAAAAATCGCCTTTTTGCATGGAAATTCATTTTATGAAAAATAAATTATTTCATGCTAATGCATTTTGTATAAATTATTTATTTCATAATAATAACTCATATTATGCATATTAAAATTAATTTAATATGCCACATACTCATTAATCACATAGCACATAAATTCCCATAAAAGCACACATTTAGTCTTAATAGTTTTAAGTCAAGCAAATTGTCATAAAAATTCCTAGGGTGAGTGTGGGTTGTTACAACTCTTCTTTATCTTAGTTTATGCAAGTAGACAACACAAAGAAACCTCCATGCCATTGGTAAAGGAGGAATAAGGCGTACGTCTAGGGTATACGATGTTAAAAAAGTGCTGAATGGGGGGCAACCTATTAATGGTTTCTATTTTTATTTTTGTGATTTCTATTTTATTTTTATTTTCTTTCTATTTTATTTTGTTTTTTATTTTTTTTTCTTTGAATGGATCTTATACTTTTTTTAGTTCAATCTCTTTGTATGTAAGACAAATTTGATCATGGCTAAATCTGACATGAAGGAACGCCGCAAAAGATTCATATGGGAAATCATTTAGGGTAGTTACTTCTCTCTTTTTCTTTTTTGTTTTACTTGTTTATAAAACATTGGGGACAATGTGTTACTTAAGTGTGGGGGAGAGGTGTTTTATTGTGCCTTATCATTTATTGAATCTTGCATTTAAGAGAATTGAGTTGTGGTGATAGTATGATTTGAAATTAACTCTCTCTAGTGATAAATTGGTCTAATTTTCCAATGACAATGACTTGTTAAAGTGTGGCTTGATTGAATTGATCATGTGTTAAGGATTGAATGTGGTCATCATGATTAGGGAATTTATTTTTTTGCAAATTCTTGTAGGCCTACAATTTGATACTTTAGTTACACTTTTTGAGCCTATTTTATTCCACTGTTATTTTTGTTCTAGTTTAGTACAAATGCTTAATACTTAGATAGCTTGACTATTTTTCTTGAAAAAAAAAATATTATGCAAGGGAGCTTTGAAAATATTTACATATTCCACTATTCGTGACTCTTTTAAACAAAAAGAGTTGAGATTATGAATAGTGCTAATAACAAGTTGAGTGTGTGATTCTAGCTAAGTAATTGGAGACCGGCACCACAAGTGTTTGCATTTGTGTAAAAAGGCTAGTATGATAATTCAAACAACTCAAGCTCCTTAAGTAATTGAAAAGAAAACATGCAAATGAAATGCATGATCAAATTATGAAAGTGAATGAAAAGTCAAGGGAATAGTCAAGCACCTAGGAGAAAAATCTTTGTAAATCTACTTTTCTAGAATTTTTGTCTCTGTGGAATTGTTTGCTCAAACTTGTAACAATAGAATTTAGTCTTGAGGTTTGTGAGATTTATTTTAGAGATTTCCTTATTTGAATACCATATTTGAAAATTGGTATATGGTTAAGGATTTCGAGCCTTACTGATAATAAGTTGTTGTAAATTGTTTAATTTTCTTTGACTAGCGACGGTAGGTTTTATTTCTTACTATTATTACAATTTAATTTGCTTGAGGGCAAGCAAATGCTCAAATGTGGGAGAGTTTGATAAGTGCTTAATTGACAACATTTTACCCCTTATTCTTAATATATTTTATCTATAAATTGAGTTTAATTTGTTTTTTTAGTGTTGTTTTAGAGTTCTATTAGTGATTTTATGTCTTAGGATGCTGTACATCAAATTAGCCTTGAAATATAGAGCCAAGGCACAAAATCAGTGCAAAAAGGGCTAAAGAATGATGGACAGTAGCCTCCTATGGGATAAGCCATGCTATGAGGCTGGCCATGTCTTAAGAAGAAAAATTGAAGAGTTCTAGTAGCCTGTCACGGTGTAAGCCACGGCCTAACCCACACTTGTACCAAGCCCTGGATATAAATCAAGGCATGCTCATGGGGTGATTCACGGCCGTGGCATAGGTTATAAGCAGAAGACTCAGCAGATATATAAAGGAATTTTATGCAGAAACAAACGACATACCCATTATGAAGACCTCATCTTTCAACCTAAGGTTCCTAGGATTCCAAATTCTATTTTAATTCTTTTATTGTCAAGAGATTGAAGCCATAAACAAGATTAAAGATCCATCATTACATAAATTCGAAGGAGTAATTAAGGGATTGGAGAGAAGATTTCTTTAGCATCATCCATGGGCTATTTGAGATCTCTTTCTCCTTTTATCTTTTCTGTATCATCTTTCAATTCTATTATGAACTAATTGTTTTTATCTAGATATTGATGAACCTTAGTTCTTAATTGTATAGATTGAATAATATCAGTATTAATTAATTCACTTTTGATTTTCTGATTTCTATGATTAATATCATTATTCTAATTAGCAATTGCTAGCTTGTTAGTTAGATTTTGTTTTCATGTTAAATGAGTAGAGATACCTTGACATGGATTAATCATTCATAGGAATTGAGGGTTGCTTAGGACTCTAGAGGTAGGCCTACAAAATCCTTTGGCATTTTGCTCCTTGTTCTAAATGTATGAACTATTTAATTGTGTATTAAGAAGAGATTCCTAACACTCTACCTAGGGATTAGGGATTAAATCACTTGGGAGAGGTTTTAATCTAAATTAGTGGAATGCCAATTCAATGCATTGTTTGGTTAACTGATTCCATTATCCATGACATATATGAGAGGCTAAAGGGATTCATTTCTAGGTAGCTTTATCCTTATTTATTTCTATCAATCTTCTCATTGTTTTAGTTCAGTTTAGTTTATTTTAGTTTTAATTATCCTTTGATTGATTTTCCACTACACAATAGTTGAAGTTTGGGCTAGTACTTATAAACTATCCTCGTGGGAAATGATACTCACTCATCACTTTATTACTTGATAATGACCTGTGCACTTGCGATCTGTTAGTGTGCATTTTGGTACAATCACTTTAATTTGATTGATAAGATCAAAATAGAATTGACTAAGTTTTGGAACAACTTAGGTCAACAATCTCTCTCTTTTTAATTTTGATAATAAAATTGAACTTAAATATAAAATTATTTTCAATTCATTAAAATTGGGATTTCTCACTCTTAATTTATAAATTAATAACAAATAATAAGTAAAAAATTAAATGTTCAAGATTTAAAAGATAACACACATAATTTTCTTTAAGTCAAATCAATGTATTAAGTTATATCAAAACAAAACATTAAGTTCTCCTCCTTAATCGATTAAAATAAATCTTTCCTTTTGTCAATTTTCTAATGACAAATTTATATTTAAATTATTTCTCCCCCTTTGATAAGATCAAAAAACAAGTAAGCATTGAGAGAAATAAAAAATAAAGAGACACAAGATCAAAGTAAGTAGAACATATAATTGCATTCATTAAAAGCATCAAAGAACTTCTTTGAGGTAAAATGCCAAAAAGAAGTGAATGCATAAAAACATTAAAATTAAAAATCATAAGAATGAGGAAATCCTAAAGGAAGATCTAAGAAGCATCTCCTCCATCCCTTTGTTCCTCTTCTTCTTCTTCATGGTGTGCCTCCTCTTATTATTCTTCTTCTTCATGTTGGCCACTACAAGTCCAAGTTTGCAAGTTACATTAGGGTAGTTGAAAGTATCCTTGCATGAAAAAGATAGCATGGTGAAGGTGGTCAAATCCTAATAAAACTTGGTTGAGGAAATTGGTGTCTTATAGAGCTTAGGATTGAAATTGAGGTGTAGGAAGAGGAATTTCTTTTTGTGTTTCTTCTTCCATGGCTTGGTTAGACTCACCCATTATTGTTTTAGGCCTTTTTCTCCTTGCTTGTTGAAGGCCTTTTTCATAAAAACATATTCATACCCTTCTCCTTTTTTTTTTTTTTTTTATTACCTTGGCATTGACCATGTATTAAGTGTTGAGAAAGGTCTTTTTGATTTAGTTTTTTACTAAGGCTTTATTTTGTTTGGTGAGAGCACCAATATGCTTTGCAATTTTAGCGATGTAGGATGAAACAAGAATGGCATCTTTCTTAGCGAATTGGAGATGAAGAAAGTGATCAATTAGGAAATGGGCAGTTTAGATTCCTTTTCCCTTAATGAGCCTATGGAGAAAGAACAAGTCTTTTTGATAGACTTTCTCATTTCCATCACCCCCTTACATTAATGGAGAGGGTGATGATTCTATATAGAACCTAATGAGAAAGCAGTTTTATTTATTTAGCTAAGGAGGTTTTGGGGTCAAATATGCTTTTAAAGGAAATTTTGGTCCAAAAGGTCTACATATTCATTTCAAATTCATGCATATGATATGAACCCTTGGTTTGAAAACTAAAGATGTTGGCTAAGTCATTAAGAGGAAGTTCATACCATTGTCTAAAGAAATGAAATCCAAAGGCATAATGACCTCTAGTTAGATGCAATAGTTTATGAACATGAAGTGTCGCAAGGAATTCTTTTGTTAATTCCTCAAAGCCATCTTCCTTAACATAAATGAATTTTTCCCATTAGAGGTTGTTGACTGTGAGGCCTCACCCAAGCACCTGGTTCAATCTGCTAGAGGGAATAAAAAATGCCCATTTGGGAGAAACATCATGATTGGAACCTGCTATGAGTTCAGAAAATTTGTATTTTGTAAGTTGTAAGTTGCAAAAGGAGAATCGCCACTTTAATTTTGTTTATTTTAATTGGGAAAATTAAAGGAAAAACCCAATTTGATTGACTCCAAAATTATAACATTTATCCCAAGGAAAAGCACTGGTCCTTGAATAACCAAAGAGGGCTCGGGGACTAGGTTTTGGCTAAAATAATACAAAAAATTAGTTTGGCTTAAATACAAAATAGATTTTATAAAAAGAAGTTTTTATGTATGCATGAATAGATATAATATAACGTATGAAACAAATATTACTCGTGAAATGCATGACAAATATGAGATAATGATAATCACAAAATGCAAAAAGTAAAGGAAAACTACTTAAAACTATTACAAGTCAAAATATCAAAATCAAGGGATCTTTCCTCTAGCCCTTATAGATTTTAGGAAAAGCACACATTCCCCAAATAATCTAAACAACTAAAATAAGAAAAAGAGTATTAAAACAATTATAATAAAAAGAGTTAAAATTTCAATTTTTATTTAAGAAAAGTAATTTCAATCCTAAGCTATGTGAAGAAGGTGATAGAGAGAAGAAGTTGTTAATTTTAGCGGAGTTGAATGCCTTAGAGATGGCAAGCCTACATATCCCTTTGAATGGGAATCAAACGCCATGTAGTTCTCCCTTCTTGTGAAGGAGGGGTTTTTAAGTCATTGCCTTTGTTATCATGTTTTGATTGATTTTAAAGGGCTTAGAGATTTGTTAATTAGGTCAAATTTTAATTAACAAAAAATTAGATCTTTTTAGATTTAGATCTTGAAATTGAAATTGAAAAGGAAAAGGAAAGAACTTTTACCTTTGACTTACGTCGGCGAGGAACGTAGGGAGCAAGCTTGGCACCGGATCTAAGTTCCACCTTGGCCTCGGGATAAAATGAGCACTCCTTTTGGAAGAAGGACTCTTGAATAGCATGAACTCTTAGATAACACCTTTGCTTGAGAACCACGAATTTCCTTTGAAAGAAATGGCTTGAATCGAACCTTTGCTTGATTAGGAAGTTTAAGAATAGAACTTGAGGTGATTAAGAGGCTTGTGAATGGGGTTTTGAGATGATTATGAAACTTATGAATGGGGTTTTATGTGATGGAGGAGGTTTTGGAATGAGATTTTAGAGATTTAGAGGTTTAGGGAGAGGATTTTGATGACTGAAAAGCTTAGAAATAGGGTTTTGAAAGCTTTATGGAAAGTATAGAAGTATGTCATTGTGTGTCTTTAGCTGTTATGAGGTGTAAGATATTTATAGAAGGAGTTTGGGGCTAAAAATTAACAGTTTTCGGGTAGGATTCTGAGAAGGCACGGTTGCTGTAACTGAGGAGCCTATTATGGTAACTGCAAAGCACTTTGAGGTTACTGCAACGCTGGCTGTGGTAGGCAATTGGCTACCGCAGGGGCCTCTGCAGTAACTGCAAAGGTGGCTACAGTAACTGCATCATGCCTGCGGGTTGCCACATTCTGTTTTTCAGCCCGTTCTTCTTCGTCTTTGATCTAATTTGAGCCTAGTCTAATTCTATGCATTCGTGATCAAATGCCGGTCATTTGGAGGTGTAAAATAAAGGGTTCACACTGATGTAGGCTTTGATGCTATCTTGAATTCCTAATTTTTGGAAAGTCAATTCACTAGGAATTTTGGTAGGGAATATTTGTTTATTTAGGAAATAGTTATATAAATGTTTTTTATCAAGGGTGATTCCTTTCATGAGTTCAAGGATATTTGGTTCTTAAGAGGAAGATGCAACTTGTTTGCCCTTTTTTAACCTTATTGCCATTTACAAAGAGAGTAAAAGTTGGAGATGAAGAGAGAGTTGGTATAAGAATAGAGAGATTGCCAATATAGGAGTATATAGGTTTTTATAGGAGAAAAAATAATCGAAATGTGAGTAGGAAAAGGATTTTGTGCGTGAAAATGAGTTTGACTTGAAGTAGAAGTTGAATAATGATTTAAAGATGAGTTAGGATTGAAATTCAGGTATTTATAGGATAAATGGATAGAAAAACTAGGTTCTTGTATCTTGGACCCATGTCCACCTTGCATCATAGACCTAGGTCCAAAACACACTATTTTACTAAAAACTCCCGCTATCTTCTTTTCTTTTCTTTTTTTTTAATTTTTAATTAAAACTTAAAATTCTACACTGGCAAACCATTTATCTTCTTTGTACTCCATGCCTGTCTTCCTTGAACCATAAGCTTTCAACTATCTGATTCTCCAAAAACTTCCAACCCCTCACCTCTAAAAATGTCTACTACTACACTATATGCTTGCTATTAATTTCATTATCTCATACAAAGAAATTCAATACTCATTCACTATCACATCCCAATTTTAGAGATATGATGATCCTAGAACATGGGGAGACATAAGGTCACCCACACCTAAATAACCCACTCATGCATATAATAACATTGCCTAAGATTGTACCAACCCTCATGTATTAACTTAATTGAACCATTTATAAGAAAAATCTTAAGTTATGGAAGAATAGTTAAAATATACTTTAAACACAATCCAAAATAAAAGAACAATTTAAAGGCTTCAAAATAAATCATCAAACATAATGTTCCAAAATAAGGCTCTTGGAGTAACTAAGAGACTCTCTATATCATAGTATAATAAAAGACTCAGACAAGGAAATCTCCCAAGTGGAGTTGGTTGCTTGAGCAAACACCTTGCCTCCTCAAATTGCTCATCTGGAACCATAAAAGGAAAAGAGGTGAGATAGATGACCTCAATTAGTAAATAATACAACTTGAACAATAACACATATCCCTTTATAAGGGTTCATAAATCATGGTTCATAGTTTACAAATTAGCAAGGCTCATAGATATCAAACTTATAACTTGTATCATATAGTGTGAAGGCTACTAACCTGTTTGCTCATAACATAAACATAGAGTGAAGGTTGCTGCCTTGTCCACTCATAATATAAACATAGAGTGAAGGCTGCTTCCTTGTTCACTCGTAACATAATTATAGAGTGAAGGCTGCTTCCTTATCCACTTGTAACATAATTATAGAGTGAAGGCTGCTGCCTTGTCTATTCATAACATAAATATAGAGTGAAGGTTGCTGCCTTGTCCACTTATAACATAATTTAGAGCGAAGGCTACTGCCTTACTCACTTGTAACATAAAGGAGAGGTAATAGTAGCATTGAAGAATGCAATCACAAGTAATACAATAACAATAAATGTTAAGCTTATAGAACAAAGATAAATATTAGTGTGGTTCAGAAAAAAAAAAAAGTATGGTAAGGCAACAATCACAAAGATTCTTTCTTATCATGGAATAAACAATAATAGTTTCAGACCAATTATCCTTTGGCAACCCAAGCTCAACAAAAATTCATATATTGTAATTTAGGATAGAAAGGAACTTAGGTTTCAAGAATCTCAAAGGGTCATATAACTTGATAACTTGTACATGTAACATGAAAATAATATTTACTCACCTTGTGATTCCTTAGCTCCTAATCGCAGTAATTTATGAACTTCTAATAATCCTCAAGCTCTATCATTGATTATAATTCAATACTTAGCATTTACTAAACATCATACTATCCTATTCTATAACCACTTTATGCACATGTATCATTCACATATACTTGAAGTTGCACTTAGAAGTGCACTCATCACTTGCACATAACATGTTGACTTTTAAAGTCTTGCACACTTATCCTAGTTAGGCTCATGTGAAATCACATTATAACTCATATTATGAATTTTCCAAAGTCAAACACAATATATCATGATCTTAATATCAATTCCATTGAACATTCAACTTAGTACACATAACACTTTACATATATATCAACTTAACAAGTAACCTTAAAGAGTCATGCTTATCTCTTTTGAAAAAATCATACCATCCATCTCATAGTTAATTTAAGATCATTAATTCACTATTAACACATCATAAGGCCTAATTCACATGCCACTTAATCATATGCACATAGTAATCACAACATAGCAGTAGGGTTAAGAAACCCTAGGTAGGCTAAACTTCTCTAGACTTTGTCTAGAGTTATTCCTTCAACAACAATCAATTAAATCATTTATCATTCATATATACATGTCAACAATCATTAAAATTTTTCATATAAAAATTATTGACATTGGGATTAAAATCCTTATGTTGGCTGTATACATGTTATCAAGGCAAAACATGGATTTTTTCTTACTTTTTGCACTTTTTGTTTATTACAGTAATATCCAAAAACATGATTTAAACTAATATTTTTCATTTAAACATGACAAAAATTCATTTTAGAATGCATATACATAGGAATCAACACCTCTTTATATTTTATACACATGAAAATTCCAACTTTTAAGGTTTAGGATGAAACCCATAAATTTTCTTATTTTTCGTACTTTTTTATCATTACAGTAATATATAGAAATATGATTTAAACCATTATTTTTCATCTAAACATAACATAAATCAATTTAGAATGCAACAATATGCAAATTAGTAGCCCCCTTGTATAATTGCATGAAAATTCCAACTTTGAGTTTTAGGGTTCACCTTTGGTGGATGTGCAAAGAAAGGGTTATGTTTTCAGTTGAAAATCAATTTCCTCTTCAAACAATTCACAAAGCCCAAATTCAATAGCAATAAAATAATAAATATACAGTCCCAAATAGATTTCTCATGGTTAGGTTCATAAAAATCAAATAATAGATTGAAAGGAAGAAAAACTTATGAAAACGATCACAAAATAGCAAGGTTTGAAGGCACCTTGTGAATTTCGGTTGGGAGAAAATTTTTGAGAGAATTTTTCTATAAAGCTCCTGAAGAATAATAGAATGGTGGCTACTACAATAGGGCTGGCTGAAATTAGCTTTATATATTTAGGGTTTTGGCAAAATTATAAGTTTGCCATTAATGAGCGAGGTTAGGAGTATTTTGGTGTGTTAGGCCTTGGCGAGTTAGGTCTTTTAATTTAATTTATGGGCTATTTATAGGTAATTAAAAATAAAATATTTTTCTTATATTTTCATTGAAATCCCCCTAGAAATATTTATTTAAAAATATTTTAAAAATGCTCATAAAAATTATTTTATGTTTAAAAATCGTTTTGTGCATGAAAATTCACTTTATGTTCAATAAATCATTTTATGCTTATGCACTTGATATAAATCACTTATTTCATAATAATAATTCATATTATGCATATTATAACTAATCTAACATGCCATATACTCATCAATCACATAACACATAAATTTTCACAAAAGCACACATTTTGTCATAATAGCTCTAATATTCAAGTAAATTGTCATGAAACTCTTAGGGTAGGTGTGGGTTGTTACATTCTCCTCTCTTAAAGGACATTCATCCTCAAATTTAAATTCTTACTAATATGTTCTCAAAAAGGTGGGGATACTCCTACCCTTGAGGTTAGGACGGTCTAGGTGGTGGAGGCTCTAATTTTTCAAATTTCCCTTTTGTAGGCAGTCTTTCCAAAAGTGGCCCATCTGACCACATCTTAGACGTATGCCAGAGACTTTCTAGTAAGCTCCAAGATGCTTCTTACCACACTGGCCATAAGTGGGGAAACCCTGCTTTGATTGACCTTTATGTTATCCAGGTGTTGAAGTTATTGGTGAAAGTTCCTTCCCTGGACCTCTTCCTCCTCTATGCTGGCCTCCATGTCCATTATTCTCATGCTTACCTTTCTGCTCATGTTTATCTCGTTTAGCTCTCTCAGCCTTATGCCTCTTCTCCACTATCTTGGCCTTATTTATCAGCTTAGCCAAGGTCATATAAATCACTTATTTCATCATAATAATTCATGTTATGCATATTAGAGCTAATCTAACATGCCATATGCTCATTAATCACATAACACATAAATTTTAATAAAAGCACACACTTAGTCCTAATAGTTCTAAATTCAAGTAATTGTCATAAAAACTCCTAGGGTGGATGTGGATTGTTAAATTCTCCTCTTCCCCCGTAAAAGAAATTTGGCCTCAAATTTAGATACTTACTTATATGCTCTTGAAAAGCTGAGGATGCTTCTATTGCATCTCCTTCTCAGCTCCCCAACTACACTCATCTAACCCATGATTTTGCCATTCAACCTTGATCATAGGTATCTCTTTATTCCTTAACCTTTTCACTTGTCGATCCACTATGGCTATTGGTAATTCCTTATAAGATAATTGCTCATCTATTATGATGTCTGGAGGTGATAACACATGGGATGAATCCGACATATATTTTCTTAACATCGAGATGTGGAAAATCAGGTGTATATGCGCCATAGTTAGGGGTAGGGCAAGTCTATAAGACGCTTCCCCAACCTTATCCAAGATTTTCAAAGGTCCAACGAAGTGAGGCGATAACTTTCCTCTCTTGCCAAATCTCATGACACCTTTTATTGGGGAAACTTTCAAGAAAACATGATCTCCCATAGCGAAATGGACGTTCTTTCTCTTAGGGTCTGCATAACTTTTTTGTCAAATGATGGCTATTTTCAATCGATCTTGAATCAATGGTACCTTTTGAGTAGTCTCCTTAAGAAATTATGGCATCTCCACATATTTGTCTCGAGGCTCAACCCAATAAACTAGAGAATGACATCTCCTCCCATACAATGCTTCGTATGGTGCCATACTGATTGACGAATGGTAGCTGTTATTGTAGGCAAACTCGATCAGGGGCAGGTACTTATCCCAGCTACCACCAAAGTCTAGAATGTACATCTTTAGCATGTCCTCAAGTGTCTAAATTATCCTTTTAGACTGTCCATCCATTTAAGGGTGAAACACGGTACTAAAGTCTAATTGCGTTCCAACACTTCTTTCAACTTTTGCCAGAATCTCGAGGTGAACTAAGTGCCTCAATCTGAGATGATAGAAATCGATGCTTCATGCAATTTCATGATCTCATCAATGATAATTGCACATATTGAGCTACAGAGTACATAGTCTTGACTTCTAGAAAATAAGCAGACGTTATCAGTAGGTCCACTATGACCCATATAGAGTCATAACCTTTGGAGGTTCTAGGTAACCCAACTATGAAATCCATCGTGATGTGCTCTCACTTCCACTCAAGTAACTTAATCTCTTGAAGCAGCCCAAAGGGTCATTGATGCTCATATTGACTTGTTGGCAAGTTAGGCATGATGCCACAAACTTAGCCACATCCTTCTTTAGCCCAGGCCATTAATAATTTTGTCACATCCCAACTTTACAGATATGATGATCCTAGAACACAGGGAGACATAAGGTCACCCATGCCCGTAAAACTCACATACACATATATAAGTCATACCTAGGATCGTACCAAACCTTATACAATAACTCATTTAGAACATTATATAAAAACCTTTAGTTGCAAAAGACAGTAATTAGACATTTCACATATAATCTGTAAGGAAATAATATTCGTAAATAGACACTTCACATATAATCCATAAGGAAATAATATTCATAAATAGACACTTCATATATAATCCTTAAGGAAATAATATTCACAATCCCCTTGAAACCTTAACAAATAACATCTCAAAATAAACATAAAAAAATAAATATTCCTAGAGCATCTAACGACAACCCTTCATAACATAGTATTATTAAAGACTTGGATAAAGAGTTCCCCCAAGCAAAGTAGAGTGCTTGAGCTATCACCTTGCCTCCTCATATTGCTCACCTAGAACCACACGGGGAAAGAAAAAGGGGTGAGATAGATGATCTCAATGAGTAAATGATATAGCATATACATTAACATATATTCCATTGAAAAGGAAACTCATACCTTATACACAAAGTTCATGATGTACAATTCATGAATCAAGTTACAATTTAGGGGTTCAATTTAATAGGTTTGCAAAAATCACACTTATAATACATAGAGAGTGATGGTTGTTGCTCTATCACTTGAACACATAGAGGAGACGTGGCATTAAACCAAATTTCAACTCCTATCACATAAAAGGCATGAAGCTGATCTAGCCCCACGACTAAAACCACCCTTTTCTAGCTGAGGTGGATACACTATCCTTATCCATTGGATTAAGACTATATGCATAGGTTCCGATGATTACCCGCATCGGCACGAGGACTTCTGTGGTTAAAGGTACCATAGCTAGAGCTAATGGTATTCACATATATCAATAACATTTATAGCAGTAATAACACATATCACAATAACAATGGCAATTTAACTTTTGAGCAAAAGATGCAAAAATAGTATAGTTACAGAAAGAATATAAGTCAGGGCCATAATCACAAGGAATTATCATTGGATAAACAAAATGGTTTTTGGACCAATTATCCTTTGGCAACCCAAGCTTAACAAAGAAATCATTTAATCATATTTTAGGAGAGGAAGAACTTGGATTTCAAAGATCTCAAAGGCTCACATAACATGATATCACATATTTGAAAAATAACATAATGTTACTCACACTTGTAGCATGAATACAGTGTTTACTCACCTTGTGATTCCTCTGCTCCTAGTACACGTAGCCCTTTTGAACCTCTAAAGCTCCTCAAGCTCTAACATAATATTTAATTCAATACTTAGTATTTATTTAATCATGATGCTATCTTATCCCATAACTACCCCATGCACATATAACATTTACATATACTTAGAGTTGCACATATAAGTGCACCTCATCACTTGCACATACATGTTGACTTAAAAATCTTGCACACTCAACCTTTATAGGCCTATACAAAAGTCACATTATAATTCATGTCAACATCTTTCTAAGATCAACACAACATCATTATCTTAATGTCAATTTACTTTAACAATCACTTAGTACACTTAACACTTTCATATATGTCAACTTAACAAATAACCCTTTAAGTGTCGAGCTTATCTCTTATGACCAATTCATTCAATCAATCTCTTCATCAATTTAAGATCACTGATTCATTATCAAATCATCATATAACTTACTCCCATATTATTCAATCACATTCACATATTAACCACATCCTGAGGTTAAGATATCTTAAGTATACCAACTTGCTTGTAATCTTGTCTAAGGTCATTCCTTTAACTAACATGCAATTTAATCATTTATCATCCATTCGTACATGTCAATAATCATCAAAATGCATAAAAATTATGGACATTGGGATAAGAATCCCAATGTAGGCAGAATGCTCTATTAAAAAAAAAACTGAATTTTCTTACTTTTCGTACTTTCCATCTATTTCAGTAATATGTAGAAATATGGTTTGATCCAAAATTTTTTACATAATCAAAACAAAAATCATTTTAGAATATAACCATGTAAGAATCGATCTATATATACATTCATATGCATGAAAATTTTAAAACTTTAAATTTTAGGATGAACAATCATGAGTATTCTTGTTTCCAGTACTTTCCGGTCATTATACATGAGTATTCTTGTTTCCGGTACTTTCCGGTCATTATAGCTAGGGGTAGCTTGGTTCGGTTTGGCTATTGAAAAAGAACTGAACCGAACCAAAATTTTTGGTTCATAAAAATTAAAGAACCAGAACCAATTAAAATTATTACAGTTCTATTCAATTCATTTCTTCGGTATTTTTAGGTCGGTTCGATTCAATCTGATCCAGTCTGGTTCTCCAATTCTTACTATTAAAGCCAACTTTTTTTTTTCCCAATTGTAAAGCTAAAAAACTGTAATATCTCAAAAAATCATATATATATATATATATATATATATATATATATATATATATATATATATAATACTTTTTATTATTATCTTTATACTTATGATTTTATTTTTACAAAAATTTAAAAAAAAATAAACAAATATTACAACCTAAATCTAAGAAAAAATTAATAAAATTATTACAGACCCTTTTAAGTAATAAATTATATTTTACACCAAATAAAAAAAAACTAAAATCAAGTACCTATCAAATTACACAAGACCTAAAATTACAAGATCTTTGCGCATAAGCCACCTTCCTTCATTACAAATGTGCCACCACTGATCTGTCACCAGCATTTCCATCTCCTAGAAACATAGGAAATCCAATAATAAAGTTGCAATTGTATAAACTAAATAAAAAT